>OY728123.1:2141709981-2142309981 GCA_963277665.1 Viscum album
GTTTCTATAGTTGGTATCATAATAAGGGTTAGCAATTTGAGAGCTTTTATATAGTTATTTTGGATATTATTATAGTTATTTTGAAAATTAGTTTAGTTATTTTGAAGACTAGTTAAGTCAAATTTGGTGTTAGGGCTACATAATGTTATTGAATACATTATATATTAGTCTATGTATTGGATGATATCCAGAAAAAAATTTGTATTGTCTTGAGTATATGGTATTAACTTGAAATTAATTCCTAGATGGATTATATAAGCAGATGAAATAGCAGTACTAATAGACCTTGGGGTAATCACTCTAAATAGGTTTGGTTGTGTTCATCACCCAGGATGCATTTTTATTAGGACTAAACTACAAATATGGTTTTACACTCTCTGGGGATATTCTTTGGTTGATCACATTCTCTTTATGAACCACTATTAAGGATTGTTTTCCAAGATACTCTGAGGTATTATGATGAAAGTATATGATAACCGAACTTAATGTAACTTAGATCAATCTAATATTTTTATAGACTAAAATAAATGAATAACATGACAACATGAAAATATAAATGAACAATACATCTTATGTTTTAATTCCATTTATGATTTTAATAATTTTTCCCCATTTTTATTGTTATAGCATTCATGTCAACCATTTTTGGTTTTAGTGTTAGGGGAAGCATAAGGAACCATGATAACATTGGGAATGAAAGACCATGCATTAATTACCAAAATATTCAACCCATTTGAAAGGGACATAGAATGAGATGTTTTGTGATTATACCAATACTACAATCATGAAACATGATTAATAATGTTACCAAAATTGATTTCCCAAAAACACCAAAGAAGTGGAAGTTATTGCTTGATGAAATATCAAGTGATGAATATGAAGGAGGAAAAAATGTTCAATTTATTATATGTCATAAAATGTTTAATTAAAACCCAAGGGAATTACCTAAAGTGTTTTATAATATGTTTCACTTATGGTATATGAGACCATGAAGAATCAAACTATTGAGGAAAAATGAAGAATTCAATTAACATTTAGAAATATGATAGAACACATCTTAGGTAACTACAAACAATTAAATCCCTTATGTGAATACAACACATCAATTTTCCAATATAATTCCCTAATCAAAGGGTTTATAAGGATACTAGGAATCCAAATACTTATGGAACCAGTGTGTAAGGATGAACCTATGCAATGATTATATTTTAATAAAATAGTGGTAATTATTTGTTTACCTACACTCCGCCTTGATTTATAGGATATATTCTAGTTCAATCAACAATATTGTATCTATGATTATTTCTAGGAACATCGAATCCCCACCATTAGTGATTTTTTTACAAAAAAAATTTAGTGGTATGATTATTATGTTTTTGGAAATAAACATTCTGAAAATAATAATATCATTCTCTAAAAAACATTATCTGGTCTTTGAAATAGAATATATATCTTCAATTTAACTATATATTAAATTATTGATAAGGGAAAAATAAAATCTAGATCAACTATGGCCATTTATTAGTGCATGGAAAACAATGAACTGTCTCACAATAAAATTGAACCCTTCACATGGGTCTTAATACATTGTTATGAGTTATATTTCCTTGAAATGGTTATGGAAAATTAGTGTTTTCTAGTCGTCTATGTGATATTAAAGATATTAGGTTGGGTTATGTAAATATTTGGATAATCTTTATCCATTACTACAAATAAATTATAAGTAAACTGTGAGGAAAACATTTCCTTTAGGGTGTTATAATGTAACGACTCATGTTTTATCCTTAAATAAGTAATGTATTTAATGGTTTTATCCTTACATATGGGGTGTTTTCACATCCACTACTAGTGTTTACCCATTTGTTAGGGTGGTATTTCTTGGATGGAGTTATCATGGTGCCAATGGATGAAGATGTAACTCTTGTTTGGTAGGACATTGAGGTGTTGGGAGATGACATACCAAATCGTTATGGGTACAATGCTAAGAATGGCATGATACACTAATGACATGTCACGATTGTGAAGGAAATATTGTTACGAGAGGAGGTGATCATAAATTATAATGACCTGAATAAGTATGGGCATGATGTAGGACGTGGAGGGTGACACCATCTGAAGGCTATGATGGTGAAGATGATGTTTTTGGGTGAGGTGGCAGCCATAGATGATGATGAAATTATTGGGATTGTGATGGCTATGGGAATGGCATAGGTGATGACATGGATTGTTGTTGGAGGTGTGCGACATAGAAGGGATGCAATGCACATGGGCATTTAACCTACCAGGTAGGGGACGATAGGCCTATTTTATGAATGTTTAATACTCACTTGTCTTATAATATCTATTTAATTAGATCTATATGCCAAAAATTATAATATAGTGTCTTTCTTTTAATAAAAAAGTAAGGAATTCCTCCATATCTATTAATAACCCAAAAAAGAATTATATACAAACATCAATATCTAATAGTAAAAATAACTAACTAATAAAATATATTTTTACTCCAAAAATAAATTTTTTGAAATGAATAGTTTTTTGATGTTTTATATATTTATGATTATCACTAATTTTAAACAATAGTTAATATACCAAAAAAATGATTCCCTTTAAAAAAACTTTTTTCCTGATATTTTATGATTTTTTTGAATCTAAATTAATCAATTTTAGGAAATTAATAAGAAAAAAATTATAAATTATTTGGATTTATCATGATCGCATTATCTTATTTTTTTTTTATATTTTCAAAAAAAATTGATTTTTATGTGAATACTGAAGAATAGTATTTTTTAAATTACTATGGATTCTATAATATTACTTGGATATAAACTTCAACTACAAATTAGAAAAAAAATTTCATAATAAAATATATAGCTTTTATGTTCTATTATATACATTAAAATATTATGTTTAAATTAAAAACATAATTTTGATATTTTAAAATATCAACAATATTTTCTCAAAAAAAAATTTAAATACATAAGACAATAGTATTTTAAAATTAATTTTTACCAATTAGTACAGATGAAATATATTTAAAATTTAAAATTAGTGGGTAAAAATTATATAAAAATTTTATATTTATTTTTTTCCATAAATATTAAATTACCTTTGGTAAATATTAGTTTCCCTAGAAAAAAAATTATTTCTCAATGAATAATACTTTTCTAAATATGTTTCATTTTTAAAATTTAATGAATAAATAATAAACTAATTATCTAATATTATGTTTAAAAATATATAAAATTAATTATTACTTGATTTATGGGTAATCAAGGTTAAATAATATTAAGAACAATTAATTATTAAAATGAAATCTTTTTTAAAAAAATAGTTCTTCAACACATTATATGTTTTTGATTTTAATAATGATTTACAAATATTTGGTAATTGAATTAGAATAATTACAATCCAAATTATGAATCATAATGTGTAAATTTGGTAATATGTGTCTCCTTATATTTTTACTAATAAAATAATTGACATGATTAATATTTAACAATGAGTAATATGTTATTAAATGACTAATATTAGGGGGATCAATTATTTGTTAAATAACATGAAATATAGACAGTATAGAAAATATTTTTGAGGTTTTAATGTCTTACCAAAATGTATCACCTACCTTACCTCACCTTACTACCTATATTTCATTTCATTACTTTTCCCCCCTTACCATTCTTTTTCATGTAAACATCCCTCTCCCTCACTTTTAAAAGGGGGATCAATTCAACACATTCAATACTCCACACCTATTTATAAATTTCCTTAAAAAATTGACCAATTAATTAATAATATATTTCCTTTATTTTACCTAAATCCCCCTTACAAAATAATTAGTCCATGTATTCCAAATATAATGCCTTTATCAAGAGTTAGATTGAGGTCTCACCATAGGCATCACATCTTCTTCAACATTTCTTTTTTATTATTTACTTTATAAAACAACCATAAATATGGAATGATAAAAAACATAGAATAAAAATTTTATATGTTATTATAATAATTATAGAACCATTATTATTTCTCCCCGATCTACTAATAAATACAAGAATCATCATTAGTTTGTGTGTGTAGATTACCGCCTCCATGAAGCAGCACTTTCAGTTTTTCAACACCACCTCTCATAGATGGTATAAATGATGGTATTAGAGAATAAATATGATTTATTTATTTTATTTATGGTTCATAGATGATCAGTTAATATCCCTCTTCACTCAACTCATTAAATGAGTAATAAAATTGCTAATCATGTGTTGTGCAAACTACAACCTCCACAGAGTATCCTTTTTTCATATTTTAGTGTCTTTCTTTTATTAATACAAAAGTATTAAAATATTTCACAAAATAATAAAAAAAAATAAAAAAATATCATTATACTTATATTATAATTATGTTATTTTTAAATAAACACTTCTTTAAGCATACTCAACAATCAAGTTAAAGCATGTTCTCTTTTGGGTTGGTTTGACCACCCGCTAGAATAATGCTATAAAATTATATCATGGTTGATAATGAAAACTTATTTTATTGTATAATATGATATATATATATGTTAATAGTTTTATTGTTTCTATAAATGTTACCTCTATATATATATATATATCTTTAATTAAGAATACACTCTTCGTTGATTGAAAATCATCGAAAAAATGGTTGTTATCGATTTCAAATTCTAGGATAAAGACTAAAGTCCACATGAAAAGATATATAAACTTCATAAATAATTATAATTAATCTATTATTTTAAAATAAAAGAAATTTGAATGATGAAATTTGGAATAAGAATGAACACCGACACAGTACATATAAAACTACTACAAATGGCCAAAACTATAAACAGACAACATGGAAAAAAGGAAACAAATAACCAATATACATTTAAATAATGATTATAAATGAAAATTATAAATATTTTTAGGAATTAATATGGTTCTAAAATATTATATAAGTATATTTATGTTTTTTATACTGAAGTTCAGAGTTATTTTGAAAAGGTGGTGAAACAATGTAAGGGTTTCTTTGTCTCACGTTGGAATCCCTTGGGACATGTTTATTATATACACAACGTTTCATTTTTGATAGTGTGAAGATACTCCAATTTTCATTTTATATAATACTTCATTATATTCCATGATTTTGAATGTTTTGTTCAATCTTCAATCTCTATGGGGATTTTTATTAAAAAGACTCAAAGGTGGTAAGAGTGTTTTCATCTCAAATTATCTTCATGTTGACGTGTTTTAATGATTTGAACCATTTTCTTATTTCTATAGTGTATATACTATCCAAGAATTTATTTATACACAATAAATGATTTAATATATGGTATTTATATAAATATATGATTTTAATGATTACAAATACTTTGGATTCAAAAGTTACTAAACCCATTAGGGGTTTCCCTGACTCAATTCTCTACATTAGGTAATAGTCACTCATATTTTCCAATTACATTTACAAATTTTTATATTCTATAAAATGATGATTTTAAGTTGTTTCCAAATTAATTTCTATAGAAATCATTTTTCACACCAGATTCATGTTCCTTTATGGTTTAAATGTTCCGCTAAAATTAAATTTCTTTAAGAATAATTCCAATTACTTTTGAAGGATTTTTCCTCCATAACTATATTTTTAATTTACAACAATGTTCTCAATATATTTGGTGAAAAAATATTTTTTTATCTCAAATTGACCTTATATTATGCTTATTTAATTTTATAGAAAATGATTCATTAATATTTTTAATGTTGTGGGTTTTCAATATGGTTATTTCAAAATGTTCAAAAGGTTTTTTCCATCATTTCAAAATAAAATGTATTATCTGATGCTTCACATTTTAATTTATATCCTTTATTTATTTTCAAATATGTATAATTTCTAAATATTTATAATAATGTTTTTCAATTTTTTCTCTTTCTCTCCAGAATTGTTTTGAAATTATTTTACACTTCATCTTTAATAATAACTTATTAACGTTTTTACGAAAAAAGCACTTCTATTTGTCATATAAGATTTTTTTTCATTAAATGATATTTTTGTTTTCCTTTATATTTTATTATGTTATGATTAATATTGGAAAATTATATTTTTATATCCAACAATCTTCTAATTTTATGTTATGTGATGTTTTTTATAAATTTTATGAAACCCATTGTTTTTATCGGTTATTTAAGTTATGATGATGATTATTTTAATTTGGAACACAAATGAACAGATTATTAAGGATGAGGTACTATACCTCCAAACAATGAATTTGTTTAGGATTATATATCATGAAATATTCAGAAATGGACAGAATGAGTTTTTTCACATATGCATGGGAATAATGGTTTTACTCACATTTCAGGTATAGATATAATGAGTTTGTTCACATATACATGGACATAATGGATTTTCTCACATAGGGATTCTAATTAATATGATGTTTCAACATTTTAATGTTTTTTGTAATGTTATCAAACCATTCTATGTTGGTTATCATTTTACATCAATTTTACAAGATGCATTTCATTTCCATGAAATGTAATGATTTCATGTTCATGCCTTATTTTTAGATTATTCATCATTTTTATATCATGCTTACATGTTTTCTGATTATTGATATGTCTTTTCATCCGTGTAATATATTTTATGATTCATTAATGATATTTTTATGATCTTATGTTTCTCCATAATGTTATATGATTATTATACATGGACTTATGATATTTGAAAATGATATCAATGTCTTCCTCATATTCCTCATCATGCGTGTGATTTAATACCTTATGATATATATTTTTCATTACCAATGATTTAATATCACCTATTTATTATGTTTCCAATCCACAAATTATTAAAATGATTTTGAAATTTGAGGTATCTAGCGAAGTGTCCAGAGAAGCACAATTATAGGAAATTGTTCACAAGTGTTGTAAAATAAGATGTTCATGTAGAAAGTCTTATAGAAACAAAACCTTGAGTAACATGGGTTATGTGACTATTTATGATATTTATTATTCAAATAATGATATTATTGTACTATTATTTTTTACGTTTTTCATGGAATTTTATTTTTAGTTTAATCATATTAGGACCAAAACAACATGGAAGGGATATTTATGTTTACTCTTCAACATAAATGGTTGATTTAGAACTCTTATGGAAGTAATGTATCTGTGTGTGTGATTCTTTGGAAAATTAATATTTTAAATTTAATGAAATTATTATGTTCACTATAAATTCATTCCTATTATTGGATTTTCGTGTATATAGTGTTTAGTGGCATACACATTTTCTAATTAACAAAGAATGTACTTCATATTAAAATCTACAACATGTGATAAAAGGAGTCTAAATGGGTCATCGAATTTTTTTGAAAATGGATTACACTGATAAAAAATTCAAAAATTAATTTAAAAAATTACATGAATTTGATATTTCTCAAAATCATTTGTCAACAGATCAATATTTTGATACAGTATGAAATATCTATGTCAAGTTTATAAGTAAAAAAAGATAGAGTAATGATAGAAATATATGGAATAAATGATAAATATTTCTTAACCATCCATATTGATGATATAATGAGGTCAATTATAACATATATGAGATTCATGTTGAGAAGAATAACTATGAATGTTTTATTGAAACATTTTTAGATATAAAAGAAAAGACTAAGGATGGTTGAATGTAAGAATGAAATTTCTGTCAATGGGAATATATTGGGATTTATCTCTCACTCATAAAGTAAAGTGAATATACCTACCTTTATATTTTCATATTTTACCTAATACGTAGAAAATCAGGTTTCTGGAGAACATCTATGGTTTCATGTTTGTTCGGGTTATTCTTAAAATGTAAAAAAATCACTAAAAGATTTGGAGTTAATATGAATAAAATATCATGACTGTTAGGTTATATTGAAACAACTACTAAATGATTAATTATGTGGACTGCAACACGTCTGTGTTATATTTACTATCATTAACGTTTATTAATTTTCCAATTCCATTTTTAATAATGTGATGAATCAAAATTCATTGAATCTTTTTGAGAATTATGTAGTTGGTATTTGTTTTTAAATGGAAATATAATTTTGACAATATTTTTTAATGTCAATTGTATATTTAATGATTAATTTGGTGCATTTAATAAATATTATAGGTCCCATAAATTTATTTTGTATATATACTTTTGAATGTTATATGATTATAATAAAGAGGTATATTTAGAATCCACGAGGACCATAAGACTCTATTGTTGAGAAGTATATTTTTAAGGAGATGGTAGCGTTTTGTACAAAATAAAAATTTAGAGTAGTGGGCATCAGTATTCCTAGATCACACCATGAATGAGACAAATTTGGGGAAAAGTTTTAATATTGAATGAAAATATAGTCACAAATAGGTTATTAAATAATTCCGTAACATTTTTATATCATTAATCATACAAATAATGATTAGTCATATATAAAATTTAATATTAAGGTGTTCAAAAAATGTTATCCAATGATGAAAGACATGTGGGTACTGAATATGCTTAAAAAATATTTTTTATCACTATTTAAAGACATTGTGCCTGAAAGATATTATACATTATAAATATTGAGAAGGTTAGTAGGTTGATGAGGTTTAAATTTGTTATCATTGTATTGATATAATATTAATATATATGCATTTCATACAAAGGTTAGAACAATTGAATTCTTGTTTAGAATAAGAGTTTATAGGTTTTTCTGGACTCAATGTATTGTTCTAGTTAAAATGATTAAAAACACATTCTCATCATTATGATTATATTATGGATTTATTGAATACATATTGATCACATTAAATCTTAACTTTTTATATTCAACTATAAATCAGTTTTCAGTAACAATATATTTTAAAATAGATGATCATGGTTTGACGCTAATAGATATGAATAGATTATAATACAAATGTCCCTTTTATCATGTAATCACATGTAAAGAAACTTTTCCTTGTTATTTATCAATAATATGTATAGTGGTATATCATTTTGTAAGAAAAAAAAATAATATTTTTTGATGATAAATTTATCGATGGTGATGATTTATATGAGATATTTACTTCCATGTAATGATTCTCATAAGATATTAATGACTACGATATAGGCATGGTTTGTTCTATATAGAATGTTCATAAAGAAAGAAAATGAGATTTTTTTGTAATATCCTAATATTCGAGGCACAATTTTCTTATTTACTATTTAACATTTTTTAAAATGTGATATATAATATCTCTAATTTTATTGTTTATTTATGTCACATGTTATAAAAAATATGATAAATTGATTATTTAGTACATGAAAATGAATTACATATAAATATTAATTATTGATTATTTTTTTTATAATTTTAAATATAACTTATGTTTTGTATTCTACTATCTATATAATTTCATGTCACATAAATGTTGTTAGAATTGTTTTAGAGTCATTGTTAACAATTTCAATCAATATGATAATAATTACAATTAGTTTGGTTTACATTTTTATGTATATTTTTCAATTGTTTTAAATTTTATATGTCATAGTTGTATTTGTGTTATATTTTTCTCATATTTTGTTTTTATTATATCTATATAATTTTTTGTCTCATAAATGGTATCATTACTTTATTATTAATTTAGTTAACAACTCTAATAAATATAATTAAAACTATATTTAGTTTATTTCAATTTTATTTATATCATTTTCAAATTATTATTAAATTTTATATATAACATTTGAGTTTAAATATTGTTTTCATAAAGTTTAGTTTTCTTCAATATATATCAATCCATTTATTATAAATGTTATAATATTTTAGCATTATAGTTAACCACACTAATGAATATGATATAAAGTGAGTTTAGTTTGGTTAAATTTTGGGATTATAATTTTTTAATTAGTTTTAAATTTTATTCTAAATAGTTGGATTTGAATATTATTTTACTAAATGTTAAATATTTCAATTTATAGGTCCATGTTAGATCATGAAACTGTGCCATATTAATATTCTATGGAGGACCCTCCACATAGTTCTACTAATGTTCCTTTTTATGCTTCTATACAGAAGCCTCCTACTTTTATAGGGAATGAAATAGTTTCTAGGTTTGGTAAATGTGGTATCACATGTTTACCGAAATTTTCACTTTCTCATAATATGGACGAGATAAAATCATTTGATTTTGATGGTAATAATAATCCCTGAAGTCCAAATTTTTAGTATTTAAGGTTTTTTTGGTAATTAAACCTCAAGAAACAAATAATCATTCTCATTTTTATTGGAGAAATGTCGAGAAAAGTACTCTAACATAACTATGAGATGTTATTTTCTTAGCATATTTATTATTATTTTATATAGGATGAAATTAATTTTTTTAATATTGGTTATTTATTAACTTCTCATTAGGTAACATATGATTTACCAAATACTAAATAATCTAGTAAGATATGATTATTTTTTCTATAAGGATATGGGGGGATTTTAATTAAATTCTAACTTTAGATTTCATTATTGTATAGATTAATAAAATAAAAACCCAATGAAATATATTATTTTCAAGATGAAGTTACATAGTGGAAGTTTATTAAAAGTATAATAAATAAATTATTTTTTAAGTACAATTACAATTGTTTAATGTTTTTTTATAATAAAAAATTATCATATTAATGATTTAATTTTCAATAGTTAATATGAAATGATGGTACTTAAACAAGATATCCAAGTAAATAATCTATATATTCATAATTTATAACATGGAGGGTATTCATTACTTAAATAAAAAATAATGGCTGAAAAGATTGAAATATTAAGAGTCATCTTATCAGGATTTAAAAACATATCTCCTACTTCCACACACCAAGACATGAAAAATATAAATTGTCTTAAATGAAGAATAAGGTAAAATATCATATAGAAGAGTCAAACGATATAGAATGAAATATTATAATAATTCATCAATGTTTTTTTAAACTCTATATTTTTTATTTAACTAATATTGTTTTTAAATATTTTTTATAGGAAGACCATGAGAAGTAGAGAACATGGTGGACCTTCATACCTAAGGGAATGAATTATTTTTTTGCTATTATATTAGGAAAGTCAAGTCACATACTTTTCAAATGAGGTTATGAGGTGAGTTTATATATTAAAAACTTATATGGCTATTATGGAACATCCTCAAGGGAAAATGTATATGACAAATATAATATTTTGAAGCTAAGGATCAAGAGATTTAAGAGACGATTGAGTATATGATTAAATAATTGGTATAATTTATATTTGAGGACATGAATTGATAGTTTCATACCAAAAATCCCACTCCTCCACCTCCTCCTGCACATCCCACTTCACTATCTCCTCTTCCATAATTTACCCTTTAATGTGAGTTATATATTAAGTGTCCTCAATATCATATTGTATTAAATTTGATTATAAATTGTTATAGGGATACCTTACATCACAATAAAATAGAGATTGACCAACTTAGGGTAACTTTATAGGATATTAATAATGCATTTGATCAAGTACCATTCTCTGCTGATAAGGTTTCTATAGTAGGAAAAGTATTAAACATTTTTTAATTCGAACTTCTAGAATTTTCAAATAACTCTCAACAACAATATTGTTTCCAAAACACATATTCAAATTTGATTTATTATAAGAAACATAATGACTAATGCCTGATATAACACAAACAACTGTGGATAAAGGATTTCACATAAACTATTCTTCTTCTGACATGAATTATGAATTCATTTATTTTGAGTCAATATGGGAATAATTTATAAAGGTGGATGGTTATTGGGACATTACCAACAAAACATGAGTTTCATATTGGCTGACCAAATGGGAGGTAGGACTTATATAACCCATGGGGGGGGTATTGATTACCTCAGGACTCCCTTATAAATTTATGATATTTTTGCGAATCCATCCCAAATCCAAATCTAGGACATGATACATTTGATCAAGTGATTTGATTGAAACCATGAACAGAAATGAAAATCTTTATGCATAAGTGGTTATCCTATATGGTACCATTTGTATACATCAGAGTTTCACCATTAGTTGATCCATATATATATGTCCAATGTTGTCCATATTTTTTTTATTGTCTAGTAATCATATGGTTTATGGCCACACAGTTGGGAATTGTGATGTTTATCACCATCTAGTGAGGTGTTTAGAATTCATGGGATTCTGATAATCACCATAATTGGGGATTTATATATACAACTATGAAGGTAATTCAATCTTACATAGTTTTCTTCAAATTAATGGGTAACAACATACATTTTAAGGTCACATGACAAGGACCTATGTGGTTCCATTTATGGTAATTAATCTAGGACCACTTCCAATAATCTCAAAGTCAAGTCAATTGGACTATCAGATGAACTATTCCTAGAAATTGTTGAACTGTGAATTATTTTTGAGAGAACCGTTACGGTTCTTTTCATCGGGAATATGGCCTTTTAAAAAATAGATAGCTTGAAGGACTGATTAAAATTTAAGTTTTTATCATGAAAAGTGAGATGTCGATGTAAAAGATTCATAGAGGCCTAATTCAATGGATCCCAAGATAATTCCCCTTTAAAATAGAATTACACTTTAGGGGGGTTTACTAATTCCTAAATAGATATTGAAATAATCATTTATAATTCCTTTACATTCAAGCCAATTGGAATCCATTTTCACCTCATGCCACGTATACCTAAGCTCTATATTATCTAAAAGTAACATTATACATGCTATATTGTAATAAACGATAGACTAATGAGTGTGTGACCCATAATAATGATTAATTAAATAAGGGAGCTTCAATTTCAACTAGATAAATAAAATTTTTGTGACTCCTAGAAAGAGTGACCCCATTATGTATCACTTTGGATTCCATATCATAAGAAGAAATTTGACCATATAAAGTGATAAGCTATAAAAACATAGGACCCCTCATATCATGAATTATTCATAAACCATTCATTATACCCTGAGTGCATGAACCATCATTATTGAACATAAATTTGATCCTGTGGGGGTTCAAAACAATCCCATCACCCCTAAGAACCTCCACCGACACCCCACCCTCTTCCCATTACTTATGCTAAGCTTATAAAAAGATTGTGAAAATTCCATTAGTTGGATAAAATTTCCGAGATATATAATGAGAGATTATACATTAAAATTAATGTTATGTGGTGGATTTTTGTAACCATTATTACTGAAATCATTAAAGGCCTCCCATCATGACTAACAACCTGCAACAATCAACTTACTTTGAGCATTTATTTCTAACACTCAATCTTCCATGTTATAAACCATGTAGACATAAAATCACTACATTATTCAAGCCATATATTTATACCCATGTAAACCCCCAGGTTAATCTAGATATACCCATACCACTTCCCTTTGAAGAAAAAGAAATAAATTATTTTACCTCTGTGATTATTAAAAAAAACAGATTTCAACAATAGTTGTATACCCATCCACCAAACCACTTGATTAGTAGGTTAATACTAGTTTCACATTCACCATATCAAAAAAGAGTACTTGGAAAAGTTTTATTTTAATAAATGTTTATTTATCCACTTATCTTACACCTACAGCCTATTAATAATGTTATAATAATAGATAACACTAAAACAACTATATTTTCAAATAGTAAAAATGCATTTGTCAATGTCCTATGAAAATCGAATATGATATAAATGATTCCTTTGTTCACTATTTGGAATCATGTTGAGAAATCTCACAAATTCACAAGATTGGAATAATTATATATCTGGAAGATGACATCTTCGGAAGTAAAGAAGGTTTCCATCGTACTTTTACTTCTAGAAATTATGTTTACCCTGCCGATAAATCTATTTAGAGTTTTCTTTTAGATTTTATAGAATATTATTAATATTTCACTTGAAAGGGAATATATGACTAGTTACTTCCACTTAAATAATGTTTTCAATACCGTAATTTCATAGTATGATTCCACTTTACTATGTTATCCCTTTAACCACCTCCCAAAAAATCTTTTAATATATGATATACATAATCTCATTGACATTTAGTTGTTTCATACCACCCTCATGGACTGGTTTAGACATCTATGACCACATAGCATAATGATATTTTCCTTTATGATGAGAATCCAATATGAAACCATTGAATACATTTTCAATGTGCTATAAAACTTCATTATGGGATTCTAGAACTGTGATAATATGACATATAACAGATGAAAACACACTGTTATTAATTTTTACACTTTTATTTAATGATAGAAACCTATAATTCTATTTGTTAATGTGATATATACTTCTATTAGTCAATTCATTGAAGTGTTGAATTCTAGCTCTCCTTGTGAACAAATGATTACCCAAATATTATAAAGTGTATTTTATGTGAGACATTCCATGCCATTAATCTATATAATTATTCTACACTTTAGAGAACCTGTTAAAAATATACCCTCCTTCATTCCTATAATAATATACCGACTGAATGATTCTGTTAAATCCATTAATAGATCTCCTCTACCCATTCAGAACGAATAAAATTTCTCTGAAACATAAATAATGTGATACTCCTTTAAAACTGAATCTTCCTAACAAATTAGTGACCCCTCACATTAAAAAGACTTTATTCAGGTTCCTACTCAATATATCATACGCTAAGATAATAGAACAAGGGTAAAGGGGTCAGATTAATGAATTCTTTGTACTGAACTGAAGAAACTAAATCACATCCCTCTAATAATGATAGGCAAAAACAGTTAAAAAATCCTATAATATAAAAAATCAATCAAAAATTCACTTTTATAATCTATATAATTTCATACTTCTCAGGATGATGTTCTACTTCATTCTATCATAATCCCAAATGAAGCCTAAATTGATCGAGTAGTTTGATTGATATGTTTTCTTATTCCAATCAGATATCATTTACCCTTAGATTCCTATATCCCCTTGATTTATTCTATCTTTTATGAATCCATTTTGTTAAATAGATATCATATTAGGAAGTAGTAGAGATGATTTGAATTTAATAATGGATTAAAAAACATTATATGTAAAACTACATAATTAAATATGTCTATACTTGTTCAAGGAATCAACGTATTTCACCTTAAAAACAAGGACAACAGAAAAATCACACACCAATATTGCACGATATCAACCTATGAAGAAGTCCTACCCAAAATCTATTATGGGATATTTTTTATGTCCCAATTTGTTATGTAAATTGCTCTTGGGAAGCTATATGGACTTGCAGTAGTATTTGGGATTAGGTTACCAATATATTTCATAATAAATTCTTATATAGGATTGGATTTAATATATTTATTTTTCTTTTCATTAACCATGTATGGTATTTTTTTAAATTATTATCCTCACTTTTCACTTGGGGGTACCCTTCACCTGAGGGCTACCTTGTTTCTATGAACAATTTGAAGAAGTGAGAAACAATTAGGTAACCTATTGTACTAATATAACTAGTATAAGAACCATCACCTAAGAAAAAGTTCAAATTCCATTATCATTTATTATATTTAATATATTAATGAAAAAGGTTCTATTACAGTTACCCTCCCTCAGCCAAAGTTATCTAGAACACTCCTCAATAGCGTTTTCCACCCACAATTGTTTCACCAATAATCAATTTTGAATTTTCACTTTTGTGAAAATGTGTCCTTATCCCAATAATATTACAGTCTAGAGTTTATTTGTATTAAATATTATTCTAAATGAATATTATTTATATGTGAATTAATGTGAGAAACCTAGATTTAACTGCATTTGTTCTTCAAAAAATATAATTTTTGATTACTTTCTCATCACAAAACGTTGAACTAAAATGAAAATCATTATATATATAGATATAATATAAATATTAAATATAATAATGAAAATATGGCTGTTGAATTTTTATATTTTAATATGAGTATCAAAATTATATTATATGTGTATAATTAAGACATTTACTACTTTTAATAAAAATGAAATACAATTAATATAGCTAAATAACAAATAAAATCATTTTATAATTTGTTTTTAAAGTTAGTATTTTATTTCAAGAAACAATGTATATTATGAGTAAAAAATAAAAGAATATTTATAATTGGAATAGTATATTAAAAATAAATAAATTATTAATTTATAGGAAAAAAAGGAAATATAATAGTTAATATTTTAAAAGTAAATTTCCATTATGAAATTCCATACATTATATTATTTGGATTTTAATTAAATATTTAATTATAAAAGATTAGTGTTTTAAATTTTGAAATTGAAAATAATTTTTAGATTATGTATAATAATATTTTATTAAGATGATTTTTGTAATGTTTCTAAAAAAATTTCTTTTTTGGTGAATAGTGAAAAAAATACAGTTTTTGAAAATACCATGGCCTTTATGACATCACATAGATATAAGAATAACCGAAAAAATGATTACTATTTCATAACCATATATATGTCTTATAACTATTATTATATATTTTAAAATATTATGTTTGAATAACAATCCTATATGTGATATCACATAAGTAGTATTTTCTCAAAAACTATTTTTAATACTTTATACACAAGTAATTTAAAATTAACTATTATCAATTTTTAAAATTAAATAAAGTGGAATGGATATAAAATTATTAAATATTATGAAAAAATTATCAAATAATTTAAAATTTATTATTATTTATAAATATTAAATTATATTTCGTAAAAACTAGTTACAGTAGTAAAATAAATATTTTTTAAAGAACGATACCTTTATAAATATTGTTCATTAAATGAATAAAATTTAAATTAATATTATAATATGAATTTTATAAATACAGGAAAATAAATTAACACTCATTTAATATTTAATTAATGATAACTAATATTAAGAACACTTAACAATAAAAATATTATTTTTTATAAAATAGTTTTTCTTTACATGTTATTTCTTTATTTAAAAGTAAAATTTCTCGGAGTTATCAATTGAATTAGGATAAATGACACCAAAATTTTGATTCATCAAATCAAATTTTAGTAAAAGGGTTATATAATATTATTATTTTAATTATAAATATTGTGTTTAATATTAAATCACCATTAATTAGGGTAGAAAAGGGTAAATATAGTATCACAAATTTTTAAAAATCCAAGATCACTTATATAGAAACCCGCAATCCAATAAACCCGAGCTAGTGTATATTTAATTATATTGGTATAAGATATGAGGCTTTTTATCCAAAAGTACTTATCAGTTTTGTAGTCTAAAAGAACCAGATATACGCATGATTCCCAAACTATATTGGAAATATAAATTACATAGCATAAAAAACACACTTACTTCATTTATATTATTCATAATATCATTTATAATATCCTAGGTAAAGTAGAAAATAACGTTAATGCACATATACTTAGTAAGAGTTACATACAAAAAAATTTATAATGAGTTAATAAGGCATAATAAATACGATAAGGTATTTAATTGAATGCACATGCCACTTAACATATAACTTGAGCACAAAGTGAAAAAATGAATAATATAAATGTAACAATCTCATGTATAATAATAATTGGATTCCCAATGAAGGAAATTTTTAATACTATACATCATTATCTCAAACATCGTGATATCTTTACCTTCAAATCCATGCACTAAAACTATTTAATCAATGGGTGGGTATAAACAAAATATCCATTTTAATAAGGCTAGGTAATTGATTTATCTCATTAGACATATCGAAGAATTGAGGGGCTATATATAACTAGGCCCCACCCATAACTGTATGTCCAATACATTACTCATATATTGAATGACCAATTAAATTCATAAATAGTATATCTTATAAATAAAAATAAATATCGATTAAATAATACATTATATGAATATTTCCCCAGTAAATTAAATAACATTCAATATAAATCACCATATGTTGAATAGTATTAATTTTATTAAAATAATCACATCCATAACATAAAGAAAATGGATATTTAATATAAATTTAATGTCCAATTAAAATGTTTCACAAGAAAGTGAATGTTTTAGGAGAATGTTAATAACAACAAAATTAATAAGATATAAAATACGACTATCAGTTCATTGCAAATATAGAGTTTATAAAAAAATCATATCGTTTGGATAAAAAAGGAAATTGGAATCAAATAATTAATATACGATTTCATAAAAGAGTTTTCTTATTAAAAATATTTATATTTTTTATAGGTAGCTAAATTTGCATAAAATAGTTATGGGGTTGGGAAAGTACATTAATTACATATTAATTTAAAAGAAAACATTCATTTTGAATTTTTGTAAATAAAGTAAAAAATTAACCTTTTGGAAAATATAATAAATATTTCATAAAATCATTTGAAAAATTCAAAAATAACTCAATATATCCTTTTAATTAATAAGAAATAAATTGGTAAAAGAATTTTTAAAAATATTTTCATGTAATAAAATTATACCCAATCAAAAAAGAGAAATAAGACCAACATTTATTTTAAAACTTTATTTTTTTGATTCAAGTTCCAAAGAGATGGAATGTTGGAAGAAAATAAAGAAAATACCATTAATATTCACAAATTTATTAAATATATGGATTTTATCAAGGATATATTATAATATAACTTTGTTGAAAACAAAAAGAATCCCTCAAATAAAATAATATTGTATAATAAATTATTTACTCTTGGGATAATTTTAAATTGTTACCAATTGAAAGAATAATCTAGAGTTTAAAATTTTATAATTATTAATAAATATATATTTTCTTGTTAAATACATAAAAGAAGTAGTCTATACAACACAAATAATTAAACAGGGTTATAATATGAAATACATTTTATGGAACAAAAATTGAGATGAAATCCCTTACCACAAATTTGGCATCCCTCATAAGTTATTTTAACCTCCTAAAGGAGAATTTTATATTTTTTATTCTTACATAATAGATCCATATAAATTTCATTGATATCATATATGATATTATCATATCTCCTTGTTTGTCTTTTTCTAACAATCTTTTATTATAATCAATGTTCCACGTGTTACAGACATTATTTTTCATGTATGTTTTGATTCATTAGATCTAATCCTCATACTATGATTATGGTTCCATTATATAAAGAGTTATAATCATTATATAAATATAAAATATATTCATTATATATATATATATATTTATATTCATCCATAAAAATTAGACATAGAAAAATGAATTACACTATTCATAGAGACGGAAGGCCATACGTACGCATAAACTCTTTTTTCACATTTTGATGGGGGGAAATGTAAATAATACTTAAAATTTTATGATTCATTATTATATAATATATAATATATTTTCATTAAATATATCCCTATTTCTATATGTGTATATCGGAAATTAAAAACAAATCCCATCGCTTCATAGGGGTGGTGGTCCACACGTATGCATGAGAAACGATATCATTTTCCAACAGATTGGAAGGTAAGAATAAGTACATGATATTATAAATATAATAGAGTAATTATGTCATAAATATCATATTATATATTCATTATTTCCATATTTATAGCAAATCCATGTTAGGTGGTAATGGAAAATATATTACATTGGTTCATGAGATGGTAGTATGTCGTATACATGTGTGATGAATTTTATTCCCATTTTATTGAGAAATATATAGATAAATTTGATAAAAAATTATAATAAAATCTCATTATATAGTTTTGAATGTATTTATTATATGGGAATATCTTTTACAGAATTGAATGTGGTAAAATTAGAAGAAAAATAAAAGTGCGTGGTGAAGAAGATTACCTCTTCGATAAAAGTGATCTATTATATATCCTCTTAATGGACCAAAGGTTGGAATTTTGAGAAGGAAATAAATATATAATTTTTTTAATTTTTTTATAAAATTATTGTTCAGGGTTTGGATGATATATAAGTATTTAAGTGGTTTGAAGAAAAGAGATAAGGGGTGTCCTTTCATAAGTGATGCGAGAGAAATTTAACTAAGTTATGAATTACTATAATATAATATGTGTCAAACTGTTGTAAAATGGTTAAAAAATAGAATATATTATCATATTATAATTATAAGATCTTAATATAATAATATAATAAAATATTGATATGTTTTGAAATAATTTTAATCCATACTATTTAGATTAACTCATTGGTCAACCAATTTAAACCTTAACTGTGATAATGACTTTGTATATATTAAAGGAATATAATTTAACTTATAAAGTGATAAATGGGTCATAAATTGATCATTTATGAAATTTTAGACCATATAATATTCCCATTGTGCGATTTCAAAAGTTTTATAATTTTTAAATAATTTTGATTCTTAGTTCCTTGAAAAACGTATTCAAGTTTTAAGAATCACTGCTTCCAAGAGGTTTCCATTTGATTTATTTATGTAACGGAAAACATCCAAAAGATCTTTATCAAAAAGCAACTACATTCCAAAGGCAAGTGTTCGTTATGTTTGAACTTCATGATAATTAGGAATATACATTGGTCGAGAGGATGGGAGGTTGGACTCATCAGATCCTTTTGGGGTATTATCATACACTATAGGACTGTCTTTGTAATTTTATGATATTTTCAGGAATCCTTATTAATTCACCAAGCATGACATATGTTTCCCATTCAATTTTCAATCATTTATTAACATGTGTAATATTTTGAATCATCAGTATGTATTCAAGGTTCTTCATCAAATGGAGATATCAGTATGTATTCAAGGTTCTCCATCAATGATATCCTCTAATATACTAATTCATGATTCTTTTACTCTTAGTTATGATGGCATTGTATTTTAAGCCACTTAGTGGGGCACCCTGGAATTTTTTGTCACCTAGGGAGATGATGGTTTGGTTTGATCTTGGGATTGTGCCCATAAAATGGGATACCTACATATCCTTGTAAAGGGAATAAGAACCCTCATAGTTTTGTGCCACTGAATGGGACACATCATACTTTTTAAGGTCATATTATAATGACCTAGACATACAGTTTAATGCCATGTGGTATGGACATCTAAGCAGAAGGATATGTCAAAACATAGTGTGGGACTTATATTGAAGAAGTATAAGGAACTAGGAAAGGATATGGAATTCCATGTAGGATCAGACCCTATTGCGAATATGACCCAAGGAGAGATGGGTTGATTTATGTTTTTGGTTTTGAACCTCAGTGAGACATCCTATATATTCCATGTATTTGGGAATCAAATCCCACTAACATTGATAAGACTCATTAGAGAGTATATTCCTTCGTAAGAAATGAGTTTAATATTAATTTCGGAAAATTATTTCTTAAGGATTTGAGGGATTAATTTGGTACTTATTCCAAAAGAGGATGCCTTGATGAAGGGGATTAAGGATTGATTCTTAAAGAGGACATCCATTGATCACAATCCCTGAGAAGGCTTCCTACAAATCCCAATTATGCTGGGAATCAATGTTCTCATTGTTCTTTCCACATGGGTGTTTTTGCGTATGTTGTAATCATTTTAAATCTCTAAGCGCACATGATCCATGCTCGATCTGAGAAACAAGAGGATGTGGAAAACTCAACAAAGGCACTTGCACATTAAAATTGTTCCTCCTCCACTGTAGAAAGAGGGCGCATCAACCATGGAAGAGGGTGGGGTGACATGAGAAGATGGCGAGGAAACAAGGGAAGATGGTGAGGAAACGAGCCTTCCCTCTATTCACATAATATTGGACAGGGGTACCATTGAAAGGAAGAAGGTATGAGGGATAAGGGCTTAGACCAGGATGGCTTCCCTAAAATTGATCATCGTAAGGCAGGGAGACTTCTCCTGTATTTGCGTGGGAAATTAAGTGTGAACCATAGCTTCCCTACCAGAGACCCGAGGTTCCAGGTCATCTCATTGAGATGGTTGATGTCAGGACCCAAACCCTCTTCCAAATCAGGAACATGTCAACACTGTTTCTTGAAGAAAGGTATATTTGACTGTGGATATAAAAACCCCCATAAATTCCTTGTATCCCAACTCCCTTATAAAAAAATTTAGAAAACCTATCACTGTGGATATACAAACCCAAATAAGAGACATGTTGATGTGCCTTTCATAAAGGATTGATAAGTAATGAGGTTTTGGTGTTGGTCTCAATAGAATCCATTTCAGACAAGGGAGCCAAGGAAGATGAATCCTTTCCATGAATGGATTTGAGGAAGACTTGGAGACTTGTAGACTGAAGAGTGTAAGTTAATCAAAGAGGGGAATCCATGTAGGTAAGGTCACACAAGTAGAATTGGAAGACATAATTTTTAGTTAAGCAACAAAAAACCTATGTTTTAATATTTGTATGAGGCCTTCATCAAGCCTTGAAGGGTGTTCAAAAGTGGTTGTAGAAGTATGGCGCTCAAGTTTCTATAAAAGGAATCAACAATGCGTAAGTATTTCTGACTTGGGGAGGTTGGGATCTTTAGGAGTGCAAGTGTTATGGTCTTCAAACACTAAGAGGACATAAGTCCAATGATCCTCTTTAAAATCCTCCTCTCAAGGTGTTGAATAACTACCATGAATGTTTTGAAAGACTTGGGTGAAGTACTAGGGATACCTGAGCAACAATTGGGCTTCAAGAAAATGAGTACATACAATTGAAGAACCATAGGCTCTATTTTTAGGCAAATATAGGACTTTTGGGGAAAGGAGACTTGTCGTAAAAGTGGGTTATTGCACCAATTTTGTGGCGCGCAATTGGATGCATGGAATATGGATGGTGCCCAATTATACCTGTGCGCCGCCAGTGATTTGGCATTACTAGGGAAACAACTTGAAAACTTAGCCAAAATTATTACTCAACAAGCTCCAGAATGGTGGTGTGCATGTATATGTGTGAAGGTATCTTAGGCGCCTCTTTATGGAAATATCAAAATAATTACTTTATTCTGCAAGGGGTGCACTACCACACCACTACTTGGGATCAGTTCCGTACTGCGGTCCCAACACTTCGAGCTGGTGCCTTTGCTACTATCACTGACCCCCATAAAAAATGCAGAGTCGCACCGTGGACATTTCGATCCCGGTTGAGGACATTTTCAGTTTCAACACATGGAAATATATCTTTAATTGTGGAGAAGTGCATGCAACACATTTCATGGTCTCTACAAACCCCCCTAGAATTTGATTGATTCAAAATGAAATGAATCTTTTTCAAAGGTAAATGTATGTCACTTTTAAGCATTTCAACATCATTTGGTTGGATTTAGAGCTACATAATTTTGGAAGGATGCTCAAATATTTTCATAATCCAAGGGGTCTAGCGAACATAGTTTGACTGTTGGTAGGGTTTTGTGGATATCCCTACAAATGTTTTGTCTTCTGACTTTTTATTGCTCAGTATAACCTAAATCATACAGAATGTACATTTAGTGGCTTGGGACAAGAATTTTGATCAGAGTTCCCTTTGAGGGTTCTCAATCTTTTGAGTACCATGTCTTTTGTTATTGGAAGTTTAGATTCATGCACGTTGGAATATAAAGGGATAGTATTTAAGTTGAAATTTCTTTGACCATAAATTTTGAAATTAGTTTGAAAACAAGACTCTTTGGCTATGAATTTATATAATATTTATTATATAATTTCAAGGGGAATCATGAGTCATGATTTTTATGGCCACCAAATTTAAAACTGGTATCAACGTAAGGGGATTCTCTTCTACAAATAAAGTTCCCATTATTTGACAAAACAATTATGGGGGTTGTGTTATGCTGGTCCAAATGGAGAATATGGTGCAAACGAAAATAGTTGCATATTTTGGCTGGCAGTCCAATTATATAGGAATCTTATTCAAGGCCCACAAAGGTAATGTACTACATAGTCATGAAAAATATCTCTTTAGGAAATTAACATTTTTCTACTAATTGATTGGGGAAAATATGATTTGGTTGACTGAAGACCACAATGAGTGGTTTATCAATTGAAGGGAATTTTTAGAATGAAATGTCTATTTTACACTGACATATGTCATGGATAAGAACACCATTTCTATAAATATTTTGAGTGTGAATAATGTTTAAGATTTTTCATAAAGGGGAATTTTTGATATCATACTGTGTAGTTTTAATTCATGGAGTGAGTACATTGGTACTATGCAGTTTTAAATCATGTAGTGAAGAAATTGGTATTATTTAGTTTTAATTCATGTATTGATGAAATTGGTATTGTGCAGTTTTAAGTCATGCTGTGAATAAATTGGTACTATGTAGTTTTAAGTCATGCAGTGAAGACATTGTTTGGCTTTAATTTAATGTCTTTACCTCTGACCAAAGGTTTGAGTCTCTCCCAATTTCATGATACTTTGTTTGGAAACATATGATCATATTCAGGTATGTAAGGGAATATAGTAAACATTGATTTATGAATTTATGAATCCAAATGATGATATGGTAAAATGGATAAAAGCATTAGAGGAAGTCTTTTCCATGAACAAAGTAACAATTATTTGGAAAACCTATTATAGGGGTTGCGTTATGTCGGGCCCACTCGGCCATATTCTGCATAGACAAATAATAGAATCTTTTTCTTACAAACCTATTATGTAGGTATCTTATGAAATTCCACTTATGGGAATCTTCTACAAAGTCAGGAAAAAGAGATCTAAAAAATATGGCATTCTACTACAAAAAGCCGAAGAATGTTTATGGTGATTCAGATTTTCCGATGCACATAGTTTGGTTTAAGGGGAATGGTACCAAATTATTTAGAGGGTATTTCAAACAAATTTTTCCAAAGAGTCAAAGGAATAAGATTCCAATGAAGGTCTGAACCAAACGTAAGAGTTATGGTGTCTTTAGTTTTAGGTCATACAACTAGGACCAGAAATGGAAATAGTATGTGATATGTGTCAAAGTGATTCCAATTTTATTTCATATTGTTTTGAACCCATGGTACGGGAAATGTGTAACTTATGGTCTTGATGACTTCTTGATTGAGAGAATGGTAATAGGACAAGTATACTTGAATTATTGTTTTAAAATACAGATTATTGTATGTGAGCATCAATGATTGGAGGGGACAAAGATTCTATAACAAAGAACAATGTTACCATTAGTTTACAAACCCGTTATGGGTGTTGTATTATGTAGGTCCAACATGGGCATATGTTTCAAATCCAAATACAGGCATCTTCCAACTGATAGGAATGTCATGTAGGCAACTTATTCAAGTCCACCTAACGGAACAAGACGCATAGTTATGAAAAAGAGTTCTCAGGTATTAGAAATGTTTTCACCAAGAATCGCAAGAAAGATTATGAAGATCTGAAAACATTCAAGATTAAGACTGTGAAATATAAAAGGAATTTGTGCCCAATGCATATGAGAAATATTTGAACCAATATTGGCCATGAGTTTTTCATCCTTTAAATATATCTGACTCATATGTAAAATGGATAATTTATTTGTTTCCATTGAATTAATACCATGATGTGCAGTTTTAATTCATTCAATGAGGTCACTAATAACCCCATAAAAAATTTAAGCACCTTATTTATATAAAGAAGCCTTTTAGAAAATTTATATGCCCATGTAAGCCATGCTCAGTGTGTGAAACAAGGAGCAGTAAGGGTTTCTTCAATAACACAAAGGTGACATAACTGAAGAATATTGGTGTTAGATATCCATGCAGTTTAACGTAATGCGGTGAGGATAAAGATGAACCAATGTTGAAAGAATGACATATTGTAACTGGATTAAGGGATAAAACCCAAGTGTCACTATATGTCTTGCTTGGGAAAGAATCAAGCCATATGCAGTTCTTACTGTATTACCTATGCAAGTTTAATTCTTATACAAAAAGTAAAGGGTTTTTTATCCCAGCTGGGTCCACGATTTGAGATCATGGAATATCGCATATCTCAAATAGATGATAATCAAGTCGTATATTGTTCTTTAAACAATCATTCCTCATGCCAATCAAGCATGAAATGATGAATGGGGGCTTTTGACACGTTCTAAGAGAACAGTAAATATTAAGACATAAAATGGTATAAGTACAAAATCTTATATCTTAAGGAAACACTATTTATAGATCTGATTAGTATACAAGAGGAGAAAACAAAATAAGAAGATTTGTTAATTGTAGTTGGACAAAAAATTGGAGATTTAGGAATCTCTGTGAATCTAATTGAAAATGAGAATCAATCCATAAGTAGTTCATGAAATAAGGACACTATACAGATCTGACACAGACATAGGAATGAGAGGGACTCATGTGCTTCTAAAGATTAGAAATTATTTTAATGATTTTTGCTTATGGAAGCTTTTAACATCAAATAGAGATAACATTAGTCATGCAGTTTCATGTCCTGAAATATGGATAAATGATGTCAACTAGGAAGTTTTACTATTTCATTTTTAGTCATGTATCAAGGACATTGTACTCTGCAATTTTATGTTTGTAGTGAGGATGTTGTACTATGAACATTTCAGTCTTGCAGCAAGGACATTTTATTGTTCAGATTTATGTCTTGCAGGGATGAAGTGGCACAACCACACAGAGTATTGCATTAAGAATCATGCATTGGTTGGATTTGTAATAAGCTCTCGATCAATTGAGATTAAGTCCTAAGCTCCAATTAAACAGAGCTTATGTATGGAACAAGGTCTGTTGGTCGGAGTGGATACTCAAGATGGGGGGTGAATTGAGTTCCAATTAAAATTTCTGTTAAAAATATTTCTCTTAAAATCCCCCTATTTAAAAACAAGTTAAGCTGAAGTGAATTTATACAGATTGTAAAAGTCCAATTAGTTTCTCAAAGACTAATTAGGTCTTAGTTAATTTAATCAGAATATTAAATTGACTTTTGAAACTAACTTACTGGTTGACAATAAGTATAAATACTTTCTAATTTAACTATCAAAGTAACTTTTAAAAAAATTTATATCAAATTAATTAGCAGTAGAATATAAAATATATATTATAATTTTTTACTTACACTAAAATGCACAGCAGATGTAACCAAGAGGATCAGTCTCAAGCCGAGACTTAGTCCTCTCAAACAATTTATACAAATTTGATCCACACCCTGGATCTGGGTAAACAACAGTGAATACACTGTCCATGTACAAATACCTCTACCACTGTTCTACGTGGGAAAAAAACAACAGCTCACAGGCTGTCCTGGTCTTACATGACCTCTACCACTATGCACAGTGGGATACATGGTAATTATAGAAAGTTTGTGTTTGGATTTATAAATACTCCATCTTAGCACAAGAGACAGTGTGTGTAAAAAATATACCGAGTATACAAAATGCTCTAAATATAAATAAAAGAATCACTAAGAGAGTAGATAAGAGTTTAGAATGCTCTAGTAATGTGAAGTGAAACTCTAGACTCTTTTTATTATTCAGAAATGATTCTATGTCCTTCTTTGGGTTTTTTCTGAAAAATAGAGATTTGTTTTCTGAAGCACAGTTTGACCAGCTTTAGTGAATGAAGAGCTCATTGTAGTTCTTCACTCCTTGACTAAGGTGCATCTTGTGTTCTTCTTTAGAATCAATGGCTTTGTGTATGTCTGGTGCCCTTCCAGCATGAATGTAGCTTTTTATTTTTGTGTGAACGCACCACATTTCAATGATATTCAGCCCTTGGTTTTTCACACCCTTCACGTGCTTCATTGTTGATTTCTGCCCAGTCATTGTCCATTCTTTTATATCTTTCTGCGCTGGTAAAAATAATGATTAATTTTTTCATGGGAACTTGGTACGGTTCCCTGACATGCCAAAAACTATCATTAAATAACTTTAATTGCATTAAAAACAACAAAAATGACCATTGCATAATAAATAAATAATATTGAGAGAAGTAGAGTTTGACTGGTCAGTATTTCATTAGTAGCCTTCTGTTGGTAGATGTGTAATGGTGGACTGTGTAGCAGTGACCTTCTATCAGTAAATCTTTGATCTTGTATTAGTAGCTCCAGGTATCGATAGCTCTTTGATCGGGTATCGGTAGCTCCTGGTATCGGTATCTCTTTGATCTTGTATCGGTATCTCTTGGTATCGATAGCTCATACTCTGTGTATCAGTAGCTCTATATACCGGTGACTGCTTCTATCGATGGCTCGTGGTATATTGGTATCTCGCTATGTATTGGTAGCTCCATAGATATAGACTTTCTTATATCGGTAGACTTACTCTATCGGTAACACTTGTGTAACAATATCTTGTATCAGTTGACATTTAGTATGTACATATCTGTAGATCCATTTGGTTCCAGTGAAGTATATATATCTGTAGACTTTTGCATACCAGTAGACTAGTTCTATCAGTAGCTTTGCTTCTTTCGGTAGCTTTCTATATCGGTGGACTTGATCTATCAGAGACGTGCTTACCGGTGGACTTGTTATATCGGTAGCTCTGCGTATCAGTGATCTTATCTTTTTTATGACTAAGTATATCAGTAGACTAAGTACCATTAGATCTTTATCATTATCTATAAGCATATCAGTGACTTATTTGTCTTTTTTATGCAATACATATCCGGTTGAGTTATAATTTCTTCAAAACTCATATAAGCATAGATAAACATTGATTAACACATTTAAAATATTATTAAAATATTATTGTCAAATAGAATGTCACAGATTGAATGAATTAGAATATAGATTAACATTAATTGGGATTTTCCATGTATGTGAAAGCATAATTGGGATTATCAAAATAGGCGAGGACAACAATATCCCCCTTTTTGATAATCACAACTTATGATATTCTAGTATCAAAATAATGAGTAATTATATCAGAGGATATGTCATTAAATATAATTTTAGCAGAGAAAACAACATACTAGAAGTAAAAAATGTAAAATGTGAAATGTTCAATGTATCAGTGGTAGAATTAAATGCAATGATATAAAAGGTACATGTTACAAAACACAGTATCTCAACCCCATTTTCATAAAATATATTATTCCCAGATAAGTTCCCCTTAGATAATTTTTCTCCCCCTTTGTGATAATCAAAATGTGGGAAACAATAAAGATAAAAAGGAAAAAATGGGAAATAAGGGAAAGCCATCTGTATTCATGTTGCAAAATGGTATAGGGAAATAAAACAAAATACAAGGGATTCCTATAAAATATCTTATCCACATATTCAATCCACGCCCTCAATGTGACATTTTCCCTTGGGATAACAAGAGGATTCTGGCTGTGTGGATGTAGGTGAAGGCATAGGAAAACTAGAAATGATCACAGGAGGCTGAGCGACTAAAACTGTTCCTGGACTGTACTGAGTAGTTCTCCGAGTGATCATATGAGTAAGGCATCGAATAGCTTGGGCTGGAGTCATCTAAAAATGAGAAGCAGTAGAGGAAGAGGTAGGTAATGATGTAGGTACAATCACTGTCCTCGAATCAACATTCATGAAAGGAAGCAAGAGATTTCTGAAATCCATAATTATTCCTCCTCCCCTCTCCATAGTAGATATGAAATCATCCTTGTTCTCCATGAATTTGTCCAAGGCTAGAGTCAGTTCCCTTAGCTTGAAGACTTGCTCTCTGAAGTCTTGATTGACAAGTGGTGACATCAGGTTTACTAACAGATGTTTGAAGTGGTTGTTGAGTTGATGTTTGGTATAAATCCTTTGGAAATATTAGTATACCTTGTCTTTAACTTCTTTTGGAGAGGCTAAAGATTATCTCATATAGTCCTGAACAATCATCATTGTCTCTATAGTTGTATATCTAGTAGAGGTTACGACTTTTTTCAGATCAGATGAGTCCACAGAGCCACTTTTTGATGCTGAACCAAGCTCCTCTTTTATCAAATCTCGATTGTGATTTACTTCAATTAAAGGTCTGGATGCAAGAGAACCAACAAGGAAAGTTACTGTTTCCTGGAAGTTTTTTTTCAACCCAATGATAAAATTTTTGACTTGGGAATCCTTAGTGCTAACATGATCTTTCATGGAGATTTTAAATCTTTCAAAGACTGATACCATCTGGATCACAACACCGTTGGCATAAGCTAAATCTTTATCTGCCTGGTATTTAGAACACAAATATGATTCTAAAGAGATAAAATATCTCCTTAGAGCTTCAACATCCTCTTCCTATCTAGATACTTGAGTCTGGAAAGCTGTAACTTCATCCACCATTTCTGCAACAATGTTTGACACATTACAACTGAGAGAGAGTTCGAAAGATTTTTCAAAATTGCTCATCTCTTCAACAAAGCAGTTATTCAACTCGGCCACAGAAGCACTAAAAGGCTCTTTAAGCTCTTCCTTTAAGGATTCAAGGTAAGTCCTTGTGATCATATCAGCAGGAGAAACTATAGCAGGTGCTCTTTCAGATACTATATTGGCCACTGAGTCATTCATAATCAATTGAATTGATGCCACAAGTGAACTTTCCATTTTCCTTATTTCCTCCACAAATATTATTTTTAGATCCATCATTAGCTTATCCAGATCATGTATTCTGACCAAATATTAAGGTAAAAGCTTAGTTTGAATATCATAATTGATTTTTGGTCTATTGAGGGTTGCATAATTATTAGAATGGGGATAATCTGATCCACAAACCACAAAATTGGGGTCTTCTACCCAATCCACAATATCAACATCCACTGAAACACTACAAAATCGGGTTTGATGCTCCCCCTCAATGGGTGCATTCTCTTGTACATCAATAGAATTCTCAGTAGGTCTTTCTTCATCAGAAGAATCTTCTATAATCAACTCCACCTCTGCAACAGCAAGAGGCTCCTCTGGATTGGGCACAAGTCCTTCCATCTTACCCACTACATCCTTAACATGTACAACTGATCTTCCAATTATTGGACTCATACTTAAGTAGACAGAGTCAAAATCTTCTGATTCATTCTCTCTTCCTTCCTCATTCCCAGGGCCTAGCTGATCTTCCTCATCAGTAGGTGTCTCTTCTTCTAATAGAGATTCCAATATAGAAGATAAAATTTCAGCAACAGGACTTGGGGGAAAATACAGATCTCTTTCATCAGCCATAGAAGTCTCCTTTTCATCAGTCTCATCGCTGTACTAAGCTTCCTCCTCATTAGGTCCTAGACCTGGATCCATCAAATCCTTTGGCCATGAAGGATGATCCACATGATTGAATTTATCATATACCTTCTTGTCATTATTAACCCACTCTCCTCTCCATGGGTTCCAGTTTATTATTATATATTTGAAAACTGTGCTTGAGATACAGATGTTATTCCTTACTACCATAGTCTCATATTGAGATGCAGCAACCCCTTTTTACCATAATCATTACTATGATCAACTTGGAAATGAATAAGCCATTGGTCTTTGATTTTGGCCTGGTCATTTCCTCCATTTGAATTTTTAGCAACCTTCATAGATTTACATTCACTCAATGTCTCAAAAGATGTAACAGATAGATATCCTAATATCTTGAATTCGCAAAGTCCCCTCTCCTTGGAATTAAGACATGCTGAACAAACATGAACAACAATCTATTCTCTCCATCCATTTCAGCAGCCACCACATGTCTTTGATTTCCACTAGCAGTGATCTCCACTAAGGCAGTCTCATAATCGAATATATCATGTGTATGTGGTATTTCCTTATAGACATAGCTAGAAACACCTTCATGTGGAACCTTCAGGAATTCATCCCACTCAACGGATGAAAAATATATCTCCTTTCCATTCACAAAGGAAACCACTCGGTTTTCATCTTCTAATTTACAAAAGCTCACAATGTCATAGAACTGTTTCACCAACTATGGATAGTAGGGACCATTGTTGTTTGAAAAGAAATCTACCCACTTCTGATCTTCCAGCAAATCGAGAAATAATGATTTACTAGCCAACATCCATTCCATGCATAGATCTTTTTCAATCACAATAACTCTATTTTTCAAATGAGGGTTCACTAGTTGCCTCCATGACATTGTTCTACCAACACTACCACTTGGTTCTGGCTTAGACTTCAGCTTCTCCGCATTCAGCTCAACAGTGTTATCTCTGATAGTAGGGAGATTGGTTTTTTCCATCTCTGTTTCGAGGAACATAGGGTTTTCGAGATGTTCAGAAGATAAGGCTTGAGGGTAAAGGGTTTGAAGATTGGTGGATTGAGAAGTAACTAGGACATTGTGTTATCATTTAGGAATCATAAAATAAATAAATAAAATAAACTAAAAATTATACAAATTCTTGTAGTAGGCAGAAGTTTAAACAGTGCATATTCATCAGTACAGTTTATTAGTGAGAATTCCAATCAGTGAGGTCCATCGGTGAGGTTTTTCATTAGTGAGGTATATAGGTGAGGTTTTCACATCGCTGAGGTTTTCACATCAGTTATTTTCTTCCATCGGAGAGGTTTTTACATCAGTGAGGTTTTTACATCAGTGAGGTATCTACTGATTAAGGTTGATCATTCCTAACTCATGTCTAATGTAACTTAAACTAACTGAACGTATAGGTTTGGTGAAAATGTCATATAATTGATGTTCCGTACCTATAATTTTAAGAGTAATATCACCTTTTTGGTAATGATCTCTCAAAAATTTGTGCCTTACATCAATTTGTTGGTCCTAGAGTGAGATAATGGGTTATTTTTAATATTTATTGCACTAGTGTTATCACAGTTAATTGAAACATGCTTAAAATCATATCCATAGTCCTAAAGATTGTGTTTCATCCACAGAATTTGCACACAACAACTACCAGCAGCTATATACTCAGTTTCTGTAGTGGAAAAAGCTACAAAATTCTACTTTTTACTACACCAAGATACTATGGATTTTCCCAATAAATGACATGTTCCAGAAGTACTTTTTCTATCCAACCTACAACCACCAATGTCAGCATCTTAATAACTCATTATCTCAAAAGATTGTCCTTTTGGGTAAAACAAACCTATCATTAAAGTGTGTTTAAGATCCTTAAAAATTATTTTAACAGCAAGTAAATGAGATTATTTTGGATTAGCTTAAAATCTTGTACACATACACACACTAAACATAATATCTGGTCGACTAGCAGTAAGGTAATGTAAGCTTCCAATCATACCTCTATAATTGGTTTGATCAACTAGTTTCCCATTTTCTTCATCATCTAGCTTACATGTGGTACTAATATGTGTTTCACTTCCCTTATTACTATACAAACCCAAATGTTTTAAAATATACTTTTTCTATTTACTTTTATTTATAATAATACCATCTTTCTTTTTAAAAATTTCAAATCCAATAAAATTTTTGAGTTCTCCCATTAAACTCATTTCAAAATCATTTTGCATAATATTTAAAAATTTAGTTCATAAATAATGTTTGGAAGATCAAAAAATAATATCATCAACATAGATTTGGACAATGAAAATTCCTTTTGAACATCTTTTAATAAAAAGATTGGGATCAACAATTCCTTTAGTAAAACCTTTTGAAATAAGAAAATTTGTAAGTCTATCATACCATCCTCTTGGATCTTGTTTTAAACCATATAATGTTTTAGAAAATTTGAAAAAAAATATTTTGAAAATGGTTGTTTGTAAATCGAGGTGGTTGTTCAATAAACACAGTTTCAATTATAAACACATTTAGAAACACACTTTTGACATCCATTTGATATAACATGAAATTCAGATGGGCAGCATAGGCATGAAAGATCCTAATGTCTTCTAATCTAGCAACAGGTGCAAAGGTTTCTTTATAGTATATTCATTTCTCTTGACTATATCCTTGTCCAACTAACCTAGCTTTGTTTTTAACTATATTTCATGATTCATCAACATTATTTCTAAAAACCCATTTAGTGCATATGGTGAAGGTGTCCTTAGGTCTTTCTACTAATTCCAACACATTGTTTCATTCAAATTTATTTAACTCTTATTTCATAGCCATTACCCAAAATTTATCATTCATTGCATCATTTATATTTTTAGGTTCTAACTGTGAAAGAAAGACTTGATGATCAACATGATTTTTGAGAGAAGCTCCAGTCTGTTTTCCTCTATCAATATTACCAACAATTGCATCTAAATGATGATTCTTTAGAATCCTAGTTGATCTAGTAAAGGTAGGGCTAGAAATTTCAGGTTCATCTATAGGTTTGGGTTCTATAGAAGCATATTCTGTAATATGTCCCGAACTGGATGTTTTTACAGCAGGATCATTAGTTTTATCATTAAGGTCCAGAACAGTCAATTCTTCTTGGAGAATTTAAAGAGAAGACTTAGGTTCATGTGGATCAGTTTCATCAAACATAATGTTAACATATTCTTCCACGCATTAGGTTATTTTTTTAAAAACTATATAGGCTTTTTTTAGTAAATTAATAACAAAGAAAAATTCCTTCTTCAGTTTTAGAGGAAAACATGTCAAGATTATCCTTTGTATTGAGAATAAAAACTTTACATCAAAAAACTCTGAAGTAGTTAACCTTAGGTTTTCTATTATTCCACAATTCCTAAGGGGTCATATTAAGAACATTTCTAATCATGAATCTATTTATGATATAACAAGCTGTATTTACAGCTTCATCCCACAAATAAATAGGCAGGTCATACTCATTAAGCATTGTTCTTGCAATTTCTTGAAGGGTTCTATTTATTCTTTCTACTACACCATTCTGTTGAGGTGTCCTAGGGGAAAAGAAATTTTTACTATAGCTATTGTGTGAGAAATAAGATTCAAACTCATGATTTTCATACTCATGACCACGGTCACTTCTCAGGGTCTTAATCTTAAGACCACTAATGTTTTCTACAGACTTGGAGTATTTAATAAAGTAAGAACATGCTTCACTTTTTTGACCTAAGAAGTATACCCAATTATATCTTGAAATGTCATCTACTAGAACATAGACATAGTGATTCCCATTTAAACTAGAAACTCTAGAAGTTCCAAACAAGTCCATGTGAACCAACTCGAGAGGTTGAGAAGTTGAAATGCCATTCTTTGATTTAAAAGAAACTTTATGTTGCTTTCCCTTTTGACAGGGAATACGAACTTTGTTTGATGGGAATTCGTGCTTAGGTAGCTCTCTAACTAAGTTCTTCCTAGTCAGTTTTCTAAGTGAATGAATGTTTCTGTGCCCTAATATTTTTTACCAAAGCCAGGATTCTTTATGAAAAGCATTTAAAAAAGTAACATTTTTCTTGGCTTAGGAATTCAAATCAATAGCATAAACATTTTCATTTCTTAAAGCAGAAAATACTAAAACATTTTTAGAATTAAAAACAGTACAAGAATCATTTTCAAACTTAACATTGAAACCATTATCACATAATGGAGAAAAACATAAGAAATTATATTTAAGTCCATAAACATATAAAAACATAGAAATTAAAACTGAATTAGTGTTACCAATCCAGCCTAGGTGAATGATCATTCCTTTAGAATTATCACCAAAGGTGACATGGAATCCGTCAACCTTTATTAAGCTTTTAAATCATGAGTAATATTCAGACATGTACCTTGAACTTCCACTATCCTAGTACCATATCATCTTGTGAGAACTCTTCAAGAAAGTCTCATACAAAATAGATTTAAATAGAGAATGATTTTGGAACCCAGATTTTGTTGGGTCCAGTCAGTATATAAAGGAAAAATTTAGGGATCCAAATTTGTCTTATGGGTCTCAAATTGATTGCCGAATCAATATATTTTTAATGAAAAATTTTATTGGATCAATAACCATATGAATAACTAGTTGAATCATTCAAATTTCTAGAACTATAACTTGTTGTATTCTATCCTGATTTAGAAATAAATCTAGTTTTAGTAAAATATCTCTGTCTAGGCTGGTAGCCTATTCTAGTGGTATATTTTAGTGCCACTTGTTTTCAAAACATTTGTGTAAGTGTATCTTTTCCATTTGTGAATTTTTCTAAGTCCTTCCTTAATTTCTCATTAGGCAACTTTAGTTCATTATTTTCTTTTAACAGTTCAGAATTCTTTTCCTTTTCAACATCTAGTGTAGATTTTATAGAGCAGGTTAGAGAATACTATTTATTTATGGTTTTATACTTGTACTTCAATTCATTACATGTATCTTAATGCATATTACTGTATTCAAATAACACTTCACTAGACATATTTTCAGATTCTTAATCTGAATCAACTCCAAAATAATATGAATTTAAAGCAGGAGGGTCCAGTGTTACCTTAGATGTGTTTATCATAAAACGCATATTAGCAGGATTCTTTTAAGAGTCAGATACTTCAGATTCACTCATGATGTCATCTGAAGCACACTAGGTCGTTTTAATTTCATTCTCATACTTTCTATCCTTATATTCATGATTCTTCTTAAGCTTCAATTTTGGACCATCATCTTTAATGTGACCATTTCTCTTGCATTCATAGCAGATAACTTCATCACTCTTATCAGATTTATTCCAGTCCTTTTTCTAATGAACATTGTTGTCATATTTACCTTTTTAGATTGATTTTCTGAATAATTTCTTCTTCCTATAGAACTTCTCAAACCTCTTGGCTATTTTATCCATCTCAGCATCACTATCAGATTCTAAACATTCACTTTTTGAGATTTTAGTTGGTATGTTAACTTTCTCATTGTCCTTGCTCCTTGAGGCAGTAGACATAAATAACACTGACATCCTTTTCTGTTCATCATCTTCTTTATTTTTCACCTGTAGTTCTTCCTCATACATCATAATAGTACCTATTAATTCTTTAATAGGTAGTTTGATGATGTCGTATGATTCTCTAATGAAAACAGATGTGCCTCTCCATCTTTCTGGAAAACATCTTAATTTTATCATGATTTGTTCTTTTACTGGAAAAAATTTTCCATGAGAGCACATGGTGTTGAAAATCTCATTGAACCTGAGGTACCTGTCAGAAATGGGTTCATCAGGCTTCATCTTAAAATTATCATATTTAATAGTATAGGTTTTCATCCTCATTTCTTTAACATTGGTTGTTACCTCCTGGGAAATAGCCAAAGTGTCCCAAATTTCATAAGTAGTTTTGCAAGTAGATATTCTAATAAACTCTTCATCTCCTAAAGCACAGTACATGGAATTCATAGCTTTACCATTATTATTATAAGTTGTTTTAGTAGGTTCATCCCAAGTAGTTCATTCAGTTTTGGGAATCTTATATTGAGCCTCTATAGTAGTCCAAATATCAATTCCCATACTTACTAAATGAGTTTTCATCTTAAGCTTCCATTGGGCATTGTTTGTAGCATTAAAGAAAGGTGGCATGTTAGTAGCAGCAACTTCTAGTCTATTTTCCATAACATGATTTTAGAAAATATATTTAACGAGATAAAATTTAGAACTAACAGACATTTAAGATCTTTAAAGATGTAAGTAAAATAAGATTTGATAAATAGATTGTTTTAAAATAATGTATAAATAAAATCAACCTTTTTACAAAATGTTGGATGGAGTGGATACTCAAGTGGGGTTGAATTGAGTTCTAATTAAAATTTCTGTTAAAAATATTTCTCTTAAAATCCCCCTATTTAAAAACATGTTAAACTGGAGTGAATTTATACAGATTGTAAAAGTTCAATTAGTTTCTCAAAGACTGATTAGGTCTCAGTGAATTTAATCAGACGATTAAATTGACTTTTGAAACTAACTTACTGGTTAGCAATAAGTATAAACACTTGATAATTTACCTATAAAAGTAACGTAAAAAAAATGTATTTCAAAGTAATTAGCAGCAGAATATAAAATATATAGTATACTTTTTTACTTAAACAAAAATGCACAGCAGATGTAACCAAGAGGTTTAGTCTCAAGCTGAGACTTAGTCCTCTCAAACAATTTATATAAATTTGATCCACACCATGGATTGCGGTAAAAAACGCTGAATACACTGTCCAGGTACCAAGAGCTTTACCACAGTTCTACGTGGGAAAACAAAAAATAACTCACAGGCTGTCCAGGTCTTACTTGACATCTACCACTATGCATAGTGGGATGTAAGGGAATTATAGAAATATTGTGTGAGGATTTATAAATCCTCCAGATTAGCACAGCAGATAGTGTTTTTATGAAATATACCGAGTATACACACTACTAAAAATGTTAATAAAACAATCACTAAGAGAGTAGATAAGAGTTTAGAATGCTCTAGTGATGTGAAGTGTTGCTCTGGACTCTTTAGATTAATCAGAAATGCTTCTGAGACCATATCTGTTTTTTTTCTGAAAAATAGAGAGTCATTTTCTTAAGAACAATTTGACTAGCTTGAGTGAATGAATAGATCATTGTTGTTCTTCAATCCTTGACTAAGGTGCATCTTGTGTTCTTCTTTATAATCAATGGCTTGGTGTATGTCAATTTATATTCTAGTATGAATGTAGCTTTTTCTTTTTCTGTGAATGTGCCACTTTTCAATGATATTCAGCCCCTGGTTTTTCACACCCTTCACGTGCTTCTTAGTTGATTCTTTCCTAGTATTTGTCCTTCCTTTTATATCATTCCGCTCTGGTAAAAATAATGAATACCTTTTTAATGGGTACTAGGTACGGTTCCCTGACATGCCAAAAACTATGATTAAATAACATTAATTTCATTAAATACATCAAATATGACTGTTGCATAATAAATAAATAATATTGACAGAATTTTAGTTTGACTGATAAGTCTTTAATTAGGCGCCATCTGTTGGTAGATGTGTAACGGTGGACTCTGTAGCAGTGACCTTCTACTGGAATCTCTTTGATCTTGTATCTATTGCCCCAGGTATCGGTAGCTCCTTGATCGTGTATCGGTAGTTCCTAGTATCGGTATCTCTTTGATCTTTTATCAGTAGCTCAATGTATCAATAGCTCTTACTCCTTGTATCAGTAGCTCTATATACCAGTGACCCCTTATATCGATAGCTCTTGGTATATCAGTAGCTCTCTTTGTATAAGTAGTTTCATAGCAGTAGACTTTCTTATATCAGAAGACTTACTCTATCTGTAACTCTTGTGTAAAAGTATCTTGTATCAGTATAATTTTAGTCTGTACATATTGGTAGCCCTATTCAGTTCTAGTGAAGTATATATATCGGTAGACTTATGCATACCGGTAGACTTGTTCTATCAGTAGCTTAGATTCTGTTGGAAACAATCTGTATTAGTGGACTTGTTCTATCAGAGACATGCTTACCAGTAGACTTGTTCTATTGGTAGCTCTGTGTATTGGTGACCTTAGCTTATCGATGAATAGGTCTATCGGTAGACTAAGAACCGGTAGATCTGTATCAGTAGCTAGAAGCATATCAGTGACTTACTTGTCTATTTTATGAAAAACTTATCTGATTGAGTTAGAATAAACTCAAAACTCATATAATCTTAGTTAAGCATTGATTAATATATTTCAAATATTATTTTAAAATTAATGTTAAATATAATGTCATAGATTGAATGAATTAGAATATAGATAAACATCAATTCGGATTATCAAAGTATGTGAAACCATAATTGGGATTATCAAAATAGGTGAGGTCAACAACGTCCTTCTCACTTTGGATTAAGCATTGGAGGTTTCATCCGTAGTATTATTGGATTCCTAAGGACCAATACCAATTCTCCTTGAGGAATTTAATAGAGGAGAACTTTCCTATTAAATTATTGTGTTATTCTATTCGGATAGACTTCCCTGTGATGCATAGTATGAAATATTTTTTCAACTAATCGTTCATGCTCATTGAACTATTTGAAAGACATCTCATCTATAGATAACAAATCACAACATTCAACTCTATGTGAAGGAAATTACATTTCAATTAGAAATACTTATTCAGTTCCATATACCAATGAATAAAGTGTTTTTTTGGTGGTAGTACGGGTAGTGGTCTAATAGGACCACAAACCATTATAAATAGTATTGGGCCTTGGTTTCTTATCTTTATCCACCATCTTCTGGAGTGTATTTGAAAAGGTGTTGTTGATGGCCTCTCTCTATCCCTCAGTCGCCACATGATAGCACGATGAATGGTGAGATTTTATATTATGTTCCTGATATAACTTTTTTACCTTAGTAGAACAAAAATTGGGGCCATTGTTTGTCAAAATAGTATGAGGGAAACCAAATCTGGTGATGAAGTTAGTTTTGACAAGACTAAGAATGCTTTATTCTCCGACTTGATTGAGTGGTATTTCCTCGACCCATTTAGAAATGAAGTCCATAGTAGTAAGAATATACTTGAACTGTTTAGCTGTAGAAAGAGGAAAAGGCCATACTACATTCATTCCCCATGTGGAAAGTAACCAAATGTATTTAGCTATATGTAGCAACACTGGAGGTTGATGAATGAAGTTGTATTTGGCCTGGATGGGATGAAATTTATTAGTGAAATCTATTCAATCCTACAACATTGAAGTAAAAAAGTATCCAAGCCTTCAAATATGATCAGAGAGTATGTGCCCGTACAGGTGGGCACCAAAAGCTCCAGAATGTACTTTATTCATGATAGATGCAGTCTCTTCTCCATCAATACATCTGAAGACAATTCCATCAAACCCTTTAATGTAGAGGATATTTTGGTGTTCTGGACTATCATAATTTTTAAAATTGGTCGCTCATCAACAAAGTTGTTCTTTTTCAGCCCTATTTGGTAGCAGTACTTCATTACGAAGATATTCCATGATGGATGTTATCCATCCTATAGTATTACCATATGGCTTAGAAATAGAGATAATTTCATTAATTTCCTCCATTCTGGTTTGAAAAAAAGGTGATACCACATGATGATGGGCTATGCTGATGACTGTCTCATCCTGATTTGGATCTACCAAGGCTAAGGCTGCAATAGCCAGTGTATCTCTCTTGGGCATTTTGTGATCATGGAACAAAAGTCAATATCATCTCTATGGTAAATTAAGCCATTAACACTCTGAAATAATCACACAAAGGAATTAAATCTTCTATTCTAATATAATATACTCCATTGATTTTCATGAATACCAATTATGAATCACATTTCATGTTTATGTGATTTACTTTCACCTGAAGTGCCAATTCCAAATATACAATGAGATCTTGATATTCTGCATCAATGTTTTTACCAACTTTCGACAATAAAAAATAATAACGGAACACTACATTTTCTAGGAAAATAATGAAAATTTCTAACCCGAATTTGATGAGTTTACGGTTTTCTGTTCTCTTCCCTATAGGAAGTATGAAGGCACCATAAAAATACATTTCCCATTTTTGGGAATTATCCTAAATAGAAATGTCTTCTTTCTTAGGAATTTTAGTATTTAATGATATATCATCCGCATATGGATGCTCAACAAGGGAGTTGGCTAGAGATTGGCCATTTATTGCCTTTTGAGGAACAAAATTTATATCAATCTACTACAAAATAATTGTCCATCGTTCTAGAATCCCTGTAAGCATAGGGAGACTGAGGTTAAATTTGCGCGATTTATTTTGAGATATTAATTGGACATCATGATGTTGCAGTTAGTTCCACAATTTATGAGTTGAAAAGTTTAATTCTAGGCAGCACTTTTCAAAACATGTGTATCAAGTTTTTGCATCTAGCACAGTTCGTCTAAGATAGTAAAAACTATTTTAATTTCTTGCTTCGTTCATTTGATCAAGGAAGGCACCTAGTGATCACTCTAAAGTTGTCTCATAATGAAAATAAGACTTCCTTCATCATGTCGAATTAATATATGTGGACTCAAGGGATATTTCTAGAAGGTATAAAATTCTTCTTAGTAGTCTTCATTCCATTGATTGGCGACTCCATTATTCATTAATCTGGTAAAGGGAATACACTTTCCATCCAAATTGGTGATAAAGATCTAAATGTAGGCTAAGTGTCCTTGTAGACCTCTTAATTATTTCAAATTTCTAGGTGGTGAGATAACAAGGATTGAGTTTTTTTTTCATGATCAACATCAATACAATGACGATATTCATCGAAGCCAAGGAACTTTCCTGAGGTTACCACAAAATCAAAATTCAAGGGGTTCATCTTGAAACTGTTTTGCCAATGTTTATGGAATATGGCCTCTAAATCCACCAAGGGATTGGGACGTTGTCTGGATTGGACAAAAAAATCATTCACATAACATTCAAAAAATTCACAAAGAGGGGTTTGATGAAATGGTATGTGGCATGTTGGAATATTGTACATATATTATTTAAGACAATGGTCATTAAAAGATAGAAAAACACACATTGATGGGTTGTTAAGGCTATTAATTCACCATCTTCAAGGGCCATATAGATTTTATTATACCCAGAGTAGTCATCTATGACAGAAAGAGCATCATAGCCATCTGTTTCATTAATTAAATTCTCTGAAACCAGAACCGTAAAATAAACTTTAGGAAAATGTTGATTAAGATATCTAAAATCAATGAAAACACTTATTTTCCCATTATTATATTTCACTAGGACAATGTTGTATAGCCATTTGGATATTATACTTCCCTAATAATGATAGACTTTATAATCTTATCAACTTCAAGTTCAATATAAGAGGCCTGAGTTGGATTTGTTCTTCTAGCTATTTGCATGAATCCACGATGTTCTTCTGGAAAACCCAAATGACGGGTTGCTATATCTGGATGAAGTCCTACAATTTTTATGTAATTCCGAGAAAATATTTCTCAATTTTGGTTTTGAAATTAAGTATACATCTCTTGATCTTCAGAGGAAATGGCCATATAAATTATATTAGGGAATGAATCTTCCTATGTACCCAGATTTATTTCTCTGTGCTCATCTACAGTGGTAGAGACTCCTTTTTCAAATGCTAGTGGATCATCTCTAAGATCTTCCTCTTCTTCTTCATTATGTGTTACCTCTTCTATTTCCACATTCATAGTAGATGACGAGGCTAAACTCCTAGTTTTAGAGGGGGAGTTAGTATTTGAACCTCCAGAAGAAGAGGCCACCATATCTGACCCTACTAAGGACGAAGGGTCTTTCTATGGCAATAAATAGGATATGATGGATTGAGAATCAATATGTTTGTCTTACACTTGAATTGCTATAATTTCTTCAACTCTGGTTGATGAATTAGAGGCTTGTTGTAGTTTAATGGATGAAATGAAGACATATCCATTTAAACATCCATCACTTCTTGGTGGATCAACTGTTTCTCCCATGTTTTTAGGATCAATTTCCATAATTGACATTATGGAAGTTATTGGATGAGTACCTGGATTTGTGTTTACCGATTTAATTTGATTAATAGGCAACACTTAATATATAACAAAACGTATGAATGGATTTGCTGGAATCTTATCAAATCCATTTGAAGAATTTTCTCTTATTATGTCCTTTGTTAAGGAATTCATTCCCTTTGTGTGATAATTCACTGCTTCAATAAATTTAGATTTACACTTTTTTAATGGACCCTTTTCACCATACAATGTCATAATTTGACAATTGAAATATTACGTAAGACAGTAGTTGTGTAATGAATGTATGGTTGCATGTTGATACAACCAAGGCCTTCCATGAATGATGTTGAAGGTTGTGTCTAGACGAAAAACCACAAAATCTTAAATAGACACAAGGTCTCCAAACATAGTTTTGAGTGTAATCTCTCCTAGAGGTTATTTCTCATTTTTATCATAAGCTTGCAACATTAAATTCAGTGGAGATAAGTTAGATTTTTTCATTCCTAATAGACGAAGTGTACGAACATGAATGAGGTTGACTTTAGTGATATTATCAATAAAGGCCCAGTGGATGTCTATGTAATTGACCATTCTAGATAAATAAAATTGTCTTATATGTCCATGTACAAAATCTTCTTCATCCTCATCTATAAAAGATATGACTGTATGAAATTGTGAAAATCATTGTCTATACGGTAAACCTCAGCAGTAACAACATCAGTTTCAAACTCTTGTGGACTTGACAAAGCCTCAATAAGTGCTTCTCTAAGGTCTTTTGAAAGATGAAAAGCATCTATAATTGATAACATGGCTAGTCCTAGGGATATTTTTTCCAATACTTCATAATTTTGGTACAAGGTATATTCTTTCTAGAATGGAGAAGCGGTTTTTCAAGTGGTTAGGAAGATGATGATTCTAATATAGTTGTATCCTATGTTGGAGCAGAAGCTGGAAATAATTCTGACTATGGTGGATTAGACTGACTAGATCTATTCACTTTCTAAGAAGAAAATGGTGTAATTTATAATCAGTCATTCAAGATAATTGTGTCAAAATAGAACATGTCTTTAATGGAAGAAACTCCTTGTTCCTGTTGATCCCTCTTAAGGGAACTACCACATGATTCAACAACATATATGGTTGGAATAGGGGTAGAGTTAAAATGGTTGTTTCTATAATTTCCATGTTTTCCGATATATCCTCGACCCTGACCACTTCCCTGGTTCCCTAATTAGGTACATGTAATTTTTTCTCATTATAATCAGAATCACCATTAGTATAAGGATCCGTTAAGTGGATAACATTGACAAAACCAAAGATCAACTCTTCATCTTATGAATATTCTTCTAGATAGGTTAATTTTTGTTGTTCCATTTAGCAGGGTAGTGCCCATTCGTTTGAAATGGATTCCATGAAATCTGCGAGGGTCATGGAAAACTATGGCCTTAACGTGTGCTCGTCTTCTTCTAACTACTATTTGTTCTTATAATCACATTGCTTCTTTAAGGAACGACCTTTTGATGAAGATGGTTTTACTATGGAAGGTGTGGCATAAGACTCATTCGGTTGTTTTAGTCATGTTCGTAAAATAGCATGAGTCTGGTTAATCATTTTCTTGATCATCCAATCATCATATTTCTAAACATTTTTGCTTTTGACTTCCATCCATTCAGCCTCTTCCTCTGGTTAGATAACAATAACACATGCTACTTGAGCTGATTAAATTTTCAGTTTCACTTTTCCAAAGTCTACCATATTTTACAGGAGGTATTTGAAAACAAAACATTATTGGATGGGATGCCCTAACATTTCTTGAATGGGACAATAAATAAGATGATATTAATCTCTTTATATAATTGGTTTCATTGACCTTGGTAACTGAACCAAATTGTTTTCCAAAGCTGAGATGAAGTAACCCTGAACTTGTTCATTCCAAAAGGAATAAACATGGGTTTCTAATTCCTTAAACTATTTCTGCCTTTGATCTCTTTGATCGTCTTGATGAGGTTTTCATTGCTGCGGATTCTCAAGAGGTGGAGCCCTTCGGTATGATGAAGGTCTTGAAGTAGAAGCATGTATAGGTAATTCCATGATGGTAAATATAGTGGCTTCTATCTATCCTATCTTCTTCCCATGAGCTAATTGAATTACACGAGTTTTGTCCATAGATTCTATAATAGAGTCTTCTATCTGTTGATAAATTGAAGAAAGGTATCGAAACCCTCCTATGTATTTCATTGTGATTAATGGTGTGTGTAACTCATCACACATATTTTCCACGCAAATTGGCACCAAATCATCTTGGGGGAGTGGTAGTCTTAAGGAATATGTTAATCATTTCCACCACACAATGAAATCGAAAACTATTTTATTCTCCCATTTATTACAATTTTTAATATGAAAAAATGTCATCTTTGGTAGCATTGAGCTAATTTTATGAAGGAATTTCTAAAAGATATTTTCCCATCCAGTAATTTATTAAGATTGTAAACATGTATACAAGGAAAAAGATGGTCCCTACAATGAATTCACAAAACAAAAAATATTTACTTCTTATAGTTGTTGAGGATTTCTCATCATGGGATCACAAAGACAAACAAAATGAGTTATGTGATGTCCCGAATTTCCCAAACCACTGAAGGTTGGGAATTTATTATTCATATAATTTTGTAGGGGAGAAATTGGATCCACCCATTCTGGTTAATATCTTTTTTCCTACTTAACTGGTGCACGTCATTCCTCCATATCTTCAAATTGAGTCATTAATGCCTCAATTTAAATCATATGAATTTGGGGAACATCTAGATGAGCTAGAAACTATCCAGGTGTAGCAACTAAAGCATGAGCTGGTGGAATGACTGACAAAACCATTGATGGTCTTGCTGATATGTTTGTTGGATAATCCATGGTAACATGACACCTAGGATGTGTCTGATCCTTCCATGATTCTATACCCTGTGGAGGGAGTTCATTATGTACATCAATAGTTACTAAAAATTCTTTTTGATATGCAGTTCCTATAGGGTGTTCATGTGGAGGACCTGTCCGGGGAGTACGTTTAGTAGAAATGCTTCTTCGATTCAACTCATTCATCTCCTCTTCTTGCTATGATAATCTCTCTTCAAGTGAAATAAATTGACCTTCTCCAATGTAAAATTTATATGCAATATGACTATTTCCTTTCCCCTTGTTAGATTCCATTCAGAGGGGTGGGAGTTGATTATATGAAGGCATACCCCCATTCTGGGTAAGCCCTTGATTTCGGGTATGCACACCTTCTATAATTGCCTCAGTGTGTACCATATTATGGACAAAAACATCATCTTATGATTCCCCGGAACATGAATAATTTTTCTAGAAGATCTTCTACAGTGGTAATAATAACATTCACTGACGCATAATGCATCGACGAAATTTTGTCAGTATTTTTGTAAGAACATCTCCCTCTTTAACTTCAATGAGAATATGTTCTCTAATATGATGAATTCATGTGAAGTGTTTGGAAAACATTAACCCGAAAGGAATCCTTGGGTAGATCAGTTGTAAACATTTTTTATGGATTCATCTCTAATAGGAAGACAAATGAATTCCATTGAAGAGAGGATTGCATATGTGAAAAAGCCCCCAGCCCTAGAGGCTTAGGCTATTCTTATTCTTCATCTTCTTCAAATATTTGAACCCTATTTAATGAATTTAAAGGTTGAATTAAATGAACCCTTTCCTAGAAGGATGGGGTGATTCATGAACTACTATGGCTGAAATTCCTGCAACTGCTCATCTGATTTTGTAATATTTGGTTTGTAAATTAGCTACGTGTATTATACGATAACCACTAAAATCAATTGCTTCAGAGGATCGCTTTTCTATTTCATAAATTTTCATTCTCTGATTCCTAACATCCTCTATGTGGTGCACCTGCTCAAGATTCTCATATGTGTGTTGTAAATATAACTCAAAAACATTTTTTATTTGTGTCTGACTCTAATGAGATCTTGTTGAGGCTTTCTCTTGATTGTACATTCAATTACATACAGAATTTGTTGTTTGTAACTGACCTTGGGGAATAATATTGCATGAGACCAATTTTGGCAGACATTGATGATTTTTTAGTGCAGTAAAATTCAATGATCCATGTGCACCCCATCCTCTGATATAAACACTGGATGGTGAATTATAAATTAACTAGTGTAGCCACTTTAGATCATTAAGGCATGCACACTGAAGGATTCTCTATTGTTTTTCAACCTTTGAATGTTGGGAAACTGAGAGATATGCCCATTAAATTTGGAATTGCAACCCTTCTATTTCAATTACATGATTTCCAAATTCATCAAATGGTAACACCTTGGTTTTCAAATGATGATGTGTCTTCTATAGGTTGAGGTGGATATCATGAATGTAATATTCTACAATCAATTCTAGAATGTTATACAATGAATTTTCTAATGGAAAGAACATGACTAGTACTTCTCCATTCTCCAATTGTTTCCTTATGTTTAACACATCTTCATCGTCTTTCACTATAGTTTTCTCTCCTTGGTCTGACCAAATTGGATGGTTTGTATTATAATAAAAATGACCCAAGTGAGGTTCAAAGAATGAATTTTCCTTAATATTTCTTCTGGTTGAGAAAGTGCTTCACCAGTCAATGACAAGTCATCAAACATGACTGGCCTTGTGTTTGCAAGTCCCTTGAGATAGGGGGATTTCTCATTTCTAAATTTTCTATTATTGAATTGTCTTGACAATGGGAAATACTACTACAGAGAGGAATTTCATAGCGAATTCCGTTATGGGGAGTATCACCATGGTGGATTACAGAAAGGGATAATTCTTCTTTCTCTATGCTCTTCTTGTCACACGGAGGGTTGTCGTGGATCTCATCCAGATATAGGTGATTTTGATTAACCAAATTTTCAACATGAAAGCCTTAATGATGAAGTATCCAATGAGGAACATTAGAATTACTACTACCACTCTCATAATTTGTTAATGATAGGATAGGAACATGACCTACAACTGATAAATGTCTAAGGGCTTCAATAAATCCCTCATTAGAAGGAGCCAAATCCCAGCTTGAGACTTGATTTTCCAACAGAGCGTTGAGAGACTTCATCTTAGGAGTTCTCATATACTTAGTTGTGGAAACTTTCTGGTTAAAGTGGTTATCATGGGAATTTTTGTGTGCATGCCTTGTATTGGTTACAAGAACAGACTGATTATCATCAATTGTAAAGGGTGTATGTTCCCAATAATGTTGTCTGTATGATATGGGGGAGTATTCCCCATGACCCTCCTAAACTATAATAGATGGATGTATCTTTAAGGATGGTATGACTATGTTCATCCCATGTGTGGGGATAGATTTATATGTTCGTTCCCCAGGTAATGTTGAAGTAGTAGTTAAAATATCCTGACATGATTCCAGAATACCGACAAGGATTTGTGTCTGCCCTTCCCCCATTGATAAAAAGTATTTGGTGACTTCAGTTATAGTAATTGGAATATACATCCATTCCATATTTGGAGTAGGGGAATGTGCCTGCTCCTGTCCTCCTTTTCCTATCAATGGGTATTAATAGTACACATGCATGGGGAAGATAATTGTGTCTGACATAAATATTTCTTCGGAGCATTCCAACGAACTTCTCTGGGTGCTTCCAAACGAGTCTGTTGGCAGACTTGCTGAACATAGGAAGGTGTATGTAAATACATAAAGTTTCCCATATAGTATGGTTGAAAATATTTCTTCAATACTAGTAGAAATGACTTCTGAAAAAATTGTGATTGTAAAGATGTGTATGATCATGTTTACCAGTTGTCACCACATTAGATTGGCGGGCTTCTTAAATGCAGTCCAATGAGCATGATGACTGGCTTATTACATGTATGTTGGTGTATGATCATGCTCAAGGTACTACAACAGACATAACTGGGGGGTTGGTGGGTTGCTACTAGACGAGCCTACTGAGCAGCACAATTAGGACAGACAGGTGTATGTGCCTGCTCGTTGTTTTCCATCGAGTTAAGTTGATGTTCTTCTCTGAAGGGGGTAGAGGTAAGAACCTTCTCCCTGTTCACCGGACGTTGTCCTCAAAGGTTTGTCTTGCATTCCTGAGTATGAGAGACCGTTGCCAAACCTCTAGAGACAACATCGCCATCATGTTGGGGGTTCACTATCGCACGATTTTTCTCACGACGATTGATGGTGGGTGTCCCCAGGAAGGACTCCTACATTATTGAATTTAGGATGTGAGTGGCCTCTTACTCCACCTCCTAATAGAATAGGATGGATTTATTGTAGAATTATGTGGATAAGGACCCAAAAATGTTGAAGATGGAGGGTGGAACCATATTCTACTTGATCATTGGTCGTCATTGGCCGGATGATTGAGGATTTTTATTGAACTGGAGGGCTTGCCGAGCAGCCTCCAAAGTCGAGATTGTACCATGCCGATGATATTCATTTACTATCACATTATAGACCAAATGTTAAAGATGCTAGATTTGTGAGGAATTCTTTCACATGGATGTGGAACCATCATGAATCTCAGTTGTGATATTCAAAGATGTTCCCTTCAAGAAATCCATTTTGGAGTGAAGGGATTCATGAGAAAAATAGAGAAACCAAAAAACTCCATTAAATAAACATCTTTTTAGACAGATACATGCATGATTGATTCCTTTGTCTTCCATTCCATTATCAATTAATAGGGGACTAATAGGTGGGAATAATTTTTATCTTGGTAAAGGATTCTTGCTAGGTTCATCATTTTTGTTTCGTAGTTCATTGGAACATATATTCTTGTTTTAAGAATCATTACTTCTCGGTGGTTTCCATTGGATTTATTTATGTAACCAAAATCATCCAATAGTTATTTATCCCAAAATTAATTTTTTCCAATGGAAGGAATTCCTTAAGTTTGAACTTCTTGATACTTAGGAACATACATTGGTTGAGAAGATGGGATGTTGGACTCATCCCAACCATTTGGGGGGAAATTATTTTCTTTTCCGAGACTGTCATTGTAAATTTAATATATTTACATGATTCATTATTAATTCACCAATCATGAAACTAGTTTTCCTTGGAATTTTCAATCATTTATTAACATGTTTAAAAATTAGAATAATCAGCCTCTATTCAAGGATCTCCATCAATGGAGATATCCATATGTATTCAAGGTTCTCCATAAATAGTATCCTCTAATATAATATTTCAGGATTCTTTTAATCATCATTATGATGACACTTATTTTTAAGCCACTCAGTGGGGAACTCTAGAATTTATTGTCATCTAGGGAGATGATGTTTTGGTTTGATCTTGGGATTGTTCCCATAAAATGGGCTACCTACGAATCCTTGAAAATGAATCAGAACACATGTAGTTCGATGGAACTGTGTGGGACACATTACACCTTTTATGTTCATGTGATAAAGAAATAGCCATACAGTTTAATGTCACGTGGTATGGACATCTAAATAAAAGGGGTTTAGTCAAAACATAATGTGGGACTTATACTGAATTAGCCTAAGGATCTTGTAAATGATATGGGTTTCTATAAAGGATCAGACCCTATTAGGAATATGGCCCAAGGAGAACATGTCTGATTTAGGGAATTGGGTTTTAACCTCGATGAGGCTTCTTATGTTTCCCATATAGATGGGGATCAAAGCCCACATAGTTCGACAAGTCTCATAGGAGAGTATTGTCCTTTTAGGGAAATTAGTTTGGTCTTATGATGTTATTAATATTTTCATGACTAATTATATACCCCCTATTGATTTTATATGAAATGTGCATAATTTGTGTGAAATATTATTGTTTTAAAATTGAGTATATTTTTTGAGCATTTTTAGAAGTAGTCCAATTGAGTCAGTTTACTATTTTATTTATAACACTCACCCTACTAATTCATGTTTTGTGGTTATTCTCTTTTAGCATTCCTTATTCAATTTATTACATATCATTAGAAGGAATCATGGGACAATTCTACCAATTTAAGGATTATATGGACAACACAAGATAACCCAAATAATTTGTGAAGAAACTGGACCAGCCATGATGATTAAGTTACTGGTCTTACTCCCGAAGCCCATATATTGTAAAACTCCACCATGTGTTCATTATTATCTAAAAGAATCATGGGTAAAAATTTAAGGGCCCAAATATTTGAACAATGGGACCTAAAAAAGCTTTTATGTCCGGCCCACCATTCCTGTTGGGAATTAAAATCAGTATAGTATTAATGGAATATCGTTTGATCTAGTAATCCAATAAAACTGAAGATTTGCAGTGTGAAAGAGGAGATATAGGTGGAATTCTTTTCCGAAGAAATATTTTGGTTTTTAAGGCATCGTCCCATTCAAAAACCATTTCATATTTTGGACATCAAGAAGATTGGATTAAAATGGACAGATTATATTTGTTTACTCAACCGTCCATAACATTAGTTCCATAGGTCCAAATGAAACCCAATATTTAGAGAGGTCGTGCAACGTTATTATCTACAACTTTAAAGAACGATATTTCTTCTGATTCGGCTATCTGAATAGCCAATGTGGCGATTCAAGTGGATGGATAGATTGGGAATGAAAATAGTCCACTTCCTTGGGCTTTAAATGCATCCCCCTCCTCTCCTCCAAAGGGTTGGAATTTCATAATAGGGAAGCTAATATTGGCACGACCAAAGTATTTCCAAGGGCTTGGGAGGACCTTCCATACTAATGTTTTCAATTGAGATACCCTTCCTCCTCTCTTTGTTTCCTTTCACTTTTGTGTTGGTCTTCGTTTGAAATCTTATAAGATGTTTTTTGTAATTCTATTTTAATTCATGTTTCTTCTTAAATATCTCTTATTCTTATCCACCTTTTGTTGACTAATATTTATGTTCATAAAATGGTTTAAATACAGTTGAATCTCCTTCCCTTATTTTACATTCTCATTCAATCAGAAGTCCATTTTTTTAATTATCATCATTGTTTATGGGTGTGTGTTCGATGCACCACTATTTTCTTATCCCTTTATTTTTCTTCTCTTATTAAATTATAATCATAATCATTATAACCAGATTATTAAAAACCCAAATGGATGAGTAAATATCTCATTGGGGTGAGTTATAATTTAGTTATGTTATGTGATTAAGAGCTTTTTCTCGATGAATATTCTTTGAAGTAACATCGTGTATGTTGGGCTTAACATGTCATGGATTAATGACATGTTTTGTTTAACATGTGGTTTCAATGGATTATTGGAACCATAAATAAACCTCCATCAATAAGATCTAATTGACATTAGAATCTTAAGTTATGTTAAGGCTTGGATTAAATCCTTAACACTATGGAATTATAATCAACGTCATCTTGTGACATGTGTCTTAATATAATGCAATATAATGCAAAGCTCCAGGATATTACAAGATTAACTACATAATGATGAACTCACCCCAATCTTTATCAATTTGTTAAATAAATTATATTCAATCAATCATTTCAATTAATCTCTGCAAACAAACCCCCCTAATCAAAATACAATCAACTAAAAACAACCCACTATTAAAAATTATCATCGCCAAGGATTCGACCTGAGTGCTGCTATACACATTAGAAGAGAATCGGAACTTTGACCGGTCGATAGGCGAAAATCAGATGTGTGTTTCAAATGGCATCGTTGTCGGGGATGGTTCTTTATGTATTCATTAGTTTGTTGTTATTGTAAAAAACCCAAAAAAACAAATTTTATCAAAAAAATGAAAAAAAACACACACAAAAATCCACCTTCCTCATAAAAATCATAAACTAAAAACACAAAGAAAAAAACCTTATTCCACTTTCTTCCAACATATTTCTGTATACCCCACAGCCTCCCAAACAATCCCTTGGATTTTTTTGACCCTTAAATTGAGCGAACACTTCACCAACATAGGAGTAACATAAGAGATAATCAAATAATTCAAGAACCAGTCCTTGTCCAACAAATTAAATTAGATATTTCCATTCCTAGGGAATAAACACTTAAAGAACAAGCTTCCCCTAACATGAATTACCAACCTCTTGGTATTTAATATCCAAACATAGAGGTTGACTTTGAACTCAAATTGGGTTTGATTCATCTTCTTCCTCATTTCCATGGGCTAGCCGGTGAGGATCCACATCTCCACCTTAAAGAGTTCCAAGTAGTGTGCTCTACCATGAAGCCTCAAGGGGTTTCTAAGGAACAAATAAAACTCCGATCATTCCCTTTCTCCCTAGATTACACTACTAAGTCATGGCTCTACTACCTTCCTCTTGGTTCCATAACCACATGGAATGACATGAAGCAACTCTTCTTAGAGAAATTCTTTCCTGCTTCTCGTACTGCATCTATCCGAAAGGAAATAAGTTGTATTCATTAGATCCCAAGTAAATCACTCCATGAATACTGTAAGAGGTTCAAAAATCTTGTTGCAACCAAAAAACACCCCCAAATTCCTGACCAACTCTTTATCCAATACTTATATGAGGGGTTATTGTCTATGGAGAGTACTCTCATTGATTCCGCTAGTGTTGGTGCTCTTGTTAATAAAACTCCAGCAGCTGCAAGAGATCTCATAAGTAACATGGCAGGAAACACACAAAAATTCCATACTAGAGCACATGATCATGTCAAACAAGCTGAATATAATCAATCAATTGATCTGAACATGATGACCGTGTGGATGAGTGAACTTACAGGTCTTGTGCGATAACTAGCTGTGGCTACCAAATCCCCAACATTATCTTCTCCTCAATCAATGTTTCCTAGACCTATAAAAATCTATGGAATTTGAAACTATTCATCTCATCCAACAGACACATGTCCACAACTTCAAGAGGATTAATCTGATTCATATGGACCAATAGAGCTCAATGCAGCATATGCTCAGTAGAACACCCACCATCAACTATCAGGTCAGTTTGTAAGAAACTTCATCCAACCTCACTCTGATCCCTTCTTTTCTTCTTATAACCATGGCCTGAGGTATGGTAATCCCATATCTCATCCCACTCAATTCCCTCCTCCAAACCCAAACTAGATACAATATGTCCATGGTGTTGGTAATTTCCAACAACCTTATCCTTTTATTCCTCAACCTCAAAGGAACAATCCTCCTACCATATTCCGTTATCCTAGTGAGCCTTCCCAATTCCAAAAACCAAAAAAATATCTTTCTCATGAACCAAAATCTAGGTAATCCAAATCAAGGAAAAACCCATTCTTCCAAAAAAACCATGGGAATGTGCAGTGGAAGATCTCCCCTCCTTCACCCATTCTAGACTCAAGAACATTGAAACCCAAATTGGTCAACATGCATCCCACCTTAGTCAGCAGCAACCATCCAATTCTTCTAAACTTCCAGCTCAACCATTACCCAACCCCAGGGGTAATGTATGTGAAATTTCACATAGATCAGGAAAGAAAATTGATATGCCTCAAGATAAGTCCTCCAACCCTCCTTTGAATGTTGAACTAGAAAATGAAAAGAAAAAGAAACTTGAATAGGAACCTGAATCCATTCCCTCACCCCCTTCTATTCCACTTAGGAACCCAATTCTTTTTCCATAAGCCGTTTCTATGCCCAAGATATCCTTTGACCCCAATATTGAAATGCTCGACATATTTAGACGTGTTGAAGTCTTCATTCCCCTCTTAGATGTCATGAAACAAATTCCTAATCATTCCAAGTTTCTCAAGGATCTATGTACCCACAAGAGGCAACTTAGGATCACTGAAAATGTTTCAACCCAAGAGTCCATACCCATAAAGTGCAATGATCCTGGGACCCTTATGGTTCCATGTCAAATTGGATGTTCCAACTTTGATGATGAAATCATAGACTTAAGAGCCTAAATTAATGTCATGCCCAAATCAATATTCTCCAACCTTGGTCTAGGTCCCTTACATCCAATGGGTGTTGTCATTCAATTGGCCAGTCGAAGCACAGCCAGTCCAGAGGGAATAATGGAGGATGGCCTTATCAGAGTCAATGATCATATCTTCCATCCTGATTTCAATGTCATTGACAGGGATGGTGATACGAACTCTTTTTGATCTCCCCTAATTATACGAAGTTCATTCCTCCTGACTTTGAGAACCATTATTGATGTCTATTCAGGCATCATATCCATGGAATTCAGTGAACAACTGGTCAAGTTCAAAATTTTCCAATCCATGAGATACCCATCTGGGGATCACTATGTATTCTCAATCCATGCTTATGAGGACACTTCTAAGAGTAAATAAACCCCATTCCACCGTGTTCTTCATGTTCTAATGAAAATATATCTAGTGAAATTTTCACCAGGATTAAAAAAGTCATAAATTGTGAAGTTTATGTGGACCTTTCATTCATAGAATCTATCAATCTTGAGGTTCTTGAAAACTCACTTGAGTACCACATCAAATCTGATCTCTACTACTCCACCTTGTGTAGTTTTAAGAAGAATGAATATAAAGCAACTGAAGTCCATTCCTCAATTCCTAAGTTTTCTAACCCACAAATGAAAGATGAGACTGATTTGAAACCTCTAACTAAACACATAAAATATGCATTCCTTTTCCATGATCACTCATATCCTGTCATTATCACTTCATCACTTACTAAAACTGATGAATCCAAACTTGTTCATGTGTTAGAGGAAAACAAAAAGGCAATAGGATGGACCCAAGATGACATACCAAGAATCAACCCTACCCTTTTCATGCATCACATCTATCTTGAGGAGTCATCCAAACCAATTAGAAAACAACAAAGAAGACTCAATCCACTCATACTTGAGGTGGTTAGGGAAGATATCACCAAGATTCTTCAAGATGGTATTATATACCCAATTTCTGATAGTGAATGGGTTAGTCCAATTCAAGTTGTACCTAAGAAGGGTGGAATAACTGTTGTCACAAATGAATATGGAGAGGTAGTCACAACTCGTGTGAATAACAAATGGTGTGTGTGCATGGACTATAGGAAATTGAATGTTAAAACAAGAAAAGATCACTACAATCTTACATTCCTTGATCAAATGTTGGAACGATTAGCTGGAAATTCACACTATTGCTTTCTTGATGGATACACCGGCTACTTACAAATCCCAATGACACCTCAGGAATAAGAAAAGAATACTTTCACATGCCCCTTTGGAACATATTCATATAGAAGAATTCTTGTTGGCCATTAGAATGCTCCTGAAACATTCCAGAGATGTATGATGAGTATTGTTTCAGAATTCATTGAACAATGCATGGAAGTCATCATGGATGACTTCACCATATATGGTATGTTATTTTAATTTTGTTTAAATTCACTCTCCCTAGTCCTCCAAAAGAGTCCCAACTGTAACCTTGTGTTAAATTTTGAAAAATGCCTCTTCATGGATTCAAAAGGGATTATTCTAGGGAACATAGCTTCAAAAGATGGTATTGAAGTTGGTCCTTTAAAAATTGAAGTGATCCAATCACTTCCTCAACCCACTTCTGTTCGAGAAATCCATTCGTTTCTTGGTCATGATCGTTTTTATCAGTGATTCATCCCTAAATTCTGTATGATTTCCCTCCCACTCACTCAGTTTCTCCAAAATGATTAAACTTTCCATTTCTATGAGGTTTTCAAGAGAGACTTGGTTGAACTCAAAACCGCTCTAACATCCGACCGATTAATCCAACCCCCAGATTTGTCCTCACATTTTGAGTTGATGTGTGATGCTTCTGATAGAGCCGTTGGGGATGTTCTTTGTCAAAGAAGAGAAAATATTCATCATGTCATCTATTATTCCTCAAAACATTGGATGAAACTCAATCTCACTACATTGTCCCTGAAAAATAACATTTAGTAGTTTTTTTCCTTAGATATATTCTGGCACTATCTCTTAGGTTCCAAAATATTCATCTTCATAGACCATTCTTCTATAAACTTATTATTCAGGAAAAGTGATTCCAAACTGAGGCTAATAAGATGGATCCTAATGCTCCAAGAGTTTGACCTTGAAATAAAATATAGACCAGGAAAAGAAAACCATGTGGCTGATCAATTGAGTAGAATTTCTAATTCCAATCATTCTAAGATCTTTGATCCTGAATTCCCCACTGATCAACTGTCATTTCTCACTCCAAAGTTACTAGGGTATGACCCAATCGTAAATTTCATGGTTTCTGGTGTTTTTTATGAAAAGTTTTCAAAAGAAAAAAAATGAATTTGAATAGTGATTCAAAATTATATTATTAGGAAGAAAATAAACATTGGAAAACTGGGAAAGACATGGTAATTAAGAGATGTGTTGATGAATATGAACATTCCTCCATCTTAGAATTCTATCACTCACTTCCTGGAGGTGGCCACTTTGGACCACAAAGGACCTCCCGAATGGTCCTAGACTTTGGATTCTTCTGGCCATCACTTATCAAGGACTCTCATGAGTTCTGTCAATCTTGTTGCATTTTCCAAAAGTTTGGCACAATTTCCATGAGAAAATAAATGCCTCAAAAGCTTTTAATTTTCTTTGAGATCTTCGATGTTTGGGGAATCGATTTCATGGGATCATTTCCCCCTTCAAATGGATTCTCATACATACTTCTTTCTATTGATTATGATTCTAGGTGGGTCGAGGCCAAACCCACAAGAAATGATGATTCACATACTGTTAGTGAGTTCTGAAAGACACACATCTTCAACCGATATGGAACACCACGTGCCTTGATAAGTGACTTAGGAACCAATTTCTATAATAGAACCATGAAATCTCTTTTGAAAAAGAATGGGTTTGTACAAGAAACATCAACTACATATCACCCCCAAACAAATGGAATGTTTGAACATTCTAATAGAGAAGTGAAAAGAGTTCTTGAAAGAATTGTAAAACCCACCAGAAAAGACTGGCATGAAAGACTTGGTGAAACACTTTGGGCTTATCGAAATTCCTATAAAACTCCCATTGGGATGTCTCCTTTCAGGAACGTTTTTTGGTAAATCATGTCATCTACCAGTTGAACTCCAACATAATTCTTTTTGGGTAGTAAAAAATTGTAATTTTGATCTTGAAAAAACTGATGAAGAAATATTATTTCAATTGGATGAACTGGAGGAGCTTCGACTTGATTTTTATGGGAATTCTAATCTATACAAAGAACAATCCAAGGCACTCCATGATGAACACATCCTGAGATTGGTATTTCATGAATGTGAAAAGGTAATGCTCTTCAATTCGATATTTCAGCTTCACCTAGGTATTCCTAATTCTCCTTGGGAAGGTCCTTTTGTTATTACTAATGTGTACCCATTTGGTGTAGTGCTAGTACAAGACCCCACTTCCAAAAGAAAATTCACAGTTAATGGACATCAGTTCAAGTATCTCCATTAGAGGACACACAATCCTGGATCATCATCGACTTCCACTGGATCCCAATCTTCTCCATTTGACCTACCACTAGATTGAGATGGTGACCTGCCAAATCTAAACCATTGGGCACCTCTTTCCCTTTAAATCTCTCCCTATCTCTTCCTCTCTCTCTATCCCTTTCCTCTTTTTCCCTTCTATTTCCTTTTTTACCACTTTCATTATCAAATAATGTCTTTCTCACTTTCTATTTTGTGTGGGAGTGTCTTTATAAAAATAAAAAATATAAACCTAAAAACCTATAAAAAACAATCACTAAAAACAATACAAAAAAATAAATAGTCATGCTTACTCACCATCAAGTTTTGAAATTTTTTCCAACCATATTGGGGATTTAACAGACATGTTTCCATCTCAAATTTTTTTTATTTTCATCATGAATTTGGATAAAGAGTTCTGTGTCAAAATTATCAAATTTTGAATGCTCAATTTTTAATTTGGATAATGATTTTCCCAAACTCGGAGGAACAACATTTGCTTTCATGCCAATGCCACCTATGGCCATCTTTTCAAAATGTGTGTTTTCACCCCCATTTGTGTGTCTTGATTTTGTGAACCTTCGAGCTGAATTTCCTACTTTAGTGTGCATTAAAATGATAGAAGAATTTTCTGAACCACATGAGAATCACAATAGCCAAAAAGCCTCCCATTTCCCTTACATTAATTCTCCTTTTGAAAGCCCCTTCGAGCCTATGAAAACCTTTTCATTGATAGACACATTACAAGCCCAATACATTTTCCCAACAAATTTCAACATGGATTTTTAGTTGAAATTTATTTTTGAAATTTAAGTGTCGGGGGAAAAGATTTCATTATGGGTACCCTTTTTTTATTTCACCATGTTATCATATGCTTGAGGGCAAGAATCCATTTCAGTGTGTGGGAGAGGTTGTCATTCAGTGTGTTTTGGTGAATGTAATGTACTTTAATTTATATAATTTTGTAAATGTTATGGACAAGTGTTCAAAATAATCAAAAAATATCAAAAAAAACAAAAAAAAGAGAGAACAAAAAGAAAATTGGGTTGTTTCTTGGGTAGGTAAAAAATCATTCTTCCTCAACCTTTGATAATGTTATAACTATTACAATTTGTGTCATGAGGATATCAATCATGGGTTGGGATATGACTTTGATATCATTTCCATGTTCATCGTTCAAAAAAAGAGAAAAAAAACAAACACTTGCATTATATTCTTATGTCATTTGGAGAAGTTTTGTGGTTTTTAAATAGTCCATCTTCTCATTATCTTTATATTTTCTTCCTCTATTGTGCCTTTATTCACACAATTATTCCCTTGTAAATATTTGTTTTCATTTCCTTCAATGTTTTATTTAAAAAAAATGCATTGCTTTTTTGATGTTGGTGTTTTATCCCTCTTCTTCTCTCTCTTGGAAATTTTATTCCTACCATCCCATGGCCACATAAAACCCCCTCAAAAAGCCATCTTGATTCTTGTGTACTTTGGATAGGTATTGGAAGTTGAGATCTCTTTCAAACTCTAATATTTTCACATTTGGTTGGTGAAATACTAAACCTCCACAAATGAATTTTAAAATCTTGAGACGAGTGAGTTTTTAGTGTCTAAAATTTCCATTTTGAAATTTGGCCCTGCAAAACTGAATTAGTTTTGGAAAATTGTTTCTGTAACAACTTGTGGTGGAAATCAAAATGGATGAGGGAAATAGTCTAAACCAGCCCTGATTGGAGAAAACAAAATTTTAATATCTGTCGGTGAGTGAAAATGATTTTGTTATGTTTTTATATTTGTTGCACATGAAGAAATGCACATGAATAAGTGTGGGGGAGTTTATTTTATTAATATTTTCATGAATTATTATATACCCCCTTTATTTATTTTATATGAAATGTGCATAATTTGTGTGAAATATTAATTTTCTAATCCTAAGTATAATTTTTGAGCATTTTTAGATGTAGTCCAATTGAGTCACTTTACTATTTTATTTATAACTATCACCCTATAGATTCATATTGTGTGGTTCATGTTTTCCAGGATTCCTTATTCAATTTATCACATATCATTAGAAGGAATCATGGGCCAATTCTACCATTTGAAGTCTCATATGGACCACACAAGATGACCCAAATAATTTGTGAAGAAACTGGACTAGCCATGACGATTGAGTTACTGGTCTCACTCTCGAAGCCCATATTTTGTGAAACTCCCCAGTGTGTTCGTGAGTATCCAGAAGAATAATGGGTAAAACATTCATGTCCCAACTCTAATAATATGGGACCCAAATGAAGATTTGAATTCCTGCCCACCATTCTGGCCGGGAATTAAAATCAATATATAGTATTAATAACATATCTCCTGATCAATTCATCAAATCAAGAATAACTTTTTCATTGTGAATGAGGAGATACAGGTGACTAACTTTTTTGAAGAAATCATTTGGTTTTGAAGGAATAGTACCATTAAAAATCCCTTTCACATTTTGGACATCAATAAGATTGGATTGAAATGGACAGATTAAATTTGTTTACTCAACTGGACATAACTTTGGTTCCATAAGTTTAATTGTATCCAAATTTTGAGAGAGGACGGACAATGTTATTATATGCAACTTTGAAGAAGAATATATCTCATGCGTCGACTGTCTGAATATAAAACATGGAGATGCATGTGGTGGGACATATTGGGAATGAAAACAGTCCACTTCCTTGGACTATAAATGCATCCCCATCCTCTCCTTTAAAGGGATGGAATTTAAGAAGATAAGAGCACATATTTTCATGACCAAAGCCTTTTCAAGGGCTTGGGAGGACATGGAATAGTCATTTTTTCACTTGATATACCCTTCCTCCTCTCTTTGTTTCCTTTCACTTTTGTGTTGTCCTTCGTTTGTAATATTGCAAGTTGTTTTTTATAATTCTATTTTAATGCATGTTTCTTCTTCGATATCTCTTATTCTCAACCACAATCATTATATTAATATTAATGTTCTTAAAATAGTTTAAATACAGTTTAATCCCCTTCCATTATTTTTCTTTCTCATTCAATAGAAAGTCCGTTTTTTTAATTATCATCATTTTTCGTGTGTGTTTGTTCGACGAACCACTCTTTTATTATCCATTTCTTTTTCTTCTCTTCATAAATTATAATAATAGTCATTTTAACTAGATTATTAAAAACCCAAATGGATGATTAAATATCTCATTGGGGTGATTTTAAATTTAGGTATGTTAAGTGATTGAGAGCTTTTTTTTCGATGAATATTCATTAAATTCACATCATGTATGTTAAAATAAAATATCATGGATTAATGACTGTTTCGTTTAACATATGGTTTCCATGGATTATTGGAACCATAAATACACCACCATAAATAAGCTCTAACTGATAATAGAACCTTATGTTACATTAAGTCTTGGATTAAAGCCTTAACATTTAGGAATTCTAGTCAACGTCATCTTGTGACATGGGTGTTAATTTAATACAATATAAAGAAAACCTCAAAGATATCACAAGATTAACCGCCTAATGATGAACACATCCCAATCATTTTCAATTTGTTAAATCAATTATAGTAAATCAATCATTTCAATTACGCTCTGCAAAAAAAAGAACCTCATAATAAAAATACAATCAAATAAAAACAAACAACTATTAAAAATTATCATCGTCGAGGATTCGACCTGAGTGCCACTATACACATTTTCAGAGCATCAGAACTTTTATCGGTCGATAGGTGACAATCGGCCGTGTGTTTCATCTTACGTCCAGAAAAGGATACCTTAATGATTTGATAGTTTAATTTGGGGGTTATTCCTAAGTTGGTGGCCATGATTAAGGGGATTAAGGATATACTCTCGAAGAGGAAATCCAGTGTGCTCTGGCCCAAAGAAGGATTCCTACGTATCCTAATTATGGTTGGAATTATAGTTTTGATAGTTAATTTCATATGTGGGTTTTATCATATTTTTTAATCTTTACAAATCTCTAAGCCCTTGTGATTTATGCTCAATTTGAGAAACAAGAGTTTGTGGAATATTTAACAAAGGAAAATTCACTTGAAAATTTTTCCATCTCCGCTGGTGGAAGAGGGCGCATCGACCGTGGAAGAGGGCAAGGCGACCCGGGAAGAGGGCGAGGCGATAAGGGAAGATGGCGAGGCAACAAAACATCCCTCTATTCTTTTCATATTGGACAAGGGGTCTTATGGAATGAAGTAGGGATGACGGTTAGGGGCTTACACAAGGATGGATTCCCTTAAATTGATCCTGATAGGGAAGGGAGACGTCTTTTATACATTCATAGAAAAACAAGTGTGAACCATACGTTCCTTAACATAGACATGTGGTTCTGGGTTGTCTCCTTGAAAAAGGCAAGGTTGCGAACTAAACCATCCTCCAAACTGGGAACATCCAAACAATGTTTCTAGGGGAAAGGTCCATGTGACTATGGATATACAAACCCACATAAATTCAATATATCCTACCTCCCTTATAAACAAATGTGGGAAACGATTGACTGTGGATAAAAAAACCCAAATAATATACATGATGATTTCCCTTTCCCAAATGATTGATACGTCATGACGTTTTGGTGGAGGTCTCAACAGAATTCTTTTCAGACAAGGGAGACAAGGAAGATGAAGCCTTTCCATGAATGGTTTTAAAGAAGGTTTGATGGCTTGTTGACTGAAGAGAGTAGGTGAATCAAAGAGGGGCACCCATGTTGGTAAGGGTGCGCAAGTAGATAAGGGCGACCTAATTTTCACTTTAGATATGAACAATCTTTGTGTTAATACTTGGGCGAGACATTGCTCATTCCTTAAAGAGTATTCACAGATGGTCATAGAAGTGGGGCACTCAAGTTCCAATATAAGGAATAGGCGACGTGCAAGTATTTATGACTTGTGGAGGTTGGGAACTTTAGGTTCCCAAGTATTATGGTTTTCAAACACCAAATGAACATAATTACAATAATCATATTTTGAATCCTCGGCTCAAGGTGTTGAAGAACTATATTGAATGTTTTGAATGATTGGGTAAAAATACTAGGGTGACCAGAGCAGGAATTGGGGTTCAAGGAAATTCGACCGTATAAATGAATACCCCAAGGGTCTACTAAAATGCAAAAATAGAACCCTGGGCGAAAAGAGTTCCATCACGTAAGTGGGTTATGTGCCAATTTTGTGGCGCACAAGTGGTTGTGCGCAGGATGGGAGGCACCAAAGTATACTTGCGTGCCACCGGTGATCTGGCTAGTCTAGGGAGACACCTTGAGGACATAGCCAAAATTATTACTTCAATCAGTCCCAGCATGGTGGAGCACAAGTATTTGTGCATAGATACCATGGGCTCCTCTTTAGGGACTCATCTAAATAATTACTCCATATCACAGTGGCTGCGCCCCTGCACCCTTGCTTCGGCTCACTGCCATGCTGCGGTCCAATCCCTTCCGGCTGGTGACTTCGCAACCGTCACTAACACCCATGAAAAATGAAGACTTTTAGCATGAAAATTTCTAGCACGGTTGAGGAAATTTTCATTTGCGACACGTGGAAATAAATATTAAATTGTGGAGAAGTTCATGCAATACATTTCATGGTGTCTTCCAATTTAATAAAATATTATTAATTTTTTTTTGACACTGTTCATTTTGTTAGCCTCAAAATACATCAATACAGCGATGGAATTGGAATATAATTTTTTCACATATCCCTAATATGCAATATTTATCTATAAATTTTGTAAAACAATAATTCATCTAAATTGTATTATTTTTAATATTTTTAAAATAATTTATTTTATTATTATTTTAAATGAATAAATACCATATCGTTGTTGCAAAATAATTTAAGGTAATTATTCAATAAATAAAAATTATAAATTAATTACCATCAAAAAAAATATTTATTATTTCAAATAAAAATTTTAATATGAACATAATGTCATTTTATCCTTATAGAAAAATAAGAGATATATTAAAGTTAAGAATGTAACATTTTTTTTATTATATTCATAAAATAATATTAATGTTAAAATCAATGACAAAATGAAACAATTGTCTATAGTTTATATAATTTCATGAAATTGTTTAAAAAATTCTCATTAAATAGGATAATAAAAGTTTAAGAGATATTTTAAAATGTTATATATACATTTTAAACATATTTTACCAATTTTATCCTTACAGAGCTAACAAATATTTACCAAGGTTACTATTCTTAATGACCAAAATTAGATGGAAGCAATAAAAAAACATTTACCTCCTTACTCCAAATATGGAATTAATTTTATAAAATTCAATTCATAAAAGTTCCCAAAATTAATTTTACATCAAAACATAAAACCCAATGAAAATAATGTTTTAGAAAAATGCATTTTTAACTCCAAAAATGATATTATACCAAAATAATGTATAATGATGATTCAAATTGAATTATTTATATTATTAATATAATAAAAAATCCTTATTTAAATTTAAGATAAAATTAAAATAAATATGGGTATTTTTTCAATTAAATTAAATAAAAGTATTATAAAAAATTGTATTTTTCAGTATTCAATGAAAAATAAATCTATTTAGAAAAATTAAATAATTTAAACCAAAGATAACATTGAAATAATGAATAAAAATGATATAATTTTCACATAATAATTTCTTAATTGTTTTTTGTGATTCTTTTAATCATGGTGTTGTGTGGAAAAAAAACAATCAAGGCAAGTTATTTAAAGAGAAACATTTCATAAAATCTAATGTTGTTACATTCTACACCATTATAATAGTTTCACCCTAAAAATTATTCTAATTGAATACAACAATCTTGGGATACTTATAGCTCATCATATCCTTAGGTTTTGAATACCTCCCTTAATTTTAGGATTTCACCACAAAACTTTTACTGGAAAAGTGGTATTGTTTCATAGAACTTTCTCCCCATGATCTTGATTTTCAAAAAGTTGTTCCTCAAAAGAGATACATTTATGTAGTGGTATGAATTATTAGTTTAATTCATCTTAATTATCAGGTATGTACATTCTCATGATATATACATGGAATGAATTTTGAATTTAAGAGAGAATAGGTTGAAGTTCCAACATATAAGATATTATCCCAATACTATCATGAATTCCAAAAGGGAATAATATATTTAGGGATCCGATTTACTATATTTACTAATATCATAACCTTATTCCAGGTATATATTTTTAAGAATACCATATCACTAACATTGAACTCTAGATATCACTGATGACTGGAAATATAACGTTTTTTAGACATTGATATTTTCTTAAGTGATGTTGAATGGACCAAACATTCCTTTTCTATTTCCATATATCTATTAAGTCCCAAGACCTTTATTTCTCTAACTTCATCATAATAAATTGGATTTTTTCACTTACTTCCATCGGGGAATTCTTCAGTAGTTATTTGAATGCTCATGTGAAAGCTATTTTTGTAATAATTATCAACCAATGGAAGGGGTAGATCCCAACCATTTTGGAATCCATATATGAAAATATAAAATTGTAATATATAGTTTTAATGGCCTCATAAATTAGATATCTATTTTAGGTTGATTAGAAGTTCTAAAATGCTACTATGTATCCAAATCACGCTTAAGGATTCTCCAAAACATCTAGGTAAACCACATATCCCAATATGATTTGTTTTTTAGTGTTACTCCATGAAAATTCACAACATACTTAATGTATAATATAATAATATAATACATAGATAAATCATATATAATTTTGGAAAAATGATATGATTTAATAAGGTTATCTACTACATCCCAAATAACAATATTCCATTTACACATTTTGGGGAGTCCGACAACAAAAATCTAGAGTATGTTTTCCCATTTCCATTTTGGTAAGGGTAATGGTTATAACATACCATGAGACATCTATCTATAATATTTGACTTACTAAAACACTAGGAATAAATATGTATACTCGGAAATATCATTTTTTATGTTATTACACAAAAAAAAACTTTATATCCATATACATATTTTTATCTCCATGATGAAGAGAGAATGTTGAACAATGAGCTTTATCTAACATCTCCATAATCAACACTGGTATTTACGGGACACATACTCAGTTCTTGAACCTTTTTATTCTAATACGATCACGTTTGATGTCTGGAACATTCCCAACATCATTTATAATTTTTTAAAAGTTTGGGGCCGAAGCCTCATTTTATTATTAAAACAAAGCAAAGACCTCTTTTAACTATATAGAGGGAAAGTCATTACATAGCACATAGGCTAAGTGGGCTTGTAGCCCATTACAAAGCCCATAGGCCCAAATTTTTGGCCAATAGCCATTATTTGAATAGTAACCCACCTGCTACAGTATCCGCACAATACCGTCACTGCTATAGTGCCCTGCTGTCGCTACAGTCACTACCGTCGCTACGGTACCCTCTGATCTATAGTGCCACAACTTCTACAGTAGCGCTACAGTACCTGCGCCCAATGGGTTTTGAAACCCCATTTTTCATGTAGGATTACGAGGTGCTTAAACATCCCAATTTATTATTTTCAATCATGTAATGATGATTACATGTCTGTTTGGGGATTGTTTAGATCTCAGAGCTCCAAAATGTGAAAAATAGAGTGGGGTAAATGATTTGTCTACAATTGTGCAACCCTGGGCGCATGTCCATGCAACCGATTTATGATTTGGGACATATCCCATATTCATATTTTTTACATAGTTAGTAATATCTTCTGCCTAAGAATGTATGGTTCCCATTCCTATAGACAAACATGCATGATTTACACGTGGTTTGACTAACAGCATACCAAAATATAAAGAGTTTATATGTTTGGGTGAAATGAAATCCCCCCTCCCAAATTAACTTAAAAACTAATTTCTGCCTTTCATTCATCCTATAGAAGACTATCAACCCCATTCCCTATCATTTTAGATCCAAATTCCATCAATCTAGGCATTGATCTAGGTCATCCATTGAGTGTCCATTTCCCAAGCTGTATGTACCTACAAATCCATATTGGTAAGATCCCCTAATGTCACAATTATTGTATAAGTTTATATTTCCATAAATTATTATATTTATTAGAAAGATCATTTCCCCATTTTTAGGCCATTATACCATTTCTCTAATCTCTTCCAAACAGATTCAAAAATGAGGCCAATATGGAGCAAGGATCTATCTATGGACATAAGGTATGTCGTCGTGCCATTTTTTCAGTTTAGTTTTGATGATTACTAAAAATTATATTGTTCATAATGTCATATTTTTATTAATATATACTTTATATCGATCCCTTCAATTGTAAATGACCCTTCCACCTAGATATATTTTTATTGAATATTTTTAGTGGTTTAGAGGTTTCACATACCTTATATGGTACCCCATGTGTGTGACTAGTAGAATTTTCCATTATGGAAAATTAGTTGAAAATTCCAAGAACTCTTAAGGAGATATGACTTAGATTTTAAATGAAGTTTTCATTGAGACGTGACTGTTACATGAAACCTAAAGCACCTATTTGGTGTTTTCCCCATTTTGTTTAGAATTTCCGAAGTGGAAAATTTCCTTTTTGTCCACGTCACCACTTAAGTGACCACTTGTAAATATTGATTTTATTTGTCACGTATTAATGAATTGAATAAAATGGTTATAGTAAATTGTTTTTATTAGATGTATTATTAATGTGGGTGGATTCCTTTAAATTAATTTACCATGAAACCTCCCAATTAACACTTGATATTTATAAGTGAATATTTCATGTTTTGGAAAATTTAATGGATTGATTAAAATTTACTGGATAATTCATGATGGGTTGAATATATTAATAAATAAATTTGGTTTTAAATGGAATGAAATAATTTATAGTAAGTCTATTCCATTTTTTATTCATTATAAATTACATCATAATGAATTTTAATAACTCGAATGGAATTGATATTTAATAGTGACATGCATAAGAAGTTAATTATTATGTATTGCATTATAAATGATTATTACATTCATAAATATATATATTTATATATATAAATATATATGTTATTGATAATAAGTTTAATGAAAGGTTATTCCTCGTGCCTTATACTATAAATAAATACACCTTTTTAGATGCAGTGTATGATGGTTAGGGGTGTTCAGCCCGATGGGTAATCACACACCATTACACTAGGTGTTGAGTTTATAGCATCTCACATTGGTGACTCCATATGATTTTTTAGGATAAGGCACCATGTTCCATGATTAGAATATTGAAATCATGTGTCATGAAACATCTTAGTTCAACCTTGTACCAGTCACCTAATTCAATTCGTGGAATGCCCTAAAGGGTGTTCCCAATCCCCACAAGCGGGTGTCTATTTTCGAGCATCAGATATAAATTGAGTGGGATTGATTTCATCCTAATAACCTGGATCGAATAAATAAACTAATCAAACTAAGGACGCAAAAATAACCCATAAATGAACATAAATAAATAAATAGGTGATCCATATAAAATATTAAACTAAACATACAAAAAAATAAAATGAGGAAAATTAAATTAAGAATAAACTAAAACTAGACCAACCTATCTCTATCTCCATGTGACCTATTTTTCACCTCCCACCACTAGACCAAACCCACTCTAACCATGAGAACCTGGGCTAGGAATCATGATAAATTCTAAATCTACAAAATATCTCCGATATAATGACCACATGTGGTATAGGTAGGGTGGGAGATAGTAACTCAGTAGCCAATCACCACAGAGTCCAAGTGGTTACCTTTTCAAAATAGTCCATTAACATTAGTTAGAATTTTTTTACAAAAATATATTTTTCACATTTTATAAAACAAGCACAACTTTCCAGTTTTAATATTGAACGCATGCCACAATCCATTTTAATTCATACTAACATTTTATATCTAAAACCAAAAAAATTATACCAGTGAAAATTCTCAAGGGAAACAACATTAAATAGAAAAAAATTCTATAGAAAAAATTGATTTTATTTTTTAATTTCCAACCAAACATATAATTTAACAATGGTAGGTTCAATATAACCAATGACTAAAAGTCACAGGAACACCCCTAGGCACTAGCTAGCGATAGGTCCCTAGGTACATCAAATCTCAGTGTAAATGTAACCATAACCAATAACATTGTCATGCATGATCCACTAGGAGTAGATACACTAATGGCATACAGGTCCCCAAACAACATCATAGTTTATATGGTGTTGTCGTCATCAATATTGAAAAGTGAAATTGGGACAATAATAATTCGGATCACAATAATTCTAGTCCTACTCTCCCAGTAGATACCTAGGTTTTCACCTTTGTACGCAATCAGGTTCCACATTTCCTATAACACCACCTACACATCAGGAACCCATTCATGAAAACTCACGCACACCTAAACCATTAAAAAAACACATCTAAAACCATGAGGAAGACAACTTCCCTATGAATTTTCTAAAAAATCCTTTTCACATTTTAGAAAAAACATGAAACTCTATAAACATACCTAACGGGCCTTTATTTCTATACTCCCAATTACATTTTCTGTAACATTTCCTAGTCATTTCTAAAATTGTAATCAAGTGTACAATGCCAAATAGTCCTTTAAACCATTTTGAAACCAACTGTATTCCCAAAAACCAAATGGATCATGGTTTAAAGAACATATTAAAAATCACGTTTAATCCACAAGAAACCCCTACAAACCATTTATAAATTAAAGGTCCGTTTTAGAAGGAAGATAAAAGGAGATAGAACTGAAACCATTGGGAGATAAGTGTTGATAGAAAATATCATTTTATGTGTCATTTTCACTTGAATACCCACCCAAATGTGCGCCTATTAAACACATGGATGTTCTAACATCCAATTACACTCTTAAAATATCAATAAGAACACCAAATATTTTTAAATACAACATCCCTTTAAACTAGATCAATTGCAACATTATTAATAATCATTTTTAAAACTCAAGGAACCATTCCAAAACTTATCTCCAAAAATCATCATGCCATAAAAAGGAATCTTAATCACATTTCATGCTTCATTTCTTGTTTCAACCAAGATAATATGTTCAATCAAATTCAAATTATCTAACAAGGGATAAATTTCATGTTTAGAAAAAAATAAGAATTTCATAAAACACCATGTGATCATTCATTAATAAGTATAATAAAAGAAACCCTTAAAAATACATTTTTATCAAATTATAACCACAAGGAAACACCACAATGAACTATCCATGAGTACTATAATGATACAAATAAAATTTAAAAATTTATTGAAGACACTCAATATTAAATGGTTTTCATCAAAAAGGAAAAATATGGAAACAGAAACCTCAACTACGTGCGGATGGGAAAAAACTACAAAGAGTGGATGAACTGAATCTCATAGACAATATTCACATCATAGCCACACGAAATCACCAACAAATTATCTAACCCTAACCCTAGGGTTCAGAAAAGAAGAAACCCACTAAAAGAAAACCCAAGAAATCAATAGGGTATGGTAGATATGGTAGAGGAGAAGAAGAATCCATGAAGAACCACTTATTGTTGGTGAGAAATCATCCAAAAATTTTCCCAAAATGGTAGATAATGAATGGGGGTTTCTCAGGTCGATAGAAAACACATATGGATCAAAATGGGTGTTGGAATCGCTAAAATAAATTAGGTTAAAAGTTATTAATCTTAAAAAGGTTTGCACGGTTTTGTGTACCATGTACAAATCATGGTAATACAACTGGGACATTTCTACTACAGGAAGGTTTTAGGTTTCACGGTTCTGAAAAACCATTCTCAAATGGTGTCATCTGAAAAATTTCCCATAAACATTAAAATGAAACCCCAATCCTGAGGGAAGCCCACCCAATGTTCCTTGAAAGATTTAAACACAATATAGTTACACTGTGTGTGTCACTAACTCTTCATCATTCCATTTTCTCCCCATAACACTCACAATTACCATGAATATGATTAGAAGAAAACTAAAACCACAAAATCACAAATACTATTGTTGGACACTCAAGCTGAACCTCAACCAAAAGATCCATCATTGAAAAATAAAAAAAATGAAAATTTAGGTCTGGGTGTGACAATTCTCCCCACCATAGATACTTTCTACCCTCAAAAAGTCACCCTGATGATATTTAACAAAAACTAGAATCCTTTCCCAATGAAATACAAGGGAAAACATGAACCCTATTGTGAATATACACTCCACAAGTAACACCTAACTGTTGAAGATGTTACCAAAACATAATAATGTGGATGAGGGGAGAACAGAAGAGGTTTATTCTCACAATAAAAACTCAACTAATGAAGAAAAATTTTAAAAACTCAAACAATACCATAAATACAACAAGGAAATAGGGATTTTAATTTTTATAATTTATGTGTAGATCGCATGGTTCGGGCACACTATTTACCAAATAGTGCACCAAATGTACACACGATACTAGAATGAAGGGGAAACTTACAAGGCTAGGACGCAGGGTTTCTAATCCACTAGCCAACTATGAAAAACACCACTTTATGAAAATGACACCATGCTACACGGTTACCTGGCCAAAGCAAAAAGTTTCCCATAACTATGCATAAACTGTGTGTAGGAAAAAAATTCACCAAAAACATCCGAAATATAAAAATTTTAATCGATACTAAACTTGAAATTCTCTGTAAAAGTTGTTAACCACTTCGATGAAAATAGGGGACCACCCACCTGAACTAAACACACAATACATCAATTCTAAAAAACTGAATACTCTCCAAACGAGCACTGCTGAATGATAACACTAGGACCGAACTACAAAAAGGAAAGACACACTCAAAGGATAATAAATGATTCAAAATCCACATTCAAAGAGACTCATACACATGAATCAGAATAGAATACTTTCATCATTATTTAAATAAAGATTATAAACATATAATATCTGAAAATCAAGAAATAAACCGAGGTTCCACACAGGTCTTACAACTCATGAATGTGCGTGAGAATCACCATAAGATATGTGTGTTAGGCTCTGATAGCTAAAGCATCTCTTGTACCATAGTCATGAACAACCATCCTCTTATTAGAACATATTCTTCAGGAAATGATTCCTGCGGAACTTCTCTAGATTACCCAAATGGCCACAATGGTGGTAGGTCTTCGAAGGGATGCAATAAGATGGTTTTGAATGCCTGGACCAGTGACACTGATGTCACACTAGAAATCGATCAGATGAACTAGAAGCCAGGATCAGAGAAGATGGATCCTAAAAGACAAGTTCCTCTGGCAGGAACACCTTTTCAGATTCAGAACCATCATGAAAAACAAGAGACATCAGATTGAAATATACCTATTCATTGGGAACCAACATCCTCTAGGGGAAAAGAAACCTGATCCTTGATGTGTTCAACATAAAACATAACTATCTACATGTCTTTCTTGACTATTCATGAACTCTTCTCTTCTTCTTGTCTTCACCTCCTCAGGATTGAACAATCTCACAAATTCGGTCTCATACACTTCCCACATCATCCAAACATGCATCGATGGTGAGGTAGGAAACTCCCATTCATCGAAAGATGGACCCTAAACCAAACCCAAAACAACTATGCAGAACTTAAACCATGTAATCGAACTCCACATTGGTCACTACATGATGTGAAATAATGACAAAACATCATCTTGACTCCATTTTCTTCTCTTAATCCAAAACAAAGATAAAATACTCAAATCCTATAATACTCTCTAGTAACTCAAGGAATAGTGCAAACAAGAGTTATCGATGCTCTTCATGAACCTAAATTCCATGTTCCGACAGTCCTAGTATCCATATACCAGACACCCCAAATAACAAGTGTCTGCATCTAATACCATATTTTCATGAACCTATCTGGGTCTACACTGTATCAATAACCCGATCTGGTCCGCGACATAGCCCCAAGGGCATTCCTAATCCCCATAGGATAGAAACTAGTGTCGAGCATCTGAAAAAACTTGAGTGGGAATTATTTCATCCTAATAACAATGGTTGAATAAATAAACTAATCAATCTGAGAAAGCAACATTACCCCCCAACAGAACATAAATAAAAAAACAGCTGATCTAGTTTCTATATACATCTAAAAAGACTAAAAACTAAAATAAACAAAATTAAACATACAATAAACTAAAACTAGACTGATATACTACAATCTCCATGTGACCTCTTGGTCAAATCCAACCACAAGACCAAACCCACTCTAACCACAAGAACCTATGCCAGGAAACCTGAACAAATGGTGAACCCACAAAACATCTCAGGTCTATCAACACTTAGTGATACAGGTAGGGTGTGAGATAACAACATATTAGGCAATCACTACCAAGTCCAAGTGTTTCATTTCCTAGAATATTCCATTAACCCTATTTTTAAATACAATTAAAAAATATATTATTCACATTTTATAAAAACAAACACAACTTTCCCGTTTTAAAGGCCAACACATGCCGCAATCCATTTTGGAGGAGAACTGCCATTTTATAATAAAAACACAAACAAAATAGTACTAGTAAAAATTTTCCTAGGAAAAACATTAAATGAAAAACAATTCATAAGAAAATTATCTTTAAAAGAAATGAACTTGCTTTTTAAATTACCAACCAAACATTCCATATGCCAACAGTAAGTGTAATATAACCAATGAGCACTAGTCACGGGAACACCCCAAGGCACTAGCTACCTATGGGGACCTAATTACATCATATCATTGTGTAATAGTACACATAACCAAAAACCTTTTCATGCATGATCCATTAGGAGGGGAAAACTCAATGACCTAGTGGTCCACAAACATCATCATAATTTATTTAGTGTTTTCATCATCAATATTTCTAAGTAAAATAGGGAAGATACCACTCATGATCACTTGTATACTAGTCCGAGTTGGACTTCTTAGATACATGTGTTTCCCTCTTTGTGCACGATCATGTTCCACATTTCACATAACACCACATTCACATCACAAACCCATTATTGAAAACATATTCAAACCTAAAACTTTACAAATATTTTTTAAAACCACGAGGAACACCACATTCCCTTGAGTTTCTTAAACAAACCGTTTAACCGTTTAGGAAAAACATGAAACTCTATAAACATTACAAATGGAACTTTATGTCTGAACTCCCAAATACTTTTTCCAAACCATTTCCAAATCATTTCGAAAACCGTCTTCAGGTGTACAATGACTAATGGTTCTCTAAACCATTTAAGAACCAACCATGTTCCCAAATACCCAATGGATCATTGTTGGCACCGGAACACTCATCCCCAAAAATTTTCCAAATGCTTCTATACACGATCCAAGATCCTATTCCATTTCGAATGCTATTATTTGGTAGGTCATTAGGCCTGAATGGATCTACAGATTAGGAGTTATGGGCAATTGATGTAGGGCTGGAAAACTGGTTCGCAAAGCCCATTCGCGAAGCCCCCCCTCCGTGAACACGGAGCGCCGCCGTGGAGCAATGAGGCAGGATGCTCTGCGAACCCAGATGATTTTCGCGACGCGCCGCGAAGACCCGCTGTGAAGCAGAGGAGGTGGTAACTTTCCGCGAATGCCCTGACGTTCGCAGACCCACCACGAAGTAGTGGAGGCGGTACCGCTCCACAAATCTGGTTGATGTTCATGACCTGCTGTGAAGAAACCGAATTCTCCCTTCCCGCCACGTGAGATTTGCTTTGCGGTGCCCCTTGCCTATAAATACCCAGCTCGAACCCCGTCTACGGACAACAATTTTTTCACCCCTTGTGCGGCCTATCCCCCGGTCCGCAGAGCTCTGCTGTGCAGCTCCATGAGGCCATGCTCCGCGAGCATCTTCCTTCGCGTTGCTGCTCCGCGAGCCGATGCTCTGCGAGTCCATGCTCCGCGAGACCATGCTCCGTGAGACCATGCTCCGCGAGTCCATGCTCTGTGATGATGCTCCAAGAGTCTATGATCCGCGATGCTGCTCTGCGAGTCTATGATCCGTGAGGCCATGCTCTGCGAGACCCCATGCTCCCCGAGCCCGTCTCTACTGTCACAGACCCCCATGAAAAATGGATTGTCGCACCGAAAAATTTTCGAGCCGGGATGTCGGGATTTTCCATTGCGCCCCTATGTGCACCAACCTTCAACCTATGGAAAACCATGATTTGAGATACTCCTGCACACACCATGAAACACCTTGAGTTGACATATTCCTCTTGGTTTCATTCCCGTGTCATGAGTTGAGTTTGTCAACATCAATTCCCCGAGTACCTTGAGTCGAACCATTCCTATGGAAACTCTTCCAAACCCTATCACTTGGCTCCTATACTAGGTGGAACTAGAAAGGGCCACTCTTGTGTAAGACCCAACACCATCCATTCCCAGGCGCCTTATGCCCAACAGTCCTACCTACATGACTATAAACTGTAGTATTATCCCTATGTACCAAACATAGGATGCCTATTGATCCAAAAAAGAGGGGCCTTATGCTCCTAGAATGAGATGCCAACAGTCATACATAAAAGACTCTAAACTATAGTAATCCCTATGTTCCAAACATAGGATTCCTATTGCACTAAACAAGATATGCCTTATGCTCCAAGCATAGGACACTTAATTCCATGACTAAAGTGGGATGATTCCAACTCCCCTTGGTGATATCCCGCTTGTGTACTAGCGCATAGGTGAAGGCCTCAACCCACCAGTGAGTTGGGATTCCCTCATGGCCAGACATCAGGAAGACATTATGGGCAGCTTCTTTGCGTAAGGACCGTTCACCATTGTCGCTCCATTGTGTCACCCCGGGATGCTTCCTAGCATAAGCCCCATTCACCAGTGCTGCTCCATAGCGGCACCCGGGCATCATCCTAACGTAAGCCACATTCACCATTTCCGCTCCATAGAGGCACCCGGGTAGCATCCTAGCGTAAGCCCCATTCACCATTTCTGCTCCATAGCGGCTCCCGGGCACCTTCCTAGCGTAAGACCCATTCACCATTGCCGCTCCCAAGCGGCACCCGGGCAGCTTCCTTGCGTAAGCCCCATCCACCATTGCTGCTCCATAGCGGAACTCGTCCAACTTCATCGCATAAGCCCCATTCACCATTGCTGCTCCATAGCGGCACCCTGGAAGCTTTCTAGCGTATGCCCCATTCACCATTGCCACTCCATTGTGGCACTCGGGCAGCTTCCTAGCGTAAGCCCCATTCACCATTGCCGCTCCTTATCGGCACTCGGGCAACTTCTTCACGTAATCCCCATCCACTGTTGTGATCCTATGCAGCGGTAGGCCGTTGACATCCTTATCCAGCGGTAAGTCGTTGTGGACCAATCCAGAGGTAATTCATTGCAACCCCATTCAGCGGCATACCGTTGAAATCCTCATCCAGTGTTAAGCCGTTGTGACCCAATCCAGCGGTAAGCCGTTCCAACCCCATTCGGCGGTAAGCCGTTGACATCCTTATCCAGCGGTAAGCCGTTGTGACCCAATCCAGCGGTAAGCCGTTGCAACCCTATTCGGCGGCAAGCCGTTGACATCCTTATCCAGCGGTAAGCCATTGTGACCCAATCCAGCAGTAAGCCGTTGCAACCCCATTCGACGGAAACACGTTGACATCCTCATCTAGCGGTAAACCATTGTGACACTATTTAGCGGTAAGTCGTTCACATAATTATGCATCGTTAAACCTTTATGACCCAATCCAGCTATGAGCCGTTGAAACCCACAATCGACAGTAAGCCGTCATCAGAATAACTAAGTGGACTTTGATTCCCTACCATGGGGATACGTAGGAAGCCTCTTCAAGGCTCAATCCCGATACTATCATCATCCATTTCCTTGGGCCCCCATCCTGGTGTAAGTCCCAGCACCATGGGCCGCCTAAAACATAATACCCTATTTGTTTCCCCCGGACGCATCCTTTGCGATGTGATCGTCAGGTCCCTACAACATCTTGTTTCTCACACTGAGCATGACTCACGTGAGCTTAGAATGAGCGCCGACACTGACCCCCACCTTAAGAAAACTACGGGGACTTTGATCCGTGCTAAGGAATGGTACGTAGCAAGCCTCAATGAGGTTCAAGCCCACCACTCGATCGTTTCTTCATGTCGAGTTCCACCCATGTCCAGCATAACATTAATCTACATTTCGGCCAAGTGGTAAGCCATTTTAACAAACCTAATCTATGAGGACATTGATCCATGCTAATACGTGGTACGTAGGAAGCCTCCATGAGGTCCAAGCCGACCACCCCTGGACCCCCTCAGTTCACTTTCACGTCGGTTCATAGACAAAACTCAACCTGAACTACGTGGAATTTGATCCGTGTTAAGGCGTGGTATGTAGGAAGCCTCCATGAGGTTCAACGCCATCACCCATTGGTCACTCCAACCTCCTTCACGTCAGTTCACCAACACCTGGGCAGCCTAGTGAGTAAGCCCCACAACATCTAGAACAAGGTCTCTTTTCTCTCTCATCCGTTCACCGACACCCACCATTTTCACCTGAACTACGAGGACTTTGATTTATGTCAAGGCATGGTACATAGGAAGCCTACATGAGGTTCAATCCCATCACCTGGTCGTTCCGACCACCTTTACGTCGCTTCACCGATACCTGGGTTGCCTAGTGTGTAAGCCCCACACCATCAGACCAAGTTCCACCTTCATGTCCATTCGCTGATGATACCCATCAGACCAGGGCCCACCTTCATGTAGGTTCGCTGATGATACTCTTCAGACCAAGGTCCACCTCCACGTCAGTTCACTGAGACCATCCAGAACTACGAGGAATATGATCCATGTCAAGGAATGGTACATAGGAAAGCTAACGAGGTTCAAGCCCAACACCATCGGGCCAGGGTCCACATCCACATCAGTTCACTGGCACCATCCCGAACTACGCGGACATTGAATCACTGCCATGGGGATACGTAGGAGGTCTCCTCAAGGCTCAAGCCAAACTTCACTATCGCCCTTGCGATGGTCCCATTTCATTCCCCCTCCACTTCATTCATGCATCCATCATACATCCATCATCCATCCTGATTCTAACTAGGGCAGCCACATCCCGGTGGGATCTTGCCATACACCCTCCTCGCTACTCCTAGTAGTACCTAGGCCGCTATCCAGACGTGACCCCAACATGTCTCCGAGTCGTTTTCCTCTGTGTACACCCCGATTTTTCAACCCTTCGAACTACGTGGATTTTGATCCCTGATGTCTACACAGGGTATGTAGGAATCCTCCATGAGGTTCAATCCTAGCTAATCGTAAACCATGGTGTCCCCCATCCTGGGGTGCACAGTCTCTGATCCGGCCTCAGTGGTGTTCAGATCAGCCATTACGGTGTGACATCTCCCCTCCTTGGGGTGAACCACATCGGTTCCGTCCTCATTGGGCGTTCTGGTCCATCCATCTTCCGGGTGTTCCTTCCTCCAGATTCATCAGTATGATCCGTCACTATGGGATGTTCTAATCACTCTTATTCTGTCTCTGCAAGACATTAAAGTCACGGACTAACTTGTGATAAACATGAGATGCCTGAGGAAAACCTCCGAGGTCACGCCCTTGGCGTAACCATCCTCTCAAGACGTTAATGATGTTGCATACCCGGTATTAAACAGGGAAGCTGAGGAAATCCTTAGATGCTTGCCTATGGCATGTGATTCCCCGCATTCGACATTAGATGCCTCTGGTTCTGCACCCTTGAGATTCCCTCTTATGAGGAAGAATACAGGTTCCCAAATGTCCAAGCACCAAGAGATTCCACGACATGCCTCATGTTGTCATCTACTCCGACCGAAGGTTGCTGCCATGTCAGGACCCCATGGAATGTCCTGACGGAAGTAGTGTAATTAATCGGCATCCATGAAGATATAGCACCTGGAACAAGATTCACGAACCATGTATTAAATAAGGGAGTCCCAGACTAGGTGATGAGTTCTGAGGAGGAATCCACAGAAGGAAGAACCAGCATCCCATCATCCCGTTTCAATCAAGGAGTAGACATCGATGAATAAAGAGCGGATGCGGCCCGACATAGGAAAGAAGGAATGCAGGGAAACAACTGTGCGTCCTCACAGACGGATGTGCGCGCCCCGAAGAAAGCATCAAAATCAATCATGTTTTAAGGAAACCATTCAAAATGAAATTAAATCCACAAGAAACACCAACACACCATTTATAAATCAAAGGGCCATGTTATATGGAAGATGGTAGGGGATATAAGAGAAAGTATTGAGAGACCAAGGTTCATGGAAAACATCATTCTTAAGTGTCATTTTTCACTTGAATACCCAACCATGTGTAAACCAAGTGCACACATGGATGTTCCAACATCCAATAACGTAATTTAAAGATCAATAATTACACCCTATTCTTTTCTATAAATACGACATCCCTTTAAACTAATTCAATTGCAACATTACTTATAATCATTTTAAAACCCGAGGAACCATTCCAAAACATCTCAACAAAAATCATCAAGCCATGAAATGGAATCTAAATCAAATTTCATGCTTCATTTATTATTTCAACCAATATAACAAGTAAAATAAAATCAAAACAAAACAAGAAGGGATCGATTTCATGTTTAGAAAACAATAAGCATTTCATCGAACACCTTGGGTGCATTCATAAATCGTAATAATAAAAGAATACACTAGAAATCCATTTTTATCAAATTATATTAATAATAAAACACCACAATGAATTATACATGAGTATTATAAGGATGAAAATAATATTTAAGAATTAATTAAAGATACTCAAGCCTCGATGTTTTTCATCAAAAAGGAAAAACATAAGAACACCTACCTCAAACATGTGTGGATGGGATAAAACTCCAAAGAGAGGAAGAACCTTGCCTTATGGAAGATCCACACATCCCAAACATAACAAATCTACCAAAAATTAGCCAAACCTATCCTTGGGATTAACCAAGAAGAAAACCCCCCCAAAACACCTAGAAAACAAGAGTGAAAGTGAAAGAGGAAAGAGGAGAAGAGGAAACCATCGATAACCACTTACCATTGGTGAGAAATCTCCCCAAAAGTTGACAAAAATGGTGGATAATGAAGTGGTAGGGGAAACCATTGGTTGATAGCCAACACATATGGCTCGAAATTGGTGGTGGAATCTCCCAAAAATGATTTTTAGGTTAAAAGTTATTAATCCTATAATGGGATGCACAATTTTGTAAAATGTGCTCAGACCAAGTTAGCGCCATTAGAACATTTTAGCTACATATAGGTTTTAGGTTGCACAATTTGGGAAACCTGTGCTCAAATTGGGTGACCTAAAAAATAGCCCAAAAACACCTAAATGACACCCCAAACACCAGGTAAGCCACCAATGATCATGAAATGATTTAAACATAATATAGTGACACCACAAGTGTTACAAACTATCTACCATTCCATTCTCACCCTATAGCTCATACGATAACCATGTATAGGATTAGAAAAACACTGAAACCAAGAAAACTCAAAGGCTATTGTGAGAAGCTAAAGCCTAACCTCAACCAAGAGATCCAACATCGAGAAATAAATTTAAAAAAATGAAATCCATGGATGGTGTGTGACCTTATGTATCACTCACCATTCCATGTATTATTGCATGACGTTTCACGATATTCATGGTATGTGGTGAATGCACCATTTTTCATGGGATTTTAGGCTTTTCAGACATGTTCTGGATTCTTGAGGCACACCCCGATCTAGCACAACACTAGTATTCCACTTATATGGACATTTGGTGTCCTCACTAGCTTTGTTCATATAAATGGATGTAATATTGAAATAATATATATATATATATATATTGTTACTAATTATATATATAGTCACATGATTGGACATTCCTCTCAGTCATGGGATGAAGCATGTAGAACTGTCATGTGTCTTTTAGAACATAACCAGGTGATTATTTATTTAGTTAATTTTTTCTTTTTATTAATTCTTTATACCTACACACTATTTAGTTATGATCATCACTCAGATTACATGTTGAAAACATTGGTGGAGTCATATTACATTTTTATCTCACACCCCACTCGGGATGCCTTTGGTACCCAAGAATACTATCTTTCTGTAGGTATGGATAAGGTTATGCACCCTTCTACATGTTGTTGATACTCTTTTTTATATAGATGGAGGTAGGTGCATAGGACATGATTTAGCTCGAGATTCTTGCGGATCATCTTTTTGTTATTTTTATAAAGCACGACTGTTGTCTGTCCCCCAATTCCCTTTTGAATATTAGAATTCCATGCAACATATTTTGGCACTACCGTAGTGTTCTTTGTTATTTTTAGGTTTTTGTTCAGTTGACTATTTATTCTACTGTGTACTTATCCAGTTATCTATTTATTATTTCATAGTTTATAGATTCTGATTGTTTATATTTTTCATTGTTTTCATTGGTATAATCTATTATATCTGTTATGATACTATAACATGAGGGTATAGTCTCCCCACCGTACCACCTTTACACCCTCACTACTATTAAGCAGCCTCTAGAATAGTGGGAGGTGAAAATGTGGCCATGTGACCCCCTAGCTTGGGGATTGGGTTCAGTGTACCATGGTTCGGGATGTTACAATATGGTATCAAATTAGTGCCTTTATTTATTTTTTTGGAGATAATAGATTAATTTTTTTTAAGCTTTTTGGAATTGGTCATTAGTTGTGGTTGAGTGTTGCTAATCCATGTTCACGGTAGAGGATATGTTTACTAAATTAGGAATTTCTTTATACTATTTCAAATTATCATTGATACCAATTCACTATTGGGTGATGCAGTTGATTTATAATGTTATTGATATTGGAATGATTGAAATTGTGATTGATTTATTATTCTCAATGAATTGAGGGATTTTTATAAGATCATGGATCATCCTTTGAACAGTAGGGTTAATAAGCCTATCATTTTTCTGTGCCACATTTATTTTCATAGTTCATTTTCATGTTTCATATTGATTGTGACTTGATATGTATTGAATTTTTCAAACACTTCTTGGAGGTATTGGATTATAAAATTGAAACATAATGTTCTTTCCTTAACCTAACAGTGTTTTCGAGAATATGTTAAAGCAGACACCTTAAGAAGATCCCAGCATGGTAGAAGTCATCATCAAACCCACGGAGGATCCCAGCACAGAAGACATCGTCGTCAAACCCATGGAGGATCCCAGCATGGTAGAAGTCATCATCAAACCCATGGAGGATCCCAATACGGTAGTCATCTTCGTCGAACCCACAGAGGATCCCAGTATGGTAGTCATCCTCGTCGAACCCACAGTGGATCCTGGTACGGCAGTCATCCTCGTCGAACCCACAGAGGATTCCCATACGGTAGTCATCCTCATCGAACCCATAGAGAATCCCAGTACAGTAGTCATGCATGTCAAACCCACTGAGGATCCTTGTACGAAAGTCATCATCTTCTTCACAGTCGCAGCTAGCTCTAGGGTTCCCGCACACAACACGCTCGATTCCGGGAGGGTCCGCTCCATGATCCAAGGGGTCGATACATCAAATATCATGAATTTCAGATTTGACGGATCAAAAAGTTCCATCTCGTCAATAGTAACTCATCGCAACAGACGGCACATCAATCGGACACCCAGTCTGAGAGTTATTGGCCTTTTTCGTCCTAGGGGCCCTGTTGGTTTTTAAGCTAAAACCATGACGATTGAACTACAGCTGCGTCCAACCCTCGAGAAGAGTAATAAAAATGAACCGTCTTAATAAGAGGAATCCAAAAAAGTCTATGGCATGTCAATAGGACGTCCAAAGCTCATGTTATAAGCGTTTCCACTCCGAGGGCCCGGTTGGTTCCGTGTTCGAACTAACCCGGCTGTACCCAAAGATCTCCGAAACCTTGAGTGTAATATACTGAAACGACCGTCTTGATCCTAGGATCCTATCACAATAGACGGTGCATTTATCAGAGGTCCTTAGACCACGTTATTTGGGTTAAAATGGATCTATCCGTAAAAAGGGGTTTTCTGCCCGGTCCGACCCGACCCATACCCCCAGGGTCGGCCCAACCTCGGGCAATCCGACCAGGGTCTAAGTCCAGCCTAGTTAGGCATGGCCCGGTCGGCCCAGTGTGGCCCAGCCCAGCAGGCGCTGCCCAACCCGTCGTGGGTTCCCAGCCCAATGCGGGCGGCCCGGCCTGGCACGAGCGGTCCGGCCCAGCGCGGGCAGTCTGGCCCCACACGGGCAGTCCGACCATGCCCGGGCGATCCGACCAAGCGCGGGGGGTCCAACCCAGTGCGGTCGGATGTGGAAAGGGGGATAGAACCACCCTCATGATTTTTGAAATGGATGACCCCTGTGGGGTCTGCCCTAGCTGACCACCAGGTGTTTCAAACCCCCGGTCTTCTTGGTAATGGCCGACAGTTTTCGCCGTCCGGTGAGCTGCCATGGGACCCCCGCGGGTCCCGCCTTTTGACGAGCTGGCGGCCGGCGGAGTCCGACCACCCCTTGCTGAATCGCCATGGCCAATGGGTCGCAGCTGTTGCCCGTCCAGGGCGGCGCGACGGCACCGCGTCCCTTAGTCGCGGCCCGCCCCAGTCGCGGCCCTCCTTAGTGCTCAGGCGCGGTGCGATAGCGATGCTCCCCTCTATTGCAGCCCGCTCTTAGCTGCGGTCTCTTTCGGCTTCACCGGGCTCTCCTTTGTCGCGGCCCTCTTCGTCCACGGTTCTCTAATTCCAGTGTGGTGTAACGGCACTGCGTCACCTCCTTTCCAAACTACAATGAAGATCAACAACAAAAGGGGAGGAGGGTCGGCCGTGTTTGTGTGGTCCAACCTCCTCCCGTTATATTGATAACGGTCGTCCAATAAAATAATGAAGAACGTCAAAATAATACTGGAACGATAAAAAAACCCCTACCTCATCAACGATGATAAAAGTTGGCATCGTGGTTGACGGCGTCGGCGTTCATCTAAGGAGGGATTGACGCCTCACACCGGCTGCGGAGAGGAGAAGAATGGAACGTCGATCACTTCTTGTGGTGACGGTGTTCTTCGTCATGGTCTTGACGTTCTTCAACGAAGATGATGGAGTTCTGCAAGACATAGAGAATTCTCTCCAAAAATCCTCACACAACCAAACAACCCCAAATAAAATAAGGCCTTCCTTATTTTATTAACACATGCCAAGCTTTTCAAATATACAAATGTTGAATTCACTTAATTAATCTTGTGTTGTCAAAATTAATGGTGTGTTATGTTGGACACATTAATAATGATCAAGAGGAGGAGCCATGTCATTAAAAACAAAAATGGAGGTTTAAAAGGAGTTTAAGGGGAATTTGAAGGGGTGGGGCTCATGTGTTCCCGACATAACTAAAATATTATCAATAGGAGTTTAGGATCAAGTGGGTCCCACCCCAACTCCCACACATGGGATTACCACATAGAATTGAAATAAAATTGTAACACAATTATATTTCACTTTACACTTAATCCTCATTTTTTAAGAAGTCTTCTCGCACAAACGTAACTCCAAAATAAGTCTTCTTAAGGAAATACCGGTGCTTCAGTATCATCGTTGCCCTCAGGTTTCAATTCCAAGCACCAGTTCAAAATTTAGAAAAACCCGCTCATTCGTTCACTGAAAATACCCGAGTTGAACTTGGGAAAAATTGACTTCGGGCACACCAGGCCTCAGAATCAGGTGCCGTCAGAAATTGCGTACTTGTAAAATCCCACAGAATTTAAGAAAACAATTTTCCTTGAAATTTACAGGTCTTTACATTACTCCAACCTTAGGTCTTTACATCCTCATAATGATACATCACAAACTAGGGAGACAGATAAGGGTAATGTGCATGTATCCGAGTCTCCCGCTCCTAAGTGCTCTCCTAGAGGTTCTCGTGCTGCCACCTAATGCACACTAGAGGAATCGACCGCCCACGTAGGAACCGCTCCTGTCGATCCTCAAACTCCACTGGGACCTCTAAAAAAGTTACACTTTCATCAATTTCTATCTCCCCATGGTCAATGATATGCATCGTGTTGTACATGTATCTCGTCAGCTGCAATACCTGGAAGACATCATGCACCTCGTGTAACTGAGGTGGAGGATCTAGGCAATAAGTCTCCTCACCTGTCCTGTTGAGAACCTGGAATGGTCTGATGAAGTGTGGAGATAAAATGCCACCCTAACGAAATCTCTGTAATCCACGTCGAGGTGAGACCCGTAAGAAAACGTGGTCGCCATCCTCGAACTCTAGTGGTCTCCGCCTCCTGTCAGCATATGACTTCTGTCAGCTCTGAGCCGTCCTCATCTACTCCTAGATGATCTGCACCCTCTCTGTCGAAGCCTGAACCATCTCTGGTTATACACATACTCACTCCAATACTATCCACAAGGATATATGAAAACACATCCAATTGTTATCTCGCCACTCCTAACAACTGAATGCACGATCTCCTACTAAGAGAATCCTCTGAAACATTACCCTTCCCCGGAGTATAAACTATCTCGATGTCATAGTCCTGGAGGAACTCAAGCCATCGCCATCATCTCAGGGTCATGTCTTCTGCGAAAAGATAAAATTGAGACTGTGAAGTTGGTGAGAACTGTAAACCGTTCTCTCGACAAACAATGGGTGAGAATAGCCATATGTAAGAACTCAACTCCACCCTTCTTCGTCTACGATCTAAAAGAGCTGTTGAGATTCCTCCTCTACCGAAAAGAGAAATTTGGTCTCATTCCATGAATGAACCACGTCCATTTCCTAATACAGTAAATCTTGACATGAGTGGTACTATTTAATGCCTTGGATGACGTCATAAGGACTCGACGTACTACCAAGAGATCCAACCGTTACCCTCGCCTCCAAGGGTCAAGTCACACTGTCGGCAGCAGTGTGTGGTCAATTGGTCTCCTTTAGTAGAAGTCTCGAAAGTGTGGTTCAAGTCAACGTTTCTAACCAGAACCTCTCAGTATCGACTACATAAAAAGGAAAAGGAAGAAAACGTTATCATAATAAGTGTCTTTTATTACTGCAGATCAAAGTACAAAGACACAAAGCATCCACAAAAAACATCAACAAAGCTAGATGCACCATGAACAAAAGCCTCCATATCTGGAGATAGTCCTGCTCCTATCCATCTACTCCCGGAGCTCCATGGTCGTAGGCCTCTGCTACCTGATGTTGAGCTCTCCCTTGTCCACCCATTCCCTTTGGTCATAGTGGTATTCCTGGTGGTGGTGGTGGTAGGACCTCTAAGCCTCCCCCACCACCTGCTGGTCAGCCTGCTCCTCTGCCTCATCCGCATGTTCCCTGTGGACCGCCTCTATTGAAACTCTTCCTGGGAGGTCCCTCTACCACCTGCTTCTCATCTTCAGGGTGGGTCGGGCAGTCTCGAGCCATGTGTGCCTACCCACTGGATGCGTAACACTATCTACTCCTTGGGTGGATGGCTCTGTTTCATGTGCCCCGCACAAACGAACCTGTTTCCTGAGATTTCTCATCTGATGCTCTGGCCCTCTTGGTACTCTACATCACCTGTCTACTACTGGCTGGAGAAGACTCCGCTGCAGGTCGTCCTGCGGAGGGTCTCGCCACTGGTGACTGCACAGCGAGAAAACTCTCCACTAGAAGGGCTCTCTCCAGCACCCCCTCCTGTGTCGGGGTGTTTAGGGAGATCATCGAAGCCATGATCTCATTCCTCAGTCCCTGCTCGAAGGTCTGGGCCCTAAAGAACGGGTCTCATACCATATATATGGAGTAGCGCGAGAGATTAGTAAATCTCGCTGAGTTCTGGTCTACCGTCATGCTGCCCTACCACAGCTGTAGTAGCTCCTGAATGTGCACCGCATAGAGGGTGGATAGAACAAACTCCGAGCAGAAGAGGCTCTAGAAGTCCATCCAAAAAAGAGATGCCTCATCGTTCACCGGGAGCATCAGGCTCCACCATCTACCTATTGTGCGTGCATGTGACTCGCAGCAAGGATCACCATGAGGTCAGCTGGTGTCCCTACTAATATGAAAACTCGAACAACAGCCTCCAGCCAATCCCCGGATGCCTGAGGATGAATCTTCTCATAGAACTTGGGAGGTCCTTGATGCTGAAAGTCGTGCAATGAACTCAAGTGACATGCACTCTTAGCTGCTGGGGTTGGTGGCATCGGTGGCTCGGCGGGTAAAGGTACCGCCGGTGCCTCCTATGTAATGGGGCCCTACACCAAGGCCTCATCACTCGGTGGGATGCGATCTCACACAAAGCTCGGAACCCTAGCTAGTTTCCATCGTGTGGCAATCCTGAAAAGAAACACGTGTTCCATGATTAATACAACATACCTGGTTAGCTGACACAAAGTAATCACAATGAAAACATTGATACACACCTGCAATCAATGTTTTCATGCACTCCGTTAGAAATCTGAAGTGAAGGACCTGGTGTATGGATACATCAGCTTCCACACCAACACTGGACTCCTTGGACTGATAACCACTCTCAATACCCTTAACACTATTGATTCACAAAGTGGAAATATCAGAGTCCGGAGTTTCGTGGTAGAACCGAACCTGGCTCGGATACCAATTTGTCACGACCCGTGCTCAGGGCCCGTGCCATGAATACCCCATTCCCGCCTCCCATATTCGAGGGGTTGGTGACTAGCATCAAAGGCGTAAATCCCGATCATAGGGAATCCATTGATTTTATAAAGAGAACAAATACCTCAGAGTATGCAAAATGAAGTAAACACTAAGTAAACTGAAAACACAAGTAAGTGCTGGAAAGTAAGTGGGCCAGTATAAAAACACAACTGAAGTGCAGTACAACTGAAAAGTAAAGTACAACAACTGAAAGACAAAGAACCAACCACCAAGATGTCCACTATGAAATCCCACCTGAATGGTGAGTACCGTCAGTCTCGTCGGATCCTCAAGTTCGGTCGTCCTCTCCATGTACGTCCCACATGATAGACAACCTATGGGTACCGTCTTGCTCCCCAAGCCTCAACCACGATCAGTGATGTCCGTCGTCTGCATCCAACACAATGTAGTGCGTGCATAGCCCGTGCAGGGTTGAGTATACAATACTAAGTAGGGACCCCTATACACCCCAAATTCTCCCAGAATCCACAAAGGATAAACCACAAAGGTAAGATACGAATAAATGTATTAACCAACACTAGTTAAATATATTCCCATACATATAACTAAGTCATCAATTCCAATTCTGCTCCAACTCAAGAGCTCAAGTACTACCCAGTCCACACAAGAATGTATAACTCAATCCACACAGGAAAGTACATCCAAATCCACATAGGATAGTAAGTCAATCTTATCGAAGATAATGATTGAAATTCAAGACTGAGATCACATAGGTATACTATTCATGAAGAGAGGTGGAGTTGATTGATTTAGCATCTAAATCAACTCCTCTGCCGAAACCATGTAGGTTCCAAGTACAGATGTCATCGTAGTCGAAACCACGTACGATCCAAGTATAGAAGTCATCATTGTCGAACCCACATAGGATACAATCATTGACGTCATCGTTGTCAAACCCACAGAGGATCCTAGCATAGTAGACGTCGTCGTCGAACCCACAGAGGATCCCAGTACGGTAGTCGTCGTCGTAGAACCCATGGAGGATCCCAGTACGGTAGTCATCCTCGTTGAACCCATGAAGGATCTCAGTACGGTAGTCATCCTCGTCAAACCCATGGAGGATCCCCGTACGATAGTCATCCTCATCGAACCCAGGGAGGATCCTAGTACGGTAGTCGTCCACATCGAACCCACTAAGGATCCTCATATGGAAGTCGTCATCTTTTTCGTAGTCGCAGCCAGCTCTAGGGTTATAGCACAAAACACGCTCGATTTCGGGAGGGTCCGCTCCACGTGCCAAGGGGTCAAAACATCAACTATCACAAAGTTCAGATTTGATGTATCACGAAATTCTGTCTCGTCAATAGGAACTCATCGCGACAGACGGCTCGTCAATCAGACGCTCGGTCTGAGAGTTATTGGCTTTTTTCGTCCCAGGGGCCCGGTTGGGTTTTAAGCTAAAACCAACACGGTCGTACTCCAGCAATGTCCAAACCTCATGTGTAGTAAGCCAAAAGAACCGTCTTAGTACGAGGAAACCAAAAAAGTCAGCGATATGTCAATTGGATGTGCGGAGCTCAAGTTATATGCGTTTCCGCTCTGAGGGCCCGGTTGGTTTCGTGTTCAAACCAACCTGTCCTTACCCAGGTTCTCTGAAACCTTGAGTATAATATACCGAAACGACCACCTTGATCCAAAGATCCCAACGCAACTGATGGTGCATCGAACAGAGTTCCATATCCCATGTTATGTGGGTTAAAACAGATCTATTCGGGTCGGCCCGAACCAGGTGCACCAGACCTGTGTCCGGGTCCGGCCTAGTTGGGCGCGGCCGGACCCGGCCGGCGCGGCCTGGTCCTACCGGCGCGGCCCTACCCGTCGTGGGGGCCCGACCCAGCGCAGATGGCCCGACCCGGCATGGGCAGTCTGGCCCAGCGTGGGAGGTCCGACCCAGCGTGGGCGGTCCGACCCAGCACGGGCAGCCGACCCATTGCGGGCGGACGTGGAAGGGGGTGGGGGAGCGCTGCCCCCCCTGATTTCTGAAATGGCGGACCCCTGTGGAGTCTGCCCTAGCATAACACCGGGGGTTTCAAACCCCCGGTCTTCTTTGTAATGGTCAGCCGGTGAGCTGCCACAGGACACCCTTGGGTCCCGCCTTGTGACTTGTCGGCGGCCAGTGGAGTCCGGTCGCTGCTTTCCTTGGTGCTCCGGCGTGGCGCGACGATGCCACACCCCTCTGTCGCGGCTCTCACTTGCCATGGCCTCCTTCGGCTTCACCGGGCGTTCCTTCGCCATGGCCCGCTCCGGCCGCGGTTCTCTCATTCCAGCATGTTGCAACGACACCACGTCGCCTCTGTTCCTATCCACAACTAAGATCAAAAAAAATGGGGAGGGTCGGCCATGTTTGTGCTGTCTGACCTCCTCCTGTTATATAGATAACAAGCGTCCAATAAAATAACAAAGAACGTCAAAATAATACTTGAACGATGAAACAACCCCTATCTCAACAATGATGAAAAAAGTCGGCGTCGCGGTTGACGGTGTCGGTGTTCATCCAAGGAGGGAATGACGTCTCACCCCAGCTGTGGGGAGGAGAAGAACCGCATGTCGAACACTCCTTGCGGTGATGGCGTTCTTCATCACTGTCTTGACGTTCTTCAACGAAGATGATGGATTTCTCCTAGACTTTGAGAATTCTCTCCAAAAATCCTCACACAACCAAACAACCCCAAATAAAAGAAGGCCATCCTTGTTTTATTAACACATGCGAAGCTTTTAAAATTTACAAATGTTGAATTCACTTAATTAATATTGATTTGTCAAAATTAATGGTGTGTTATGTTGTCAATATTAATAATGTGGAATATGAGGAGCCACATCATTAAACACAACAAAGGAGGTTTAAAAGGATTTTAAGGGGAATTTGAAGGGGTGGGGCTCATGTGGGCCCCACCTCACTAATATTCTATCAATAAGAGTTTAGTATCAAGTGGGTCCCACCCAAACTCCCACACATGGGATTAAAACACATTGAAGTGAAATAAAATTGTAACACAATTATATTTCACTTTACACTTAATCCTCATTTTCTAACCACTCTTATCTCGCAAACACAACTCCAGAAGAAGTCTTCTTAATAAAATACAAGCGCTATGGTTTCATCGGTTCCCTTGGATTTCGATTCCGAGCACTGATTCAAAATTTAGAAAAACCCGCTCATTCGTTCACTGAAGGTACCCGAACTAAACTTCATAAATTGATTCCGAGAACACCGGGCCTCAGAATCAGGTGCCATCAGAAACTGCGCACCTGTAAAATCCCACATAATTTAAGAAATAAATATTTTCCTTAAAATTAATGGGTGTTTACAAAAATGGATAAGCAGATGTTGATGAACCCCTTGTAATTCCATGAAATAGAGTTGGTTGACAACCCCCTATAATTACATAGATGAGAATGTGTTTGAAATTACTAAATTATTAGGGGTTCCAAACACACTCAAATCTATGGGTTTATAAATGGTTTCTAAACCACTATAATTTCTTATTTTATAGGGTTTCATAACCCACTTTTATGTCATAAATTAGAGGGGATCAAAACCATGTATAATATCCACATACACACACAAACACACACAAACAAACATAACACCCGTCAAATCCAACCAAACACATAGTAGCACTACATATTAAATTTCATGTGGTTTTTACATAACCGCCTCTAAAATCGAACATAATATTTAAGAAAATAATACTACCAAATTATAGTTCATTGTGCATAACCCCCTCAAAAATGAATTTATAGGGGGTTGTGTATAATCCCATTTAAATATTTTATTTTAATGTTTTGTTTTTTTTGTAGTGAATGGGGTAATAGTTATGATCACCCTAAATGAAGATATTTTGTAAAATCATTGACCATTTGTATCTGCATCCATGTTACAAAATGTACTTGACTAGGAATATTTTATATTGGATCACTATGTTACATAAGTAACATTTAACTATAATGATGTAATATCAATTTATGAAAATGAAGGGATGATATAATCAATATTTTAATCAATAGGAGTAGATCTAAAATATGGATATGATTTTTTTTTTTTGAAATCGTCTATATCTTGGTATAGAAATGAACTTTATAAATGTTGTGTTCGGGAATCCTGAAAATACTTTTTAATTTTAAATGAAACCAAATTTATGGAAATTGATAATCCTCTAGCAGTTATAATTTAATGAAATCATGAATGAGTAAATTTAATTAAAATATATCTAAAGTAAAGGACTAATGGATTGAAAGGTTCCCGTAAATCAGTTTCCATTATAAATAATGTGTTTATAATGGAATTGAAGGAATATATAACATAATAATATAATTAGAAATTAAAATTGGTACATATCTACAAGACATATTTAAAAAACATGCAAATATTCAACAATTTAAATAGATATATAATGTGGTGTAGAGGAAAAAATATATAACCCATAGAAAATTGATTTGTTTATATCATTACATAACATAGTTTCCAGATTTTATTTTCAATTTATCTTATCATCCAAAATAATAAAATTATAATTAATCAAAACATTAATGAGAAACTAATAAAAAACATATGGTTTTTTATTAAGATTTCATTATAGTTGAAGGGTCATTTAATTTATATATTAGGACAATTTTTATTTTCCAACGGTCATTTATGTCATGTGTCCATGGTTGAAGTAATTTTATATAATTAAAAGACTATATATCAAATGGATCAATAACTAATTATATTTGTTTGAATGGATTCAATGATATTCTAAAAAAATTATGTTTTTATTATACAAAAGTATTAATAAATAGTAATTAATTTTATGGTATATTTTTTATTTTTATATAGTTTGTTCTTTTATGTGGTTATTTATACCATGATTTACTTACATGGTTTTAATTATCTTTATCTGTGTATAAAAATTACTAATTAAGAAAAATAATTATAATTTTTCTATAGTACTGATTATATTTATAATAACCATGAAGGTGGTGGTGGAAAATTAAATTCATCATTTATGGGGTTAGTGAATAACCTATAATATGAACAATGTATTAATTTTTGAACTTATAATGGGTAGAGTTGAAAATATATATTTCAACCACAATTATATATTAGTATAATTAAGAAATGGAATTTTTATGTTAGTTTTTATTGAATTGATATTTTCATGTTGTTTAAATAAAATAATTGAAATGGATAGAGTTTGGGATAAATCCATTTATTAAAAGGAGTTATGAGAAGCTGTGAGGAGGAGTTTTATTTATTAGGGTTGGGAAACATTGTTTTTGAAAATAAAATTCATTAGTTTATTATTTTTTATCAATACTATCAATAAACCCTGAGGTCCCTGATCTGGTCGATGGGGTTCCGAACCATCAACTTTCTCCTTCCGCGTTTACGGAGTATTCAAGATTACTGAACCTCACTCTTGTCACTCGGTTCAAAAACAAGATACCTTCCATGGATGACTTTGACCGTTTTTTTTTCAGATCGTGGGATCTTCAGGAATGCGCGGTAGTCGGCTTGCACGACATTAAGAAAAAAATGGTTCGTTTTGGGACAGAAGAAGATCTCATTAAAGCGTGGTCGAGGGCTCCTCGCTTCATCAAGGGAACTCAATTTCTGCTTCTTTATTGGTCATTCGATCTCCATATGAACTATGACTCTCCTTCCATCATGGTTTGGGTATGTTTTCCAAAACATCCATTACCGTTTCAAAACCCTTTTATTATTCATATACTGGGCAACATAGTAGGTCATTGTTTATGCTCTAATAGCCGCACTGAGGTGGTTTTCCATCCAGTGAACCCCAAAATGTGCGTGGAAATTGATGCATCTCCCACCCCATTCGACATTGTTGGGATTACGATTGGCGAGGAGTATTGTTGTAGATAGCGAGTGGTTTATTATGATTGGATTGAGTTTTATGATTCTTGCAGGAGGCTATGGAATTTAGCTGATGTATGTTGAAGGGTACATCTTCCTCAGTTGAGGGAGAACCGCCATAATGGGAAATCAGTTCTGGTGGACATGGCTGAAAATACCCGATTGGAGGCTGAGATGGGTCCTGATTTGAGATGGATTAAGACTATTGACATATGAAGTTGCGATGGTTTTTCTAGTTCAGCTTTGAATGGTAAGCCAGCTGGGTCTTGTAAGGTGTCCTTTGAGAGCAGCGGTCTTGATCATGGAGCTTCAGGGGGTAAGAGGCATAACCCGAAGGATGATTTAGGTTTTCACAAGTCAAGGCCGGAGGCTAGAGTTACCACTAGTGCTTTAGGCAGTGAGAGTGCAGGGAAGGAGCAGGACTGGGGGAATTTGGTTTCAGTGAATGTGGTTTGCTCAGTTGGTGCTAAGGATCCTAGAGGATTGGACCCTTTAGGGCCACATTTTCTTTCTTTGGGTAACAGGTTTGAAGGATTGGCTGATGGGTTGATGGCCGAGGGTCTGGACGAGTCCAGCCGTAATAGGGGGATTGATGGTGAGGAGGCTCCAGCGAGGCAGCCTCTTGAAGGCTTGGAAGATGCACCTTTTGGTGACAGGGGACTTCCAGATTGTCAACTGGTTGAAACATGCATGGAGATTACGGGTGATGTAGCTCTAGAGGGTCAGACAGTGGAGGTTACTTTGGCTAGAGGGAGGGGGCATGGTTTTGTTTGTTTTCTAGTGGAAGACAACCACATTGTGGTCAAGAGTTCCAATAGGGTTGAAACCGATAAGTGTGTGGATCTTCAGGTAGGTAGTGCTGAGAAGGAGACTTCTGCAGTGGCTGTGAAAAATGTGTCTCCATAGGGGGAATACCTTCCTTTGATGGAGCTTAATACTCCAGAACAAAAGAGGGAGAAAAATGTTGGGGGTCCTGGCTCAGTTTTAGGGGATCAAATCGGTAATGGAAAGGGAATCTCTGGGGGAGGTAAAGAAAATGTGAGTGGCCCAGTTGTTCCTTCTTTTAGTGATGTTGTTCATGTTGGAAAGAAGCCTTTGGATTCAGTTGAAGGGCCTGTTTCGGCAACACCAAGAAGATGACCAATACGATATTATTCTTGTCTCCCACGGCTGATGCGGACAAGGTCCGCCTCTAAGGGGAATAGTCAGATGACTGTGGCTGTTAGGAAGGGAAGCTTGATCAAGGGGAAATCACCAGATCAATCATCACTAGAACAACTCAGATGTCGGGTACAATGTGCGAGCTACTGTAGGTCGCTAGAATGGGAATTGGCTATGGCTACAGGTGAAGATTAATCTGGCATGGGTTGCAGAGATGACTTTGGGTTTTATGATGAGTAATTCTACGTTGGCTGGGTTTTCAAGTTTGTGTTTTTTGTGTTTGAGTTTGTGATTGTATGTTTGGGCACCAGTTCCCATAAATCACATTTTGATAATAAAAAAAATTATTTGAAGTCAATTCATTAATTAAAAATAATTTTTATAATATGTAAATTAAATTTTTATATAAAATACTTATATATTAAAAAAAGTATATAATAAATGATTAAATTTATAAAACTAATTACATATGGTTCCATTAAACTATATTTTCATATTTATAAAAATATATAATTTTTCATGGAACCATGTTCTTAATGTGATATGTTTTTTCATATAACTATAAAATAATTAGTTATCTTATTAAGGATAAATCACATTTATATTTGAAAATATAATTTTGATTACTCTGTGGCATAAATTGTTTATGTTATATAAACCACTGTTATTTTATTATATTATAATAAAGACTCATTATATAATTTCATAAATACAATTTTACTATTGTCAAGGTGAGTTTTTTATTAATAATGGTAATATTACTATACAAATATTCATATAATTTACTAATTGCAATGGTCATATCCAAAAGGTTATATTTTCGTCATCACCTGATATATAATCCACCATTATCAAGAATCATTATTAATTAATTCAAATTCAATGTAATAAACTTCAATAAATAATGTCCATATTGTTGTATATTCTTCCATTTTGTTTTATAATCTTAATAGAATTAGATGTACCCATGGGAGAATTCATGGTTTTGTATTTTACATTTTTATTTTCACTATTCTATTTTTATATGTCTCAATGTATAATTTTTATCTTTTATATTATTCATTATATCATGATGTGTAATTTTACAATGATATTAAACATTAAATCTATGTGAATCAGTGTTTTAAAATTTTAAAATAGTCATAGTGAGTCATTAATTATTATAATAATAAAATAAATTTATAGGTTTTTACTCTTCCACTTCTAATAAAATCATTCCATGAAGCTTAATTCTTCATGTCATGCTCCATAATGTGATTATTCATGTATATCATTTCACATTAGATATTTTACATTTTAAGGAGGGTTTATTGAGATGTCCTACATATTTTTTCATCCAATTTGTGATAAGTAAAAAAGAACAGAACACTTTAATTTATATTCATATTAATAATAGAATATATAACAACAAATTAACTATTTTATAATATTTTAATTTTACTAATCTCATATGATTCTAAAATAATTTCTTTATATATATCATTATGTGTAATTTCCCATGAAGAAGAGTGTTTTCTCGATCTTTATTTAAAACCATACAAATTAACATTTATTTATTTATTTCCTATATTATGTTATGGTTTCATCCCTTAGATATGAAATAACTGAAATTTAAAAAGACTATGATTATATTTAGTATCCATCGAGTAGAGAGGATCTGGGTATGTGTAAAACCCTAATATTGTAGAATATGTTTTCTCTAAAAGAAAGTCATTGGTTCTGAGACCATATAAAGATCAAAATTATAAAATTATGTGAGTAATTGCTTTAAATTATATATTTATTGATATTATTTTGTATGAAAATAAAAAATATAATTTTTGAAATTAAATTCTAATTATTATATAAAATACTATTGATGATAAATAAATTTAAATAAATATTTTTTTTGTAGAATTATTTTTGTTATGTATTTTCTATAAATTAATTAATATTGTTTAAAATAAAAAATATTTTTCCACAATGATAAAATGAATCCGAGGGTTAAATTGTGGTAATAAATAAAAATAGACACTTTTAAATGTCAAAAGAGTTTTTTTTCCAAAAAAAATCTTTTATCCTTTTATTGTGTTTTTATATTTTTTTAAAAGGATGTGGCTCATGCCTTGTTATTTGATATAATGAAAGTAACAAGAATAGGAACAACAAAACAATATGTTCCATTGAAAAACATGTTTAAAAATGTTAACACTCTCAAGAATAGGTGTTCATACTATGGTGAGTTATAAAACCATCTCTCCCTCAAGGGTGTCATCCTCTCATCCATGACATGGACTGCATCCAAGGACCACCACATCATCATATTGCTCAGCCGCAACATCAAACTTCATGACATCATCTCCAGATACCCCATCAACTTTTTCCCCATCATCACTACTGGCCGAGGCAAGCATACCAAATGATTTTTTTATAATATGATTACATTTTACCTTACCAAACAGAGAAGGAGATGCATTGCCGATTACAATCGAAGCTGCCCATAGTTGGGATTTAACAATTGTTTCCACCCTCTGAGTCACTGGTGATTGTGATGTCCGACCAATAGTATGTGAATGATCCGATGTGTCATGCTTAATATCAACATCATCCAAAAAAGGAGTTGTTAGCATGATCAGATCATGTCTTGCATCAGTTCTCTTATACATCTCTGTGGATGCATGTCTAGTATGTAGATTAGAATGAGACCACAATCCAGACATTGAGTCATACCCTGTCCAGTTGTCCACTATACCAGTGGAAATAAGTGATATTGTTTCATGAGTAGGAACATATTTAAAACAATATTTTAGCAATTTTATACTCACAATATAGAGAGTATCATCTGATATCTTCTTGTTATTGAATTGAATTAGCCTCAATCTGAGGAGAGGAAGAGACAATAGGTTCATAAGTCCTTCCCAATGACATAAAGTTATCATTATAATTCTTTATAAGAGAGGGGTTTCTTTTTGGCAGTCTCTAGAACAGAAAAACAGGAGGCCTGAGAAGTCATTGAATTATTCTTCTTTGAAGTTGAAAAATATTTCATATCCTTCCAATATTTTCTTCTATCATTAATCATTATCTGCTCCCTCCATAGGATTTAATCAACATACAATTGTATATACTCTAACTAGATATCTAGAATATCATCCTAGTCTACCCCATTTCCTTTTCTATACATCTAGATAGATCATCATTAAATGTGACTACATTTAGTCCATTAGTACAGGTTGTTCTGTCAACATCCATTTTATTTTCCTCATCATGATCATACCATGTTTATTGGGGTTGTACATTCAATTCAAATGGAGACTGAATTCAATGACAATCCCTATGTTAGGATCCATCCTTTAAGAAGGTGTCCTCTGCATCAGACGTAGGGGAGACACAAACAGGTCTATCATCCATATTTTGATTCTGCCCTAATAAAATATCAACAGTTTTAGAGGCAAACTCATCATTCTCATCATCAATAATTTCATTATTTAACTTCCTCCAAAACAAATTTCCATCATGACCATTGATATTCTAGTTAGTACAAACTAAATCTATTCTGTAATTATTATTTTATTTTCTAACAATTTTACTTTGAAGAAAAATGGAGGTATTTTCTCATATTCAATCCTAAGACATATCTATTCAAGGGGTGTGGATAAAACTACCATATCTATAATCATAGAAAATAAAACAATTTCAACTAAAACATGCACTTAATGACCATAACTAATTGATTCAGTGGCATAATCCTTTATTGTTGAGTAACCAATCACAGAGGCCATGTCAAACAGGATCTCATCATTCCATAAAAATAAATTCAGGAAATCTATTTTGATCTATACCTGAGAACACGTATACATGAAATCATTCAGTTTGATGTTCAGTTTTTAGTTGTGAATTCGAAGAGTCCCTGGCTAGAGATTCACATATCTGATACTCCCTGCTCACCCATTGAGCTCCATGGAAATAAATAATAGGTGGTTAAACCATGACCAAGGGAGATGCATTTTAAATCCGTAAAACCATAAATTTCTTGTAAACATGAGACAAAATCTACACGATTCCAGGGTTTCATAGAAAAAACATGGAGATTATTGTGATTATTGAATGTTTACAAAGGTCTAGATGAGTCGAGAGAGAATTATATGATGTTGTTAATGATAGTAAAACATTATGACCATTATAAGGGGTAAAATAAATAATTGGTGTTAAACATATATATAAGGATTACAATATATTTAAAACATGGGGAAATAATTTTGTTTTCTGTTATTTATATTCATACTTATATTATAATTGAATTTGTTTTTCAAGGACCCATTTTGACTTGATATGATTTAATTATATTTCAATGAGTTTTTTATTTATATAAATCCCACTCCCCTCGAATAGAATAGTGTCTCATCTATCTATACTACTTCATAAATTTTATGGCATCAAGATCAGTCAATCCCCTCTTAAATATCACTTACACGTCCCGAAAGTTTTTTACAACATCCATTCATACCAAAATATAAACTATTTTATGATTAAGGTGTAATCCAAAGGAGGACACCGAATGAAAATATAATTTTCGTTACCAATCTATTTGGAGTTTTTTCTACCTTGACCTTCTATAAATCATATAAAACCATATAAAAATTAATAAATCTGTATTATTATTATTTTTAGTGTCTTAATATTAATTGTGTGTCAATTTTATGCTTCATTTTCACATATTAGAAATGATAATTTCATTCGTGCATACCTATTCACTACCTACTCCATGAAGTGATATGATTCATTTTAAATGTCTTTATTACTTGGTCAGTGTATGGAATAATTTTATCATTATATAGGATATTTTTGATAATATTACAATTTTATAAATGCATGTTATTATTTTAAATTCATTCACATAATTATCCAAAATGTGAAAAATTCATTGTAACTCCCCATGATTCCTTATGTTTTTCGATCGAAATAATATTAAGGTATTTAATATATTTCATTACACACAACTTCATGTATTTATGATCCACGTAATATAAAATTGTAATAACCTTGAAGTTGATTTAATGTTATGAAAAGTTATAACCACATTCTGAAATGTTATATATAATGATTTTAGATTTCTAATTTATTCAACCAATCGTAAAAATTATGTTTCCAATTTCATGAAAGAGTAGTTTATGCATAAAAAATATGGTTTCTTCAAAAATTATAATTATGCAATTTTTTTGGTATGTGAATATTATATTTAATTTAAAATATTTATATAAAATAAAATTAATAAATTAATTTTCTTTTAAATAATAAATAAATATTATCATAGGGAGAATTTTTTTTATTTGTCTAAAATGATTTATTTTTCTGTGAATAGTCTAAATAATGATTTATGTTAAAAAATAATTTCCTTTCACATAATATTAAAATAATGATTTCAATTTTACATTAATGTAATAAATCTATACTTTAAATTTTTATAATCTGTTTAATTAAATTGGAATAATTACTATAATTTATTTGGATGTAAGTTTATTTTTGTGCACAAGAACATATTTCATTGAAAATTGTTTTTTGACTTTAATGTGTTTTTATCTTAAGAAATTAAATTAAAAATAGTTATTTGTTATATTTATTTATATATATTTATTTTATATTAAATATAATATTTTAGCATTCAATAGATGGCTTTTATAAATAATGTAAATCAAATAATTCTGATTGATGCAGAAAAATGAATGTTTTCTAGGCTAGGATATCGGTGAGGTTAGAACACATAATTACAATTACCAACAGTCAAAGATATAAATATAATGTGATAAAATGGATTATAAAATTTTTATACGGAATATAAAATTAATTTTGTACGGTCATATTAATTTTGGGTCATAGTGAATAGAAAACAGAATAAAATTTTGTAACCATATTTACTAAATAAACGAGTTTACTAGGAGGGATAAAGAAAGAGATAAGGGTATGATATAAATACACACATGTGTAATTTTTATTAGTTATTTTAATTTAAACATTATCATATCCTAATTTTTAATAACTTTTTATTTCTAGACACATTCATCTAAAATTGAAATAATGTCACACAAATATTGTATGTAATTCCATTTCTGTCATTATCTTCCATTACAAAATGCAACCAATTATTCTCTATTATTCAAATAATTTTTGGCTTCCATATGATTCAATACCTTTTTAAAAATCATTATTTTTTAGCTCTCTTGATCCTATAACTAAATCTCTTCAACAAATATCAATCATTTAAGGCAAAATGTGTAACCCAAATGATGTATCTCAATGAAGAGGTATAAATCATAAATATACCCATTCAATTTTATTATTTATTGATAGTTTGAGAAACATTTTTTTTCAACAAAAACAATATTAATCCAATATTATAAAAATACTGAATTTTTATTATTATATATCAATCATTTACATCCTCTTCTTAATAAAATCAAATATTAAATTATCGCTCTTGCATATTTATAGACGATGACCTCTATAGAGTGAAAATATAATTTTAATTAACCATAATTCAGGGTTTTTTATTATGATATATTTAATATTTATATATCATAGAAATTTTGTTAAATGATTTTCTAGAATTGAAATTAATATTTAAAATTATTTACTTCCATCCAATGAAAATTGAAAACATCAAACATGTTTATATACAGACTACTATTTCAATGTATTGTTGTAATTTATCTTTAATCACTAATTTATATGAATGATTATAAAAAATTAAATAATAAATTTATATTATATTAATGTCATTATAGAATTAATGGAAATTTCGAAATCATGATCAATGTGAAAGAATAATAAATATCAAACTCAAATTTACATGAATTACGAATCAGTTAACACGAAAAATAACCATTATAATGAAAATAGGTTAATGAATGGGGGATAAAATTTATTTAGTGAAAAATTTATGTTATTTTAATTTTTAATATGATTCTAGAATAAATTTATATTAAATATGAATTTCTACCTAGGAGGATAGATTAGTTAGGAAAAATGGTAGACTATAGGTAAGGGATTTATGTTATAATATATCTCTTTATAGATAGTTATTAGGTATAAATATATGAAAATGAAATTATATGATATATATATAATAAATCGAACAATTTTTCTTAAATTAGTGTTATTTATTTATATTACTTGTTTAAATTTTATATTCCTATATTTATAGACTCAATAGACAATAATACTTTTTTTTATAGAAAACGGAGATTATTTCCCTAATTAGTCAATAATATTATCTCCCGTATATATATATATATAAATTATCTAATAAATTTTCCTATAATTCATAAAATATTCATTAATTTCATTTTTAGCAATTTTTTAATTTATATTAATTTTACGCAATCATTATGTTTTTTCTAAATGAGATACTCAATGTTTTTTTCAAAAATGGTTAAGGAATTTTTGTTTTAGCATACTCCAAATAACATATTTCATAACAATAATGAATATTATTTTCATTAAAACATCAATTAATATTTTCCTATTTTATTTTCAATGAATATAATTTTCTAAAAATTATGGCATTTTCTTATTCTAGAAACCCGATTTCAAAATGAAAGCGTATTTTGGTTCAGCAAATATCTTGTTATATTTTAATGGAATTTAATATTGAAAAAAATTCATTAATTTCTATTTTTAATTACTTGGGATAGGGTAAGATGATACTATATTTATTCTTTCTCTATATTGTTTATGATTATATTGATAAAATTTTTATGGGACCCATTTTCTATCCATTCATTATCTTATAATGAAATTATAAATTTTTTCATGTCCTTATTCAGAAATTATAATGTATAATAATAATGTGATGGATTATTATAATATAAAGAATGTATGGGTTGGTACAATATAAATAAATTATGCATGGTAATATTTTTAAACATGTATAAGTGGGTTAGTTATTTTCCTCCAACGAATATTGTAATGATGAAGTAGTATAGAAACAACAAAAGGTGAACAGAGTAAATAAACTCCTAAGTGAATATGCAGTTAATAAAATTAAAAGTGATAACAGAGTTAACAATATGGGAGTAATATATAGTAGAATTTGGGAAATAATAGGGTATGAATTTCCATTATGGAACCTTTCCCACAATAATAGTCTTGGTTGAGAAGATTGACTTGGGATGTAATTTTATATGCTTATGTGGAATCCGAAAACATAAGCCTTATTCTTATTTTATGTTATCGTATCCATTTATTCATTATTGAAGAATATGAAATCATATGTATGATGTCTTTTTACTGAAATTTATTTCTAGGATTAATGATTAATGAGCTTTGACTGAATGTGTATGATTTTTTTAGGTTTTAATCACATTCTCGTTTACTAATTTTTATCTTATTCCAAATTATGAATGTTTATTTAAATATATAATTATTACCCTTAAATTACTTCTTATAAGACCCTTTTGTATGTATCTTTACCATATTTTTTAGGAATCATTTTATGTGTGATCTATCTAAGATGGGTTCCAGTTGTAAAGAAAATAATGGTAAACGATGTAGAACATTAATGTACCAATTTTTTATACATTCATGTCCCTAAAAAAATCATTATGGTTTTAGAATGGTTTATAATTTTATGTAATGAATATTTATATATTAAGCAGTAGTAATTATTTTTCCAAAGTCAGGGTCTCTAAAGTTTGAATCAGAGTAACATTAATCATTTTTGGATTCTTGGATGTGAAATATTTAGTTAAATATATTTGGATTAACAAATGTATAGTAGAATATCCTATGTAATGGTAATGAATTATGTCTGGTTTTAAAAATACTTTTCACCCCTTTATCAATATATCATGGGGACATAGTTTTTTCCTTAAATTTAAATAGGTTTAATGACCCAATAATGAGCGGGTCATGTATATATTGACCCCCCATCATTGTGCACTCTGAATGGTCCATTAAAATATACCTAGTTTGACACTTTTAGGATTTATTATTGATATAAATCACATTTTATTTAGGAGAAATTATTTTGGATTTGGTATGAACTATGCTTTTAATATGGTGTCATTGATTTTAAATAAGGTTTTAAAATTTAGGAATTGTAAAAATTATTTTGATGTTATTCTAATTTCACACATTGATTATTGTTTCTCAAAATATTATTTTTTGTTTTAGTAAATGGATAGAGAGATAATAAATTATGTTAATAATGATTGTGATAGAAATATAATTTATTCACCTAATAATTAACTTAATGTAATGGGATGCACTATGAAATTTCTTATTTACCACTCTAAATGTATTGATCATATTGATTTTTCAAATGATAAATGTTGGGAAGGAAGTATTATTGAGTATGTCATAAAAAACCATAAAAAATACGTTATTAGTTAGATTTATCCTCTAATTATTGATCAATTATTCCCTACCATTTAAAATATATTTTCCATTATCTCGTATTTAGAACATGAAAATCTTGTCTTAGTTATTTATCATTTGGATAATGATGTGGGTCAATAGTAAAAACTTATCAAAAATATGAAACAATACAATGAAATAGACTCAATTAGATGATATGATTTTTGGATTTTATTTTTCAATTTATATATTACCCATGTTATTAGTTTGACACAAGAAAAAAGGAATAATATTGATTAATCCTTTAGTTCCTAATTGGAAAATGTTTCATGACATGTGAGGTATAATTACAATATCTTATTTGATCTATAATATAATGTGGATCAGTTATTTAGTGTATAAAAGCCAGGTCATTTTAGGGTTTTATCTATAAGATACTTTAGTAGATATAAAAATATTACTGTTTTCCCTATATAGGTATTGATGGAGATTGGTGTCACACATAAATCTGTTTTTATAAGAAAATAATGATGTAATTAAAATGTAAAACTTATACCAATAATAATGGAGGAAAGAATATGAGTCTTCATTTATGACATATGTTTGGAAAGAATGATGTAACAAATTTTCATATAGGGGGATGTAAAAAATTTATATATGGAAAGGAAGGTCATTAAGAGTATTAATATTGATTTAATACTGAAATTATAATCAATAAATTGGATGAAGAAAAGGATCAATAGAATATATCACTAAGACTCCAATATTTAAAATTTTATCAGTATTAGGGTTATGAATATTTTTATTAACATGATGGATAAATATGATGATCTACATCAGTAACCTATTAATAAATGTGAAAACAGAAAATATCAGGTGGTCACCATTTCTAATGTAGGGTATGATAACTAAGTGGTGAAAAGAGTAGTTACCTTTCACTCGTGTACTCATACATTCTAATATGCCTCAGGTTCTATGCAATAATTTATATCTAGGGAATATTCTAATAGTTCTATATTACAACCTCAACAATTTGATGTTAAAATAGTATTAAAAACTCATAATGGGATGATGATCTGTTCACATCTCTATTATTCTATTAAAATTATTATTTTCTATAATATTCACCTCATAAATATTATTAGACTCCCTTTTATGGAATTTGATGTGATTTTTGGAATGGATAGAATTTTTTATTTAAATCCTAGATCAATTATCATAGAAGTGAAGTTACATATTTTATTTTGAACTAATCTCTAATCATCTATCACTATAAGGATAAATGTTAACATTCAATAAAAATTATATCCATTTTGTGGGTGATTATTAATCTAAAATATTTGTATTTACATCATATTTTTTTGACAAAATAAACATAAAAAATAGTTCTTTGTGCACGATTTTGTTGATTTCCTTCTAAAATAGTTTATTAGGAATCCACCGGTCCCTGATGTTGTGTTATGAACAATATTCATACCCAATGACACACCTATTTCAAAAACTAAATATATGATATCCCTGATTTAGTATCCAGAAATGAAGAATAAACTCAAGAGGATCTTGATAATAGATTAATTATTACAAGTGTGTCACCATTAGAGGAAAAATATTTTTTTTATTATAGGAATGATGGATCATTATGAATTTTTATTTATTACTAGGAAATTTAAAATTCCACCGTCAAATATAAGGATGAGATTATCTATATTGATGATTATTTCTACCAATTACAACGATATAAATTTGTCCCCAATGTTGATATTTTATCTGGAAACTATAAGTAGTGGTTCCAAATTTAGAAATTTCAAAGAAAAAATTATATTTGAGTTATGGATACTATGATTTATAAACGATCCATTGGTTTAAGTATTACCCATATATAACCATGGATTAAATTAATAGTTTCAATAGATATTACCATCATTATCTCTTGGCTGTATTTATTGAAAATATTAATAATTACTCAATTTGAAAGGCAGGCAAAAAATATCACGTGAGGATTGTACTAAATACCATATGTAAAGGAACGATGTATTAAAATTTTTGTAATTGATATTTTTTCTATTAGATGAATCATTTTGGTGTAATAGAATCTCAAGAATGATTTTACCGGTGGATCATTAAAAGCCGGAATTTATTTAACCCCGGAACAGGATAAACAATGTGACAAAAAATTTTGTTTTCATTTGTTAGATGGACATTATAGATTTATTTTGAATGATATATAATAGTCATTTAGTACCTTCTCATTGTTAACTCATAACCGAGTTATGTTCCATTGATCTAATAAATGAAAATAAAATTTCAATGAACACGAGGGATAGTTCTTATGCTCCAAAAAATATGGTATAAAGAAGGGATTGTGATTTATATCGATGAATTGAAATACAAGATTAGATGTATTATTATGTGTATTGATATAGTAATATCTTATACCTCATTGTGGTTCCTGATAAAAATTACCTGACAGATAATTTAGAGTGATTAATAGTAATAGTTTCATTAAAGATATAGATTAATTATTATTATAAATAACACTATAACATTTAATCAAATCATAAGAGATTAGATTATATATTAATTCATATATAATTGAATATTCACTAGATAATATGGTAGTTTTTTATTACATATTATGATTTCTCAATACATATAACCTTTAGAAAGAGAACATGATGGATAATGATTTGAGTTTATGGGAGAATATAATGTTATATATGAAGAGGATCAGAAAAGAAAAAAATACATAAGTTCTTTTAAAGGATGAAGTATGAAATAATTATAGAATCAGATAATTATTACATTTCTCATAAGATATTTTGTTTATCAGTCAATGTGAAGATTAATGAGGTGATGAACGAGGATGCAGATTTATAGAAGAAGGTGAGAAATGTTATTGAGTATAACCTTGACTGTGGATGAATTGTAACATTCAAGAACAATGTATGTGTCCATCTAATACATTACTATAATAATGTTATTTTTGAACAAAATCATAACCCAAAATTATCTATCCATCTTAGATTTAAAAATATACATATTGATCTAAAATAATATTTTTGGTGGGATAACATGAAGAGAGAGGATGAAGTGTATATCCTATTGATTGGAACATCAATATGTTAGTGTTGGGAGATAGATGTCTAGGGTTTTTGTTTCATTAATTACCCATAAAATAATGTATGGGGGAAATTTTAACCATGTATTTCATCATGAGGATCCATAAAATGAATAGTTTTAATAATTATATTACGGTTGTATCCCATTGGTCACATGAACAGTTGAGGTTGGATGTTTTCTCAAGGAGGAGGCTAATTCAGTGGCTCCTTGTTCTTCTAAGAGGAATAATATTTCATTACTGGAAGAAGCGAATAGCCCATTGAAGAAAAATATTATTGTTCCAAAGAAAGGAAATTTTTTGACAGGAATAACAAGGCCGGTTACAAGGTCAATGTCCCAGGACGAATGCTGCAGAAATCATTTTGTCGCTAGTCCAGGTAATAATGGCCCGAATGAAAAAAAGATTCTTTTGATAATGTTTTCCTTGATTATATTGAATGAGCAGGGTCTGGGAGTACATGTTAAGTGTGCATTCTTGGCATATGAGTCTCAGATATGTGGTGCTCCATTATGTGTGATTCTTGAACCTAACCAAGATATTGGTAAAATAAATTATTTTGCGAAGAAGAAGGTTTTTGGGCAGTTTATGCCTGACCATTCCAAGAATATGCACGTCTGGCGGTTTTGGAAATGGGGGATACCGATTGAATTTATAGAAGCAACGAGTCATTGTATAATGATGATGATTGTGTTAAAATGTACTGAAATATGTTTTTCATTCATTTACACTAGAAATAAAATGCATGAACGAAGGGAACTATGGGATAATCTGGAGGCTTTTGATCCAGCGGGCTGACCTTGGTTCATGGGTGGGTACTTCAATGTGAATGGTGATTTATTAGAAAATAGAGGTAGAACAGAGAGTTCTATCGACGGTAAGCTCGACTACATGAACGTCACGTCTAGTAAGGGCCTATGGGATATGGGCTTCAACAGGTGTAAATATACCTTCTCTAATAATCGCAAAGGGACTAGGCACATATGGGGTCAGTTGGATAGATACCTATCCAACATTCACGAGATAGAAATCTTTGATCTTTTCGCTGTTTCACACATATCACATGATTTTTTGGACCACGCCCTACTACTGTTTGAGCTCAATTGTGGGAGTCAAGAGTTCAATCCTTTCATGTACTCGCCTAAATTGCATAGTGTAAATGGTTTACTATAAATGATAAGGAACTAATGGGATCAAGAGATATACGGGGGGATTGGGCGGGGCTTGCTGTGTGGTTGAAGTGACTTATGTCAGTTATTGCTCACAATATTTCTTGCAATCCAATGTAGGATAGTTCTTCAGTTTCTATTCAGATGGAAACTGATAATTTGGAAGAACAAATCTAGCACAGATGTTATGAGGGTACCTTCTTTAGGCTATGTGATAAACCTAGCTTCCTAGATGAGAGATTACTTGAGATTGAAAGAGATTATAGGCACTGATCTAGGGAGAGATGGATTAAATAATGTGATTTTAATACCTCTTTCTTTAATTATTTTTTAAATCAGTGGAAGAATATGAAAATAAAATTTAAACATGAGGATGGATCTTACACTTCTGATGTAAATGTAGCAGGACGGTAAGCCTTGGAGCATTTTGAAAATCTTCTTACATGTGATATCCAAGGGAACCGGTGGAGTGGTGTTCAAGTGGAGGAGCATGAGTCCTTCATGGATTTTATTCCTAGAAGTCTTGAGGTGGAGGATAACAACAGCCTCATGGATACTCCAGAAGGTGATGTGGTTTGGGGAACTGTCCGCAACATGTCCTTGGATTGCGCACCTTGACTAGATGGTTTCCCAGGGAGTTTTTTGTAACGTATTGGAATTTTGTGGGGACCCATGGGACTAAGGCCATTAATGAATTTTTTTAGGGGAGGAACAATTAACAACCACATGTGTTCTTCTAGAGTGGTTCTGTTACAATAAATCAACGATACTTCATCTATTGATCACTTTAGAAAAATTTAACAATGTACTTTTTCTTACAAGATTTTGGAAAGTCTGGTGGCTATGAGATTGAAAAAGATGATACCGAAAGTAATCTCCCACGAACAACATAGTTTTATGAAAGGAAGGGGCATATAGGGGCAATCAAAATTTCCAAAGAGTTGGTGAATGATGATAATAAAAGGGTGTTTGGGTCCAATGTCATTATTCAAGGGGATATGGAATAGGTAGATGAAAAAATATAATAGAGTTTTATTTTTCAGGTCATGATAGGAATGGGCTTCAATTAATGGGTCTTTGCCTTATGTTTTTGCTATTTATCATCACACTGGATTTCCATATCTCTTCTAGGTAAGAGATTTGGCTACTTTAAAGGCATGCAGGGTATGATACATAGTGATCCATTGTCTCCCATAAGGATTATTAATGATTAGTAGTCACATTCACATATTTTAAAAAGGGTATTGGTGGAATGAAGGATACATTCATATCACACCAATGTCTTAGATGGATCCCTTTCACATATTATGTTTTCTGATGATATTTTGATTTTCGTGATTGGTAGTATGTCTTCTATTTGGAATCTTATGGAAATTATGGAGGTCTATGGTCTCATAAGAGGACAGCGTTTCAATGTGAGGAAGAGAAAAGTATTAATTTCTGATAAAATCCCAATAATTTGAGTTCAGAACATCCAGAATATTTTAGGAATACAGAGGAAACAATTTCAAATGATCTACCTAGGGGAACCAATTGTTAAGGGGCGTGTTAAAAAATAATTCTTTAGGTTTCCCATTAAAAAAGTTTTAGTGAGTATTCTAAGTTGGAAGAGTAGATTTACCTCCTTTAGATGTTGGGTATTAGTGATAAACAATGTTCTTTATTCGATTCTAATGCATGTGATGTCCTTTATTTCCCCACCCAAAGGTACTATTTTATTAAAGGAGAAAACTATGAACATCTTCCTATGGGATGAAAATTCCATGGGCTGGGATTATTGGGATTCATGGAATCATCTGAAAAAACCAATAGAGGAGGGATAAGTAAGTCTCAGGGACATATACTTAACAATATAGTCCATGTAGGCTCGTATGGCATGGGATTTTATTGTTGGTGAATCACTGGGGGCCAAATTCCTCAAAAGTAAATACAGAAAACATTTGGAGGTGTAGAACAAGCTGAAACTATCCAATCTGGTGAAAGCTGTGCTAAATCATCTTTATATTCTTCAGGAAACCACATGTTGGGTGGTGGGGAGAGGTGGGATCAACCTATTAGATGACAATAATGTAAGTAAGAAGCTATTTTTTTCCATTATTTCATGTGCCACATATAATGATTAAGGGGTCTTTTTATTTATCCAGCCTTATGGATTCCATTCTATGTTAGGAGAAGATGGTTAAGGATATTTAATTTAATGAGGATGCTGAATAGGTTTGTTTTACAGGTTCAGTTTTAGGTTATTTCAATGGTCATGATTATAGGACACTACTTCATCATGGTGGGGCTCATGATGAGTGTGCTTCTCAGTTATGGTGCAAAGAGGCTCTGAAAAAATTGAATTTCCTGGTATAGAGAGCCTAGAATTACCCCTTCCAATAGATGATAATGTTCAGAGGAGAGGGATCTCCAAGGCCTCACATTACTATTACTGTACGAACCCGTAGTATTAGTGGACATACTAGTTTTCATCCAATGTGAATGGTCCAATAGACTATGATCCATCATGAGAAGCTGGGGTTACTTCAATTCATCCATCACTTCCATGCATGATTTCATTGTTTGCAAGTTACTGGGAGCAGGAAATCATGAAATGGAATTCACGAGCTGCAACATCATTGTTCTTGCTATTTTCTGAACATTGTGGGAGGCTCAGAATAAGGCAAAGATAGAGGTGCGACAGTCAGCTACATTTATTCAGGTTATAATGAAGGGGTCGGTTCACGAGCTGTGTTCTATAGTGAAAGGCAGACATCAGTCACATATAATTTGTAGGTTACTAAACTGGGCACCTAATCCAAATAGCTCCCATGGAAGCATAAATATATGGAGTCCACTGCTACTTGGATATAAGCTAAATGTGGATGGATCATTTATGAATGGTCATATGCGTGAGGGTGGTCTATTAAGGGATGAGTATGGATCAGTGTTGTTCACCTTCAGTAGTTTTTACGTGCCGAGGAGTTAGCTAGGTGGGGATTTAAAGGAAATCCACATAGGTATCATTCTTTTCAAGGGAGTTGAATTGCTTTGATCAGAGGTAGAATCAGATTCTGAAACTTCTGAATGACTTGTAAACGAACAGGTTAATCCACCATGGAAATTATCTTACTTGGACTGTAGCTACTCTTTGGATCCCAGAGGATTTTTCTCGGTTCAGCATGTGAAAAAGGAGGCCAACTTCATTGCAGATGCACTTAATAGAGAAAGTAGTCTGGAAGAACTGTTGATGGTGTTTTCTAGTTTGGGCTCATTGCCTCAGTGGTGTTATAATTTTCTGTAGGGGGGTTGCTCTCGGGTTGCATCATTTTAGACCCCCATGACGCTCCCTTTTCTATGGACTAGATCCCACATCAATTATAATAAAAAATAAAATTTTTGATTGATCTTTATGAAACCATCTACAAATATTACTTTTGAACACCCATATGATAGCATAGATAATTAAATATAAATATATAATAACCTGAACTATATGAGGAACCGAATGATATGTTTTTATACATTTAAAAGAACATCATGTCACTTAGATTTGACAAATGATTACGAGTCATGTCATAATAGATATTTGGAATTATATGTTGGGGAAAAGGTATTCATGTGATTTTCACTATGGAATTAGGTTATGAGATTTTTAATGAATGTAAATCTAATCCGTAGGTGTATTATTCCATTCATGATTTATTATTTTATTTATATAGTTTTTATCAATTGACACTCCCACCAAACTCTCCCATGTTCATGATGTGTTTCATATAACTTTCAACAGGAAGTATATACATTATCATTTATAGGTTATTAACATAGAGATAATACCATTTTATATTTATATATTATATGAAGATAATATATTATTAATCTTGTATTGAATAGATAATACACTATAGTAAAAGGACTACTAATATGGCCATTGTTTGTTGGAGGAATAATAAACTTGAGGATGTTAAAAGGGAACCGCATGATGTTTTAAACTACATATACGCTTATTATATATATATGAGGGGTGGGATTATAGAGAGAAATTAATTTTTAGGAGATATAATGAGTCAACTAATGATTTTATATGTATTTACTTGGAAATAAACATGAACTATTTGATAACATTCCTTATACGCATCCCTACGTACATATGAATCACATGCAGTAAATAGTTAAAATAGAATTTATAATTGAAATTATGAATTCCAATAACCAAATTATTAAAAAAAATTATAAATATTTTAAATATAGTATATTTATTTTATAATTCTTCATAAATACATATTCAATTTTTAGATAAGTCATTTTATCGATATAAAACATTTACTCTTCAAAAATGGGGTTTATAACATTTTTAGAGAAAAATTATATTTAATATATTTTTTTATAAATTTTATTTAATTAAATTAATTTCATGTTTAAAATCATTATTTAAATATATTTTGGGGTTTTTTTCTTAAATTATTTGTTGTTTAAAGATCATTCAAAATAAATTATTTCTAAATAAATAGTCATTTAATTTCAATGAAAATGTAATTCCCTTTTGAATATGATATTAAAAGAACATAATTTTCTATTAATTATATATTATATTACTTTTTACATTGGAATCATCATTATATATTATTTTGATACAAGATAATTATTAGATATTAAAAAAATTTCTCTTAAAAAATATTATACAAGAAATTATTATATCAAAATAAATTAAATTTATATAAATATATTTATATATTTTATTAAATTTATATATTATTTATTTAAAGTGTTATTTTTTAATTTATTTGAATATTTTTACATAGAAATGAATATAATTAAATTATGTTTTATGCTTACAATATGATATTTATAGATAGGGTTTTGGTTACTGGTTGTGTGATTGGTTGAAATGATATTATACCACTTATGGAAATTAAATCTAATAAAATAAATTCACAATTATTATTTACAATAAATAATTTACTTTAATTGATCAACTGAATTTTTGGTTACCCTATAAAGTAAAAAAAAATTAAATTTTAATTACATGTTTACGAATAAAATTGGTTTACATATGGTGTTAAACATATAGATAAGGGCATGGTTTCCACCCACACATGCGTAATTTTAATTGATTAACTATATTTCTACCATATATTATATTACCTATGAATCCATGGTCATTTTGATTGGCATTCCAATGAACGTGGTATTATATAACTACAGTCATTTAAGAAATTCAATAGGTGTCTATCTGCTAAATAATAACATGAAACATAATATATTGCATTATTCACACAATTTAAGACATATTAATCATCACATACCTTCCTATTTACATTTATATAGTTCTTCTCTTCATCCGAGAGATTATAGTAATATTCTACATTAAATACTTTTAATCTTACGGTGTAATCCAAATATGTCCTTTCAAAGATGAGGTATAGATCTTAACAAAGATATTTCAATTTTATTAATTATTATACATACAATAAACATTTTATATCCATAAAAACATGATGAGTATAGTATAATAAATAGAATAATATTTTATTTTAATGAAACATATACCATTGACCACATTTTCTCTATCAATTTGTAATGAATGTATCACTTGTGCAAAGTGTGGACAAATTCCTCCACCTAGAGATATGAATTTTTCCACAACAATCAATAATATATAGTTATTTTTACAGAATTGATGTCTATATATCATATTTATGATATTGAAATGATTATGGGATGGTGACATAATAATTTCCATATTTTCATTCCATCTATCAATAAATGGATACGACACTTGTGTGTACGCATGATCTATTGTCTCCAGGTATTGATATAATTCATATTTCATCAATGATTTTTATGAATTTAAATTAATATATATATATATAATTAATATATAAGAAATATATAACATTATTTACATTTTATATATTTGAAAAAAAAAATATCTATGATCATGGACTATAACTACTAAACCAAAACATATATTAAAAATAAAGCAGTTAACAACTGTAATAATGATGATAATGAACAATTATTAATAAATTAGTGATAAGATGATATCAATAATCCATGTATGGTATAATTGGTTTCATTATGGTTTTATATATTAATGATATTGATTTAATTTTATCATACATGAGTGTAGGAATCATATAGAAAAATATTTTCTAGAGAAATGGGTTTTATGTTATACTAATACTTTTTACTGAGAATTTTTTATGATTAAATAATTTATACAAAAATTATATGATCTATATATTAGAAATTTTATTTATTTTTTTATTTTATAATTTTAATAGATATTACATTTTTTCTTTTAATTTTCCTCTCTTTTGGTATTGAATATATCAACTATTTATATTATGGAAAATAAACTGTATTCAATTATTCGGTCATGAATCCTTTCTGCCACATCAAGATTCTCTTCAGAATGTTTTAGAGATTTATTTAATTTTTCTAAAAAAAAATCATTAATACAATTTTGACCCATATTTTAAATTCTATTAAATAATTCTTAAAATGTTCTTCTCGTGTTATGAATGTTTTACATTTGAAAATTTGTTGAAAATTTTAATGGAATTTTTTCAGCATACACCACATGACTACATTCACCACCATCAAGAATTCTGTATTATTTGGTGATTAAATTATAATATTCCTTATATATTGTAAAATAAAACATTTACAATATTGCTTTTGAAATTATTTGATTTTATAGAATTTATTTTAAAATAAATCTGTATTTTACCAATGAAATGTTCATTTTATATTTTAAATGTATTTTCATCTATAAAGAAATAAATTAGTGTTTCTTATGCATTCATAGGGACATTATTCCATGATACCATAATTGTTTTTTATCTATATTTTTAATAATTATGATAATTAAATTGTTATGAAAAATTTTCCCTTCTACGGAAAATGTTATGATAGAATGTAAATGTTATCATGATCCTGGTGCATATATTTCACTAAATAATTTTCTTGTGATAATTTGTTCTATTATAATCCAAGAATGGGTTGTTACATTATAATCCATGTATTGATTTTTAGATTATATGAACCAGATATTTGGGTTATTTATAGTCATCTAATGAATTTTATTATGGTAATGGATCAGAGGTACTATGAAGTGATGACTGAGTATGTAAACCCATAAGAGTTATAGATGTTAACTGGATAAAATATTTTCTTAGGAATGTGTACGAAATTTCTGAGTACGAATTTCCATAATTTTAATTTTTCTATGCTTATGTGAATTCCAAAATAAAATTCCTAAATTAAATATTTTTTTTTCATCAGTCAAGACTGATTTTTGTGATTCCACATTCTTATATATTATGCCCTTTTTCGACAAAACCTTATTCTGTGATCCGTGATTTATGATATTTTATTAAATTGGAATGATTATTGTGTGTTTTATCCATGTACAAATTCCATTATTATTTTCCAATTCTCATTTATGATCATTAATTACCATCCATTATGTATAACCTTTATAAAAATATGATATCAAACTTTTATATCATTCTATTATCTGGGTTTCAATGAATATGTTCAAGTATGATATGTCTAAAAATGGTTATTGTTGTTATAATCAAAATTTGAAATGATATAGATATATTGTGTCTTTGTTTTTTTGTCTTCATGTTTTTAAATAAACTTATACTTTATGTTTTTTTCGGATCATAATATTATGTAATTGACATTCATTTATAAATATATTATATTTATGTTTGAGATGTTTTTGTAATTATAATACTCATATTCATATATTGTCTATAATCACCCGCAAGTGATGTAACAAAATTTTATTCACCAAAATATATAAATGGTATTTTATAATGAATAAATATTGAAATTATAGGATCATTATGATTATTTATATGATAGTATCATGAAATGGTAAAATGTATCAACTCTTGCAAAACAATGTTAGTATGGGAAAAAATTAAATCCCAAAATGATTATTTTAGGAAGGGATTTATAATGACTGTGTTTGTGGAAATTATAAATTAAAATTATATTATTTGATAATTGTGGATACAATTTTTAGATATCTTTATAACAATTGAAAATTTATTACATACGATTTTAAGAGTGTTTATGACGAAATTAACGACATACAGTAATGGTATATATTTTTATATCATATAAAGAGAGATTGTTTATTCATAAACATAATTTAGGATAAACTATTCACCAATTATCTCCCTGAAACACCATTTATTTTATTATCCTCCATTTAATTTAGTATTTAAATGTTCTCTCTACATTTTAATCACATTGGTATGTAAAATCATTGATAATATTTTTTAAAATAAAGCAAACCATATATAACTTTTTTGTCGGGAATATTTTTCTTCAATGTCCATATTCTTATTATTTTAATTTACCTTCATAAAAACCATTAGAATATTTGAAATTATTTTTTTCAACCATCACTGACCTTCATTAAAAATTTTTCAAAATAAATTATGTTTTACCTTTTTATATGACTTATTATTTACATTCATTTATATCTTTTGAAATGAAATTATATTTTAATATTTATCTAAGGAATTGATTTTTCAAAATTCACAACCACTTTTTTTATTGAATATATATATATTCTTTTATTATATGTTTTATTATTATTAAAGAATATAAGTTTAAACTATTAACCAACGAAATGATTTTTTTTAAAATGATTTCACAGAAAGGTGAAAAGGCATTCTATTGTATTTTTTAGAAATGCTAACATCATATTGATAAAATTTATTATTTATTAATATGGATTAGGATTATGTGATGTAAAAATATCATTGAATCATGATTATATACCACTATTTATGTAATGAATAATTGATGAAAGTTCTTATGTTCGTGTGGAAGAAATGTATTTGGTGTTATAATATAATGGTAATGTCTATTAAATCTTTAAACTATATTAGTTGATTATTTATATTACATGTGATAATGTGAATAGGATTGGGTGTGGCCTCATTTTAGGGATGAATATAGTGTGAGGATTGAACCCATTAAAATATAGGACATTGAAAACATTGGGATGATGGTCTTATTTGTGATCCTTGACTAATGATATGATTTTCATGGATTATTATTATAATAAAATTTCAATGAATTTTCAATTATCATAAGATATTATTCCATGGATTCTTAATTTTTAATGATGATTTCACACACATAAGATAAATTTCTAATTAAATGTTATTGCATTATCACATGAATCTGGTTTTTCGATATGCTAAAGAATGTGTATGAATTTGTAAAATATGATAATGATCTAATAAAAATATTCCTATCATATTATTGAATAATATTTGGGATTAATATTTACTTTTTTTCCTATAATGAGGATCTAAGCTCACTCATTATTATGATTCAATTTTCTATAGATTCTGAAAACTGTTTTATATAGATTATGTTTGTGAAGAGTACTACCACAGAATGAAAATATGGGATATTTTGAATATGATTCATGAAATATGTTTATTATGAATCTAGTCATCAATGACATTAAATCACTACTATTATGTGGAATGAATTATTTTGTAATATATTATTCTTTGTCTTCAAATTACAAGAAATGAATGCTTGTGTATATTGGGTTTCCATAGCATGGCTTAACCCAAATCATTCCTTAATTATTTATTGATTTATTTTATTCATAATTTAATATGGATGAGTTTCTATATATTATATTTTATGTTATTAATTTCTAATCAGTTCAAAATATGTATTTTTCGATATATAAATTTTATAAATTATTATGATACAGAAATATTTTTTAATCTAATTTCAAATATATTCATTTTCTATTTTTTAATTATATGTAATAAAATATATCTTTCTATTAAATATTTTTTTAAAATATTTAAAAAATTAATGATATAAATTTTTAAAAATACAATGAAATATCTATATCATTCAATTTCATTTTAGTTATTAGCTATTGTTATCTTATTAGGTGGGATTGTTAATATTTTAAAACATTTATCAAAAATATTTTAAATTGATTATGTTTAATGCCCCACTAAACATATTGGGTTATAATTTAGTATCAATTATCTTTATGATCATTATAGGAAACCCTCATTTTTTATTTTATATAAAAATTATTACATAATTAATTTTGTAAGAAAATTATAAATTTAATAAATTTTGTTATGTTTCATGGATGACAACATAGTTCGTGATAAAAGGTATTATCACTACGAATTGTGATTTTTTGAAGGTAATATATCTATTGGATTGGGTGAATGTTTTGACTAACCAAGAATATTAACTTCTCGTCCAGTAAAAATAAACCAAAATATTTTTTTAAAATATTAATGTTATCGAGACTCATCGTAATCAATTTGATGATAAATATATTATATTATTTGGAAGATAAATTCATATAAAAGTGGAATTATTTTTCAAAAAAATTTAGTAATTTAATAAATATATATAAACTAGTATATGATTTCATGTATGTTACTAACTCAATATTATTTTGTAAAATATTTAAGGACTATGTAATATTATAAATTACTGTTAATAATATTTTTATTGATCAATGGTTAGTGTTTCATTTTTTTTATAATTCATTGTTCTCTAATTCTCAAATATGGGGTTACGATTCATATTATACATTGATAATTATTTTAATTTTTTGGAATTAACATAAATTATGGAATACTCCAATTCCATCCATAATTTTGACTGTGTATAAATTATGGTGGGGGAAATCAACTCACATGAATCATATATATTCATATTTACTACTCAAATAATTGTCTCTATGGAAGGATTTATGAATATATTCATTTTTATATTTCTTACACTTCTACGATACATAATCTCATTCTTGTTTTGTATCATCACCTTGGGTTCACATAATATTTTGATTTTCCATTTGAGTGAATTTTTATTTTCATTTTTTCTGGTGAAAAGATAATTTTTTACTCGAATCAATTTTTTTATAGTTGATGATGTCAGGGAAGTATCTCTTTTGGGAATCTGGTTTTGCCCCATTTTTTTATTTTATAAAGATTTTGGTTAATTATCTTTTAAAATTATTATATATATATATATATAATTCTTATATAAATTATTTATTATTTTTTCTAAAACAATTACATTTTTCCATTCACATGTCAGGAAAAAGTGATGATTATCTATATATACACATTAATGAAATGAATTCAATGAAATATATATTAAATTTTTATTCGAAAATATCCAAAGATGTATTCCTAATAGTTATAATGAAATAATATTCTGCTTTAACGAATGTATTGAATATATATATAGATATAACCATATGGAATTTAATAAATTACCTCTCAATTGTTATTCCAAAACTTATAGAGTTATTCCCAATAATTAGATTTTTTTAATTATTGAATTATATTTTGATATATTAAATTTGAAAGAATAATATTTTAAAGGGTATTTTTTTGGAATAGAATTATATTATTTGTTTATATTAAGGTAATATAATTAGTTTGTTTCCATGCCTTCATTTCGAAACATTCTTGGGAAGACTTCAGAATCTTTTTAGAAATATTATAGATGTGTGTTACACTAATGATATTGCACACAACTAGTATCCTCTATTCTAGTCGATTCCATTTATTTTGTTTTAAATCCTATTGAGGGAACATGATATTATGTGTGATTTATGATGATATGATTCCATCTTGTTGAAAATGAAATAGTTCTATGAGTAGTGACTGAGAGTATCTCCATCTGACCTAGGAAGGCGTATAATTATTTCTAATGTAATTTTTGGTTTTTTATTTATAGAAATTCACTCAAAGAGTGATGATATATAAGAAAAAATATTGTGTTGGTGTATTTCTAATGCATTTAATAATTGAATTTTTTTAATTATAATTATTCATCAAAATTGACGAATCATAAAGTATTTGATATTATAATGAATGATATGGAGATAAATAAAATAATATTAGTGAAATAATTATTCACTATAATATTTAACACTCCATTTTTAATCTAGCTAAGTCTTAGTGTCTATTAAAATAGATATGAAATATTTTTTGGGATTTTTAAACACTATTAAACCCGTTATGATTTTGGTATGAAATGGTCAGACCATCCATGCCATGGTAAAGGTATTTGTGGAACTCTTGAGTGTCAAAAATTTAAAAATATACATATATCTATAATATATTCCTAGATGGTACGTAACATATTCTAGATTATTAAATGGAAAAAAATTATATCTAATAAAATGGGATATATAATATCCTTATATTGTATATAAATATTTTTATAGTTTGATTATTTTTTATAGTGAAACACATGAATGTGGGCATATCTAATAAAATGGGATATATAATATCCTTATATTGTATATAACCATGGAGATGTTATGTGGTATATTTAATGTGGGTACCTATAAAATCACCACATGATATTAGAAATTTTCCCCATGTCTGAACATGTAATGTCCAGTAGCATCCAAGAAATCCTCTAGGAAACCTATAAAAAAAATTATATACGTAGTGTGAGCATATGAGTATACTCAATAGGAAAAAACATGGTTTCTCAAGCAGAAGTCAGTAAATCATACTAATGCCCCTATGAGAATGTAGGAAATCCAAATATCACCTAACAAGGAATACTAACCATCCCAACCTCATCAAGGAATTCTCTCCAAAGAACATAGGTCAAGTGAATTAATGTAATAATAATGTTGATGTATATGTACCCACACAATTTCATACTGGTTTAATACATATACTATAAAAGAAAAAGTTTTGGATCCTCCAAAATCATCCACAAGCCCCATTTCACTACCGAACTAAACACACCTATGCCTCTGATATTGTCCCTCTACCTGGGAAAATGAAACTCGCCACATCCCACCGACAGACACACGGGCCACAACTATACCACATCATTCCCATAGGCAGCTATTCCACCACTAAACCTCATCATGAAGGCACTTAGGAAATCACACCACATCTCATCCCATAAGCACCTACGAAATCACACCTCACACACAAAATCCTTGGCCTCACAACCACACCACAACATTCCTAAAGCGTATTGAGAGACTAATTCATATAAGTGGGAGTAGAGAAGAACCAATAATCTTCCATCTATCCTCCCATTGAGATATTAGGAATATAATCCCTTACCCCTTAAAATGGGTGTGTTAGGTACATAGCGCTCAACTAGTTTGGGGTGCATAAAAAAATAAAAAGGAAGTACAAATATATATATATAAACCAAAAACTCAGCCTAATCAATGGGTTTTATTACAAACAACATTCCCACAAAACCACCTTTCCTGCTACTCTAAATACCCAACTAAACCGCAATTCACAATTTTATTCATAACCATGTCAAACTCATTTAACCAATTATATTCATTTACTTAAAAAATAAATTTTTTATTCCATACCAACCAGAGAAACTACCAAGAATAGCACATCACAAGTCACATCGCATAAACCAAAATAATGAAGAAGAAAAAAGTTATAAATTTACAACTCCACATTTCCCATCCAATTTAGTCCCATCAATTCAATAATGAAACAATCTCTCAGCATGAGATTTTATTACATGATTAGGTTGATTTATTTTCAATAATATCATCCATTCCACCGACCTAACGAACCCAAATTCCATGATGCAACGACTTCAGGTCCCACCTATCTGACACACACAACTACAACAATCCAAAACAACACATAACCCCACATAATAAAGCATAACACAATTCAGGATTAAACAATGCATCCCATGATAAATTTTACTTTTTAGATCATGGATTTATCACAAAAATTGTATGATCTTGGTGCATCCATTAATTATCCAAGTGGAAATAATTAAAAAAAGTTCCATATTAAAGTGTCTCATATGAACTGAAGATCATGGATCAATTTTTTTTGAAATCATGGACATCCAATGGCCACGATATTAAGTGGGGTAAATTGTCCTATTCAATCCCAACATCACAAACAATGTCAAGGTTGTAAAAATCATGTGAACACACCCCACATCCCTTTTCAATGAAATTATCCATATCTATTTCATTTCATAGGGTGGCTCAAATTTTATCTACATCAATAAAGTAGATCACTCACACTTAAAACAATATATGAAAAATGAATCAGAAACCCTACCTTGAATAAAATTTTCAATTGGTCTAGGCACTTCTGGGGGAAGAAGAAATCCCACAAGTTAAAACTGAACCACTAGAATCGAATATCAACCTATTTTGTACCAAATGATCATCAAAATGCAACCCAAACACACATAAAAAGATGACACAAATTTCATCATTGAATTTTATGGGGGAAAAACAAGAGTAAACTGATTAAAATGAGGGAAACATACCACTGTTTGATAAAGTATTTAATACAAAAAACCTTCGGAATCAATTGAAAATTGAGGGAGGAGTGGGGCATGGAGGACTCCTCAAGAAACCATGTGTTATTATATAACAAGAGGAAAAGTAGATAATGGATGAATGAAATAATGTTTGGCTAAACAATAACATCCTTATAAAACATGTTCAGGGGATTATAGGATGTGTAATACCCTTTCACATTGTGAAACACCTTGAGGTATACTATTGCCGAAAAACCCACCACCTCTCAAATTATTTGTCACGACCCTTCCTTAGGGCCCATGTTGTGACTACCCCAATCCCACTTTCTATAGGCCAGGGGCTGGCGACTAGCACCAAAGGCATATACCCATAAGCTAGGAAGTCATTACCTTTATGAATGTAAACAAACACAAAAGAGTATGCAACAAGAAGTAAATACTAAGTAAACCAAAATACAAAAGAGTGTGATGGAAAGTAAATGGGACAGTATACAAACCCAACTGAACAACAAGTACAAGTAAAGAGACAAATAACTGAAAGTAAAGACCAGCTCCTGGATCCTCCTCTGGGGATTCATACCTGAAGGGTAGGTATATATGGCCACCTCAGCACCCACGTCTGTCAGTCTCCACTGTGTGCCGACTCATCGCAAGGTCTACCTCTGAGTACCATCCAGTCATTGCGCTCTTGGCCTCCATCAGCATTGTCCATCTTCTGCATCCAACACAATGAGATGCTGGAATAACCTGTGTAGGGGTGAGTATAATGATACTCAGTAGGGACCCCGAGACCCGCGTGGTCTCAAAATATCCACTAAGGATAATCAAAATAAGAAATATACAATCACAAAGTAACAACCAACCCTACTTAGGTATATGCCCAAACACATACCTATGTTACCAAACTCAGTTCGACTCCAACTAACGAGCCCAAGAAGAAACCAATTCCATAATGGAAGTAAAGTCAATCACCATGATGATAATGGTTGAAATACATGTATCATCTCACATAGGTATTCCACAATAGTAGAGAGATATAGATGGTCTTATGTAGCCACTGGATCATCTAAGCTGTCAGACCCACACAGGATACAGTCCAGGTAAGCTGTCAGACCCACACAGGATACAGACCATCTATCTCGTCTAAGATGTCAGATCTACACTGGATATAGTCCATCTATCTCTTCTATGATGTCAGACCCACAAAGGATAATTTCCTGCAATTCTAGAGTAATTGAGATGATCTGATGTAGTCACTGATTCATCTATGCTATCGGACCCACACATAATACATGACCAGCTACTCTGTCAGAATTGTCTTACCCACACAGGATTCTGATATAGTTATAATCATCGTCATACCCACGAAGTATTCCAATACGGTAGTCATCACTATCGAACCCACATAGGATTCCAGTACAGAAGTCTACACAGTCGCCGCTAGCTCTATGGTTCCCGCACACAGTACGCTCAATTCTGGAAGGGTCCACTCCTCGAGCAAAGGGGGTCGACACATCCACTATCACGAAGTCCTTAGTTGATGTATCCCGAATTTATGTCTCGTCAAAAAAAATCAAACGTGACAGAGGGCACATCAATGGAACGCCTGGTCTGAGAGTTATAGGCTTTTCCATTCTAGGGGACCAGTTGGATTTATGCTCGATGAGAACCTGTCCATTTTCCAACGTCATCCAAAAATAATTTAGAGTATCGCAAAAGGACCCCCTCGCCTCAAGGGTCCTAGTGCCACATTCGGCATGTCATTCGGATGCATGGTCATGAAGATATCCACATTTAAGGGAAAGGAGCCTGGCCCGTCAAGCCCAGTGGGCTGGCGGGTTGGCCCATCTTGGATCGGCGGGTCCGACCGGGCTGCTCGGTAGGCCCGACCCGGTTTGGTGGGTCAAACCCTGCTGGGGCGTTAGGCCCGGCCGGTGGGGCACGACCCACCCGCGGACCCGGCCCGCAGAGCGGGAAGGTCCGGTTCACCCGGCGGCGCTGAGCAGGACCACCTCTCCCTGCCCGGCTAGCCAAAGAAGGCTGGTTTTGTCCGGCGCGATCGGCCCCAACAGCGGGCCAATTTCCTCCCACACAACATCGTGGTTTCAAAATATCGGCGGGCAGGCGTTCGACCGGTTCGCCCGCCAATCTTCCGGAAACCGCGGGTCGCGGTCTTCTCCACAGTGCGGCGCCAAGCGGTGTCATGGTCCTCCCTCCCTGCCGGAAGGCGGCTGGCCAGTTCGGCTCATCCGACCGGCCCACAGATGAGGGACACATCTCCTCCGCGTGTCACCTGTGGGTGCGGCGGTCCACCAGCCCGGCCGGCCATAGCATGTTGGTTGTTCTGCCCGATCGTCTCGTGGTTTCGGGCCGCAGTTTTCCTCCACGATACCAGCGCATTGCCACTGCCATTGGTCACCACCGCTTCTTCCGACACTACCTCCATCGCCAATATAAAAAAGGATCAACGGAGGGTCATCGGGCTGTGTTTCTTTGGCACGCTCCCTCTGCGTTAGGCGATAACAAAAGGCCATAGTCGAACTAATCATTCAACAAGATCAAGGGTATAATTTTGTTCATTTAAAATTATAAAAAAACCCCTACCTTAATTCATGGTTCATTAATCATTGATGGTGTCGTTCTGTTGGCGTCGAGGTGCATCTCAGGAGAAATCGTCATTGTTGGTGACATTCTTCGTGAGCAGTGTCTTCTCCCTTGATGTGGAGGAAGATGAAGGAAGACATAATTATTCATGGGTGTCACCTCACGTTCCTGCCCCAGTTGGAAAGAAGGGAGACATGTTTTCATTCGTTGGTGGAAATGGTGATATCCTCCAAATTCTCTCAAGTTCCACCCAAAGCGAGATTATGCCAACCCAAGTAATAGAATACCATCTCATCATTTAATGTTGGAAAAGTAAATTCAATTGAATTCAAAAAGATTAATTAAGGGAGGAATTTAATTAATCTTAGGTGTTGGCATTTAATTAATCATAGGTGCTGACATTAATCGTGATATGGTGGAGAGTTTAAAATTTAAAACAAGGGATCTGGATTCATTTAATTCAAAGTGGAGTTTAAAGGGATTTGAGGGGAGGTGAAATGTTTTTTGTTTGTGTGGGCCCCACCACACATAATCCTTTCATGAGAGGTTATGTGGGGGTGGTCCACACCACCAACCTCCATTTGGAGATAATAACCACTGACTAAATAAAAAATGTCTTACTACACATTTTTATTTATTTTCTAACTTTTAAGTAGAAACCCGAAAATATAACATACATCAAGCATAAAACTCAACTACAGTAAAGGTCCCCTTAAGCAAAAATAGGCGCTGCGAGTTCATCGGTGTCCTCAGATTTTAATTCCGAGCACCGGTTCAAAAGATAGAAAAACCCTGAAAATATTTTTACTGAATGTACCTGAACTAAACATCAGAAATTGATTCCGAGCACAGCGTGCCTCAGAATCAGGGGTCGTCTGAAACTACGGACTCGTAAAATTACATATAAATTAAGAAAAAATTTCCCTTAGAATTTATGGGACATTACATTATTTTATTTTTCAAATGATAAAACTTCTCACACCATTATCCCTTCTAGATTAGCTTTGAACCTAATATTCACATCATGTAACCTAATTACATAGTGTGTAATCCAGCCACATCCATCCATTTTCACAGAAACCTATCGAAACTCCCTTCAAACATATCTAAACTCAAAATTCATCAATGTAACCAGATGGGAGGACAAAAATCATTGCATCATATACATATCATATAATTATAATTAAGAAAAAAAATGACGTCCAGGATAATGATCTGTCCGAACAACTAAAACATGAGATACCTATCAAGGACCCTGCAATGCATGAAACACTAGTACCGAAAAATCACCTTAATGTTCAACGATACCAACCCTTATTTGATCAAATTATGGAGTGGAAAATATCCTCCTCCAAGAAAACCTAATTCGACATTTACTAACCCAAATTACTAGAATACACACCACAAATAAAAAAACACAATATCTGAACAAATGAATTTGGGAATTACATCCTCCATGTAATGTAATTTTCTTTTTTGAGGGTCATTAACTTTCCCACATGGGATCAATCGCATTGCAATTATTGATTCTCAGTTAGGAATTATTTCATCCTCTCTTTACACATTAGGACATTTTCACTCATCATGTTATAAGGAAACATGTTTTCTCATAACAAAAAAAGTCAAAAATTACATTAAAAGGAAAAACATAACATGGAAAAACACTGAATAACCTCAGGTATTATGTACACATCTACGTTTCATTATCTTATGTACACTCATCCAAGACACTATCCTCAAAACACTCGTATCAAAGGACTAGTACGTCCATGAAGGATCTTCTCCAAAAAATCCTTGATCTCTATCAGCTACTCCACATATGTCACCTCATATTTGATATCCAACACTCCCCAGTCGATGACATGGTACTCATCATGAGAATACCATTGAAGTTGAGTGGTGTGAAATATGTTATGTATCATCTATAACTATAGTGGAAACTCCAACGAGCACACAACATCGACAACTCATCCCAAGACCTCAATGGGTTTGTTTAACCTAGGAGAATGATTATTCAATATTCCAAACCACCACATCCCATAAGGAGGGGATACCATATAGAACAAGTGCTATAAAGACTCAATATCCAACAAAATCCTCCTATAATAGGCATATGATTTTGTCCAGTCCTGTGGTTCCTTAAACTTTTCATTAATGATCTAAACCTTCTTTACCATGCTCTACATAACCTCAGGGCCAAGAAACCTATCTCCCAAAATGTCATCAAACATAAGGGTGAATTAAATGGAATTCCATAAAAGGATTCAAAGAGATCCATTCAAATTTAAAAGTGATAAATATTATTGTAAGAAAACATTATCATGGGCATGCGTCATACCCATGAGATGCCAACATTAAAGATGAGTCCCCCCAAAAATTTCTATAATGTCTGTTTAGTTTGTTCTGTCTTCCCATTCATGTAATGGTGGAATTTTTTGATGAGGCATAACTGGGTGCCAAAAGAATGTTGTAATCTCGTCCAAACACTTGAGGTAAAACTTGTATCTTGATTTGAGACCATGGATCATATAACTCTATGAAGCCTCTACGGCTCTTCCACAAAACTCTTGGCCAAGGAGTCTTCTATGCCAAAATCATTAATTTCAAATATGTGAGCCTATTTTATTAGCTAATCCACTACAACCTAGATCAAATTGTAGCCTCTATGATACCTAGGTAACCCTATGATGAAATAAATTGACAGGTCATCCACCATCATCTTAGAGACATATATGGACTGAAAAAACAACTGGGGACACTGTGCTCATACATCACCTTTTTTGAATACTAGGCCCTTTGCCACAAAATGTGCCACTTCCTACTTCATCATTGGAAACCAGAACTACTCCTTCAATCCATACTACATAATGAAAAATCTTAGGTGTAACGATAAGGACGATCTATGAATATAATAGAGGAATCCCTCACACACCACAACTAGGACAAATGACCTACCATGGAACAACATCTGATTCTGACCAAACTTCGACCATCCATCTAGAGCCTTCTCCTAGTCAAATTTATCATGGATCACTTCTACCTATAAGTCTTCCTACTGAGACTCCTCCACCTATAGAATTAGAGAATAATATAGTGTCATCTGAAACAAAAACCCCATGCCACTATCGATTATTGCATCTAAGTGAATGTCTATCAACACCTCTATCTCCCTCCAAGTATCTAATGATTCCAAAACTAAATCCCACAATGACATTATTCTCAATTCATCGGTTAAAAAATTCATCATTACAAAGGTGTAAGTGATATGAAAATTATATCATATATGAAATTACATCCACCTCCACTATATCAAGTTCAAATATCACTAAGAAAAGTTATACCTAAATCTCTGGTGATCCATGAAGACCACGAAGTGATCCCCATTGAGGCAATGCCTCCAAAACATCAGCATGATGATGAGTTATTATAGATTCATATCATTGGTGTAATAGTTAAATTTAAGGGGGCATAACTACCTAGACCCACAATAGATCATTCCCCATTGTTGAATCAGTACAAATCCAAAGCCCTGGTGAGAAGCATTATAAAACACATCGAAGATCACTGTTACCAATGGGAAATGTAGCACACAAGAACTGACTGGATTCCACATCAAGTAGTTGAATGATGCCTGACACTGCTCACTCCACACATAGGCACAATTAGTCCTGATTAAGTTCATCAATGAAACTACTACCTGAGGGATGCCGGGTATGAATATTTGGTGATATCATGCAAGGAAGTGACAATTATGAACCTATTCCACATTATTTTGTGCTACATAAGAAAAAAATACTTCAACCATCAATGGGTACACTCCTACACCAATATGCGACACCACCTGTCTAACTAAATGCAAAATCGCATCCAGAACATACACTTGTATAGATGGCCATTGAGATGGTGGCATCGAATTATATTTAAGATGGTCTGGAGATTCTCAGCACGCTCTACCTCTTACATAATGTAGATCAGTATGTCATTGATGAATGCGATGAAAAAAAAGTTGAAGAACACACAGAAAATACTGCTAATGAACCCCATGAACAAGGATGGTGCATTCGTAACAACAGTCATCATAACCCCAAAATCAAAGTTCCCATAACTACACCTGAAGGTAGTGTTTAGGATATCAGCATCCTTCAACTTCATTTGGTGATATCCAAAAAAATATCGATATAAAAAAACTAACTTGTGCCTCTCAACTGATCGAATATATCATCTATCCTCTAGACGGGGTAATAGTTTTCGATGGTCACATAATTCAACTTCTGATAATAGATGCCTATCATCAGACCACCATCCACCTTATTTGAAAAAAATACTAGAGCACTGCACAATGACACAATGTTCTGAATAATTCCCTTCTTCATCAGATCATTTATCTATAACCATAACTCTTTCAACTCATATGGTTCCATGTGATAGGGAACTATCGATATTGTACAAGCACTAGGCTGTATGTCAATCCCAAACTCAAAATCATATGATGGGGGTAGATTCCAATCCTCATTATAGAAGACATACACAAACTACCAAAAAATATTGGAAACCTCATCCATCTTAGTACTCATCAATTCCACCAGCTTTGTAGAAAAAAAGGAAAGAAGGGGCAACATACACCGACTGCCCATAAGAAAAATCTAATTTACAATGAAAGACACATTCTAGACATCCAAATCTAAAAAAAATCATTATTCAGAAGTAGTGAATAATATTATGAACATATTACAACTAGTTGGATCCATGTAATATTTAGTGTGGATGAATCTTTAAAAAGAATACTTCCCAATAGGACTGATGCTTCCCCATCATTAGTCAGCATCCCTGATACACATTAGAGAAGCCGGTATGACCTCAAAATGGCTTACCCATTACCAGGGGAACAAGGAGACTCTCTATGTCTAGTACCAGAGCATGGTTAAGCTTGGTGCAGAAAACAGTGAAAAGAACTTGAATCAAACTAAGAACAATTAAGAGTATTAATCAAATAAACCATACCTCGAATGATTTTTATCACTACATGAACTACAACCTCTAATGTATGTAACTGACCAAACCTAGCTCCTCTACTACTCAGATTATGATCAACTCCCAATCTTCACCAGGTACAAGGTCCCTAAACAACACCTTGAGGTCCTTATCCACCTACTCCATTCCACCTCGGTGGAGGAGGAACTAGTTTTTTATACTGTTGAAATAGCCTTGCTAGAAACAAATTATGAGTAAGGTGAAAACAATTCCTACCCCAAAATTTTTAGCTCAAATTACCACTAGGTATTGACTCTGAAGATATTCATGGGCTCTGTTATTGATACACTACGGTCCCATGTTTATAGGAAAAGCATGAGGACTTGATGACCAAAATGGAAACTGTTGTGTTTGGTTACCAACTGGTCGAAACCTCTAATGCCATTAATAGAAACCCTACTACATATAGACTTTCCCTTACAATAACCTTGATGGATCCAATACTATGGAATACACCTCATGTGCACATCTTCTCAATGAAATTTTCCTTCTTCTACATATTCAATTGAATTGCCGAAGTAAAGGTAGTAACCGCGTGATGGAGAGAAGGATGAAATACCTTTTATAGGTGTCTCACAAGAGACTCCTCATCCTGAAATAGATTGGGGGAAAAATATAGAGATATTTTAACTTAATCCCTTTCCCTTGAAACAGACATAATAACCTTCCATTGGGAGTGTAAATCATGACTCTTCACATCCTTCATGGACAATGAATTGAAATCGTCATGGATGTCCTTCCCTTAATAGACCCACATAACATCAACCTCCATCCTCTACCCAAGGTATAATATCCACCCTTGAGATGAAGCTCCCCACATCTGGCTCATGACCAATGGAACCCAGTAGTCTGGAGGAGCCCTTATAAAGATGATAGTGATCATAAGATCCTTGATCTAGCTGGCCATCCCCAGTTACAAAATTCTTCCCTCTTACTTTCCTAGAGTTTATCATTGTAAATATTGTAGTTTCCGCTTCCAGTAATCATCCTCTTCTCCATAATCAACCATCTATCTATCAACCAGATTAGACTACGGTTCCTCTACTAACTGTACTACAAGTTGACAATGGTCATGTTCCTTAGCTGAAAAACTGTAAATAAGGAACTCGTAAGCCCTAGTTGTTTGTAATTTTATTTAATATTTATTTTAAATAATTATTTATTTGAAATTCCCCAAAATAAGCAATTAAATTATAAAAACAATTCATTATGAGGCATGATCCATTCCTAGGTTCTATAACCTCCAAATAGTGTAGCCTCACTTGGTTGTTCGGTAGGCTCATGTTTCTTGCATCGGATCATGGAGGCCCTAAAATCCTGTTTCCCAGTCAGTCTTCCATGGCCTATGTCATAGAATAAGCTAACTTGACACAATTTCCCTACCAAACCTTGAAATACTCACAAATCCTAACTTCAAACTCTTTATAATCTTCACCCATCACCTCTAATAGCACTTTATCACGACCCCAATAATTAAAAGATGCCCCTCTGAAGATGGAAATAGAGAAAACGAGATAATGAAGCCTAAATCCCACCGACCATTGGATGTAGGGTGGCGACCAACACCAATGGTATTAAAGACACTCAAAATGGGATGCATTAACCTTTTTATAGAATCCATGATCTGAATATAAGACATATCAACCACAAAAAAACTCTAAAACACATATAAATGAAATAAAAAGTCCAACCCACATGCATGTTTAAAAACTATAACTACTAAAAATACATAAAATTCAAAATCATGTACGAAATGAATTATGCAATCAAATGACAGAAAAATTTCCCCACATAAGATCTAGTAATGTCCAGTAAGTTCTACGTAATCCTCTTGGAAACTAGAAATAATATATATATATATATATGTAGAGAATACGAGTATACAAAATATGAAATCTGATGGTCTCTCATGAACTAGTGGGAGAAGCATACTAATTTCTATTGAGAAAATAGAAAAAATCAATAGCACTGAACAAGGAAAATAAGAAATCCCAACCTCTCTAAGGAAAATGAACTAAAAAAATCATTCCATGTAATGTAGTATAGTAATCACATTGATTTTGTGGTACACCACACCTCTTTCTACTGCTTAAACACTCCTACCCTAACAAAAAAATCCTGAAACATTCAAACTCTTCTACAAGACCTATGTAACAACCCTCCCACACACTCATGGGAATCAATGCTTGTGCTAAATCCTTAGAAAATAAATCTCCCCACATGCCACCCATATACACCTGGGTCACAACTATACCACATCATGCTCACAAACATCTAGTCTATAAACAAACATCATCCTAATGACATCAGGGAAAGAACACTACATATTATCTCATAGACACCTCGAAAAGCACACCTCACCCATAGACACATGGGCCTCGCAACTCTACCAATAGCTGCCTGAAGATTCTTAGGAAACAAAAGCCTAAAAGAAGGATAATGGAAAATACAATAATCAGTCATCCATCTTCCCGCAAGGATGTGGGTAAAAGACACCCTCCACCATGACAATGTGGGTGTTTTATATATAGTGATCTACAAGAGAGGTGTTTGTATAAAAATAACAAGGAAGTAAAACTATATATATATTTTTGTGTGTGTGTGTGTGAAATAGTCATCCAATCCTATGAGTTTTTTAAACAAACAACCAGCCCACAAAATTTATGTTTGTTTTACCCCCAAATTCAGAACTAGAAAACAAGGAGAAATTTTATTCATAACCCTAAACAACTTATTTAACCAATTATCATTATTTATTTTGAAATTAAATTTATTCATTCTATCCCATGATGGATTGCTAACAAACAAAACTCATCACAAGGTACACCACATAATCCACATAGTGGAAAATGAAAAAATTTAAAAACATACAACTCTTCATTTCCCATCCCCTTTACATACATCCATTTCACAATTAAAAAATCTCTCTACCTAAGATTCCATCACTCAGTTTGGTTCATGTACCATCTCCATGTTCATCCCTTCCACCGACCTAACCAATTCACAATCCACATCCCAACCCCTTCATGAATCACTTATCTCACAAACACCACAATAGTTATCCTAGTCTACACCTCACCCTATATGGAAAATCATAAAATAATTCCAGATTAAAAAAATCATCTCATTATAAATCATACTTATTAATTTATGGTATCATAAAAAACAATTTATGATCATGTTGAATCTGTGAGTTAGGTAATTTTATTTAGATAACATATTTCCATTTTCAGGTCTTTCAAAAGAACAAAAAACATGAAAATTGTTTAGTGTGAAATAAAGGACCACTAATGGCGACATTTTTTAGTGATGTTTTAGCTCGTATGATCAAAACATCACAAACTAGATCAAGAATATATAAAGCAGGAGAACAAGCCCCACATCCCTTTTCAATTAAATTATCCAATTCAATATCACTACTTATGGTGTAAAAAATATGATATGTAGGAAAAAAACGTAGATCATTCCCACATGATAGACAATAAAAGGGAACTGAAGGAGAAACACTACATTGAAGATTATTTTAAAGTCCAAGCACGAAAAGATGAACAATATATCCCAAAAGTGAAAACCACATTGATATAGATGCATATCACCTTATTTCATACCAAATGAACATCAAAATTCTACCCAATTTCTCATCCTGAGTTGACTCGTATTGCAGAAGTGAATTCCAGGGGGGAATGAACAAGATAAAATGAATGAAAATGTGGTAATAAAATACCACATATTGATAATATAATGCCAAGAAATATCCACAAGATTCAATTGTCTAAGAAGTATGGAGTGTGGCTTGAAATTATCCTCGGGGTGCCTATGGTTATTCTAGATTAAGGGGGAAATGGGTGAATGATTGAATGAAATATTGTTCAAATGAATGAATACATTAGAATGAATCATTTTTGGGGATTAAAAGATGTTTAATCCCATTTCACACCATAAATTCCCTCAATGTACACATCCATAGAAAATATTATCTCTTCACGAAATAATTTATTTTCCAATCCATCAATATACTCACATCGTTAACCCTTCTAGGCAAGCTCAAAACTTGAGATTCATATCATGTAACCTAATTACACAACATTTAATCCTCCCACTTTCAACCTTCACCACCAGAACCCCTCCAAACTCACTCATAACATTTCAAACCTACAAAATACTAAATGTAATGGTTATAGAGGAAAGAAACCCATATAGGTATCATAGATAAAAGGCTTTTATGTAAATTTCAAACTCCATATCTACATTATGTTTTCTTTATCAAATGGAAAAAATTATATGGAAAATTTTATTTATAAGAATGAGTATTGATGGATTAAAATAAAAAAATATTTACGAACCTGTAGAAATGTGACCAAGAGGATATTGAATATATTATTGGAGAAGACAATCTAAATAATCTCAATGAAAGTATGGTTGATGGATGTAATAATAATAGGTTGACAAAACCATTTTGAATTAATCATAAAAGAATATGACTCATTATTACACTGATTTTAATATTCATGGTACTATGTATGTAATTTAATGGAAATATTTGTAATTGAAGAAGATTACATTATTATTTTAATGATAAACTATTGAATAAATTTAGATAATAAATCCTTAGAGAGAATGGTATGTATAGGAAGAGAACTAAGATGAAGGATCCTATATTAATTAAATCCCTAATTACAGTTAATGGATCATAATATTTTATTAAATAAAATTCTTATAATTATTTGTAATTTTTCTTTAAATATATAATCATAAAATCCATACTAGATATATGAATATGAATTAATTAAATGGATGAAGTTGAAATGACATATTATAGTTGTCCTTGTGAATGTAAATATGTAAATCAAGATAGGATCCAATCCCTGTATGATATATTTTATTTCCAGGAAATAATTTATTGAAATATCTTTTCTTACATAGAAGACCTAGTAATTAGGAGAAATACTACATTGAATTTAAAAATGCTCAAATTTTTACATATATATATGTTTTTTTATAGAAGTAAATATCAAACATATTTACCTAAAAAATTTAAAAGATATTGGTAATCAAATAACCACTATGAATGAATTGAAATCCACAGTTTTATCTCTTAAAATAGAATATTTATGTTATGAGGATAGTTTTAATTGATGATATGTTTATAAAAATTGTGATTGTTGACTTGTTTGATGATTATGATGATAAGATCAGTTGCCGTCAATGAAAGCATAGAACATCAATGGGAAAATAAAAGCTGGAAACCACCTCCATGGTATCATTATAAATAATAAAGAAAGGATTATGGAATCATCAAATATTCATTAAAAAGATGAGTCAATACATATAAAAAAATTTTACATTCGAGATGTTTGTAACAAATATATAACAATATTTATGGATATTTTACACAAGGAGTGTGTTTCTAGAATCCCAAGGGATCAATGGAAGGAAATATTTTACTATGTCAACATTGTAGTTTATATGTGACAACCAGATGTATTAATTTTATTTAAAATGCCTTGTTTTCACTATAAATTGATAAATTTCTCAAAAATATAAATATAATAGTATAAAAAATTCAAAATTAATCCATCCATTCCTTTGGAAAATATGGAGAACCTATGCACTTGAAGAAAAAATATTACAATAAAGATGTATTTTACCCTTTTAGAGAATAAATATACAGTTCAATTAATGTTACTACAAGAAACAATATTTTTTGCGTAAAAAAGACCTCTTGGATTGAATATAAAAAGTATATTATATAAATAAGAAGTGTAATTTGAACAAAAATTGATGAAAACAGAAGATTATTTTGGGAAACATTCAACAAAGTACAATATGATAAAAGTATTTTTAATTTATATAGAGGAGGACATTCATATAGTACGAAATGGGGGTTTCAAAAAAAATTCCCAAAGGAATGATGTAATGGTTCATGTAAAACCCCTCATTTTAGTATTAAATGAAATATGATCGATGTGAAAATGCATCGATATTGGAAACATGTATTTGTGGGATGAGTACAGAAACAGAAATTGAACCCATGCAATGTAAGACAAAGATACCCATATAGTGGAGTAAAAATTAATTCTAATAGAATTAAAATTTTAGAAATAACCAATATCAATGCCATTGGATAATGTGGGAAACATTTGAATGATTAATCATGAACAATTATATTGTTTATCCTATGTATTTTGGAGGTACTCCAAACCCCTTGTATTTAAATTTATTCTTTTGTGTCTTAATTTGTTGATGAATTAGGGGGGATATGATCATAGTGTTATATATGCTCAAACTATATGGCATGTTATGTGATAAGAAATATTATATTTTTGAAATAGGTCATAGGTAATCTATAAATGAAGACGTAATGAGACTATTTATGTTTCTAATTTGTGTAATTCCTTACGATATTTTATAAATCATGTGATGTCATAGATCTAAATAGAAAGTGGTGTAAAAATAGAATAATCATTTTTGAGATTAATGTGTTACATTCTTGATGAAGTAATGACAAAAAATTATATATATCATGAACATGGGTTAAATGTAAAGACCAAAAAATTAATTATAATGTTTTCAATTAAATGGAATTATTACAAAACTGTGAAAATTGTCGGCACGTGATTCCAAAGCCCGGAGAGCCCGAAATATAATTTTGAACAATTTTAATGTATATTCAGTAAATTTTTGAATAGGGATTTCAATCTTTTGAATAGATGCTTGAAATAAAAATTTGAGGGAATCATTGATTTCACAGCACCGAGATTTGGTTAAGGGAAGCTTAACTTCGACTGAAAAGGGTCGGTAAAAAAAGTTAATTTTTGGAATTTTCAAAGAAAATAATAAAATAACTAATTGGATTATTTTATTATTTCATGGAAACCATCGATCAATGGTGGAAGGACTACAGAGTTAACAAGTTATTTAATAACCTAATTCACTATGTTGTGTAACTGCACCATCAGGTAATAAATTAGTTAATTAATTAATACTTTAATTAATAACATTAATGATGAGAGAGATAAAATAGATATCTCTAATGTCAAATAAACTGTTAGCGAAAGGTTTTGGATAATCATTGGAGAACTCTCGAGGAAGCACTAGAAGAAATCCATTCAAACAATGAATGAACAACGCAATTGAGTATTTGATCTAGAGATCGACGAATGTAGGGGAATGTCATTCATAAATTTATTCCCATCCTTCATCATCAGCAGTATCCTACATGTTCATGGTTTAGGTTTTGTTTATTCAAATTGTATTTTTGATTTAACCTACCCCATTCTTGAATTATATGATAAATGCAGACGAAGAAACTACTAGGCTGATCTGCGAATCTTTTGATTATGGAGGATGTTATTGTGGGAAATTAATCTAGGAATTTATTTGATTACTTTCCCATGTTTAAAAACTAATGAAGAGGGTGAGGGAAAATATGAAAAAGGCTCGGACCCTCCTCCTCACTTGTATTTGAGGCACTCTTCATGGGTGAATGCTCAACATCACGGAAACGTGAATCCAAGGGCCACTTACTGTAGGGGGAGTTGAGGGAGGCACATAGGCACAAAGGGAAATAAGATAGGACCACTAGAACTTAATCTTAGTCTGGTAGAAGTGCCACTAGCACAGCACCACTGCCACAACGATGCTATCTACTGGAAGTCATGAAGAGGAGGTGGCTAGCTGACACAAGCCTTGTTGAATACATGTGGCATGCCACATAAGCTGACAATATGTGAGGTTCCACTGCTCTGGCTGCGGTGGTGGAGGACATGTATCTGTAGGTCACTCCCTAGGCCGGTCCACCTGACCGGTCACCCAAAGGGGCGATGCCAACCTGGCGCCTCTGATTTAAGATGAAACAGAAGGATTCCATTCATTGGTGTACGAAGATAGGGCTAAACTGCAGACTGGTCTGGGACCTTCTTGTCCGGGATGGGTGTATCTAGTCGAGTCCGGGCCGGGTTGGCCTGGTTCGATCCTAGGTCAGGTCGGTCCAACTGGGTCGGACTGAACACAGACCTAGTTTGGCCCAGTTAAGAATAAATTTCCATAACTCCTAAATCAGAAATCCATTTGAAGAACCATATATGGTGATGGAAGCCTTAGTAAGATGAGTCCCTTTTGAGATACTCCTTATGGTTTTTAGATAATGTTGGAGTTCGACTATGTTGGATCAGTCTTGAATCCAACCAGTCCCTAGACATTGAAATGCCTATTACTTACATAACAGGTGTCTGATTGATGTTTCGTTTATTGTGTTATAACCCTAATGACAAGGCGGTGCCTTGGGTTACTTCCTCTTGGGACATCGCGGACGTTTATGTAAAATAAATTTCTTGAGGATTCGATTATATGGAACTCATGTGAATCATGTTTGAGAATTTTGTGATCAGTAGTCCAGGGATATACTACCATTTGTGGATCCACATTAGACTGACCCTTTGTTGTTTAGTAGAAGATCGAACCGATGAGGACCAGCCATAGTGAGACCCATCATGGATTAGCAACTGTTGACCCTATGTGGATAATCTAATTTGGACCCTATTTGGATCGATGACTTATAACCCTATGTGGCTCAACATCTTACGACCATGTGTGGATCAGTAGTAGCATGACCTGATGAGGACAATTCTTAGAGAGTCATGTCATGGATGAGTTACTTCTACCCTGGTGTCAATAGATGACTTACAAAACTGTGTGGATTAGAGACATGCGACCCTGTGTAGATCGGTGACTTATAGACCTGTGTTGATCAGCAATAAGAAGACTTCTTCAAGGTTCATTAGTGGAACTTTTCAATGGAAGAATCATGATTTAGCCTTTTTACTAATCATCATTATTCCAATTCTTTATGTTAAATATCTAGTGTGAGATAATTCGTTTCCTTTGTCATTTGTGATTGAGACCATGCTTTTTGATTTTTCCATAATGGAAATCTAGTGTACCATAGGCAGTCTCTATGTCCCTACTATATAATGTTATACTCACCCATGCACGAGCTTCATTCACACCTTGTTGAGATTTGGGTATATGATGGACATCTTGACTATGTCTTGGGGATCCCTGGCTATATGGTGCTCAGAGGCGATTGATACACGTGAGAAGCGGCAGTGACAACTGAAGTTGAGTTGTACCTACCCTTCTCATAGGATCCTAGGTGATGACCTTCAGGGTATGTTTTTCCCTTTTTGTTTTTCTTTTTTCCTGTTGTTTTTGTATACTGTCCATTTTTAACTTTCGATGCACACATTTACTATCAATAGTTCTACATTTCGGTTGGATTTTGTTGTGTTCCTAGTTTCTGCATGTACAGGTTTAAAGGAAATGCCTTCTATTTATGGGATATGCCTCTATGATTCTAGTCTCCTACCCCTGGCCCTTAGATAGAGAGCTTGGGTTAGTCACGGAATGAGACGCATGAGACGGGTTGTCAGAAAGTGGTATCGGGGGATTCCGTTATACCGAAGAACTAACACTCTGATATTTTCAATGGGAAAATAGTGTAAAATGTTTTGAGTATAGGTTTCAGTTCAGGGAGTCCAGTGTTGGTGCGGTGTTCAACATATCAAAACACTAAGATAGTGAATTCAGATTTCCATCTTGGTACACAAAATAACTAATTGCGTGTGTTTTGGAAATTTTTTCTTTTGATCTCCTTTGAGTCATCTCACGAGGTATAAATTATTTACTGTAGCCCATCTGTTTTATTATAGAATGACGCCACGTTGACAGCCGTCCATGATTCTAGAGATATTTTTCGAAGAGGAATACAATAAATTTTAGAGATTAAGCATATTAGTGGAGCATAAAACAACATAAACATGAAGACATGACACATAATGATTATCATATCATGGAAATGTCGCAACAACACTTAACATGGTATTAGAATGAGATAAGGTTAATTTCACATGGAGCAAGAGGAAAATATCATTGAACAAGAATTATCATGAGTAAACCCTCATTGCACATGACATATCATGATACTAATCATTACACAATGCATTGGAGTGCTATCAGGGTGCACCCTTCTAAAACATTTCATTTCATGCATAAGTGTGCCACATGGATTATACATCTCGGAATCATTAATGATAATAACATATTCCATGATAATGAAATGTGGAATCAATAAATGAAACACTATACTCAATATGTAAATGTGCATAAAGGTGAAAACCCTTGATAGATAAAGCATCATGGTATTCACAACACAATGACTTTGTCTTGGAAAATCGCAGTGCAATTTTGGAAGCCTAATAGCGTAACATAAGAATTCATAAAAATGGTTTTTTAGAGAGATAGGGGTTTCTCATTATATATATATGAATTGTATTGTAGTGGGGTCAAATATATACATGTCCCAATAAAGGTAATGGAATTTTAGAATCATAATACAAAAAAAATCTTAAATGTAAATAGAGAGAGAGAAATTCATTATGAAATTTTGGTATGTTAACAAGTGTACATTGGAGGCCTTAATGAGATAGAAAGGGGTATCTGATCAATAAAACAAAAAGTGGGAATTTTGGTGAGGCTGTGAAATCATACCCTGACCTTTTTAATTGAAAATAAAAATGTCAAAACAATATAATGAAATATAGAAAAATATGAGAATGAAAGAAAACCAATACATAGAAGTGTGATCCTAAAGGATTGCGGGGGGGGGGGGGTATTGATAGATGCTTCATTGGAAATTGGGGCACCTTGGGAGGATTCTAGAGAGATGAGGGATGGTTATCGTCGATCTCCATGGTCTTTGAGTGAAAAGTAAGCGGGAGCATGAGCGGGTTTATATAGCAAAAAAGATGGAATTCTTTATTATTTTGTTTTTGAACCCTACACATTAAACTAATCCAAAAGAAAATCCATCCCTTGGTTTTTACCAAGGTTTTTGAAAAAGTGGAGTGGAAGAAATTATTTAATAAGTCCAATGACTGAATTTCTTAAAATATTAGGCTTCTTTATGTGGATGTGAGTCACACTCTCAAGTAAATCATATTAAAAAGATAAAATGTTTTATATGTCTAGGAGGGTCCAATAAGGTTTTGTAAAATAAATAAAATAATCCTAAAACTATATTATTTTAAAGGTAAAAAGTATATTGTCCGAACAAATTGTTTATAGTATTATATTACATCATTATTGGGTCTTTATAAGGTCACAAAACGCTTTATATATTTAAACTCTATTTGATTTTTATCTAAAAATTATAATGACTCAGAAAATTATGAAAATTTCACCATTGGATTATTTTGATATCGTGATTCCAAAAATAATACTCATTTTCTATTAATAATTTTCAAAATATGTGAATTTTTGGTTTTATAATATAAACTGGCATATATCAAAAAGTAATTTGTTTTTAACAAAACCACTATCAAATAACATTAAAAATAAGAATTTCATTATTAATAATTATAAAATAGTTTATATTTAATAAAAAGTAATTTAGTAATAATATTTTATTAAAAAATTATTTAGTTAAAAAATCCATTAATTCATCCAAATTGATTTCATAATTAAATATTATCATAATTTACTATTTGTACCTTAATAAATTAAAATGTAACAATAATAAAATAAATGTATATTCATTATTATATATAAAAATTATGCACAAAATCATTGTTCTAAAGTCTTGTTACATAACCCATTATAACAACCACATACGACTGAAGGGTAAGGTGTGCGATAATGACAAACTCCTAGAGTAGATTAGATAACATCACATGGGTTGTAATCTCTATCGACTTCCACTTCTCCCATAGGCTCTTCTATTTGAGCATAACATGTGGAATCTTGGCATTAGATTTTTCTAGAGAAAATACCAATGATGCCACTTTCTTTCCGATCTCTAATAAATGGGCTTCGTATGGATAAATTTTTAGGATGAGTCCATCACATCCTTTTTTGAGTAAATTGGATTCTCTAAAGCCATATATTTATACTAATCATGTGATAATTGTTCAATGGCTATATTAGATGCAGTGAAAATACTTAACGATATTTTAAAAACTAGAAAAATAATACCGTGGAAATTCATATGTTTTATAAATCCAAAATAAGACATTTTATTTGATCAAGAAGAGTTTTCTTCTAAAAAAACTATGTAATTACAATCTTCCCCCATCAAAAAATTTCTTCTTTGAAATTTATTTTTCCCACACTAAAATAGATGCAGGTAACATTGCTTCATCACTTCTTATGATTCCCACGTTGCTTATTTAAACATGTGGTTTCTCAACAACACTTTAACGAGCAGAAATGTCATATTTCTTAGAACTTTTTCCCTATGATCTAAGACCTTCACCATCTTCTCTTCTTATGATAGGTAAATCTCCAATGGTACCACCACTGGATTGATTACATTTGATGTGTTAGTTATGTACTTCTTCAAGATTAATACATGGAAAATATCATGTGCTTCAGATATGTTGGGTGGGTGTACTAGTTGATAGGCTAATGCTCCATTGCGATCAAGTCTCTCAAAAGGGCCAATGTACCATGGACTAAGATTTCCATTATTCAAAAATCTCATAATACTCTTCCACAGGGATATGCAGAGAAATACCATGTCTTTGACATCAAGCACTAGGTCTCGTTGACGATTATCAACATAGATCTTTTGATGACCCTGAGCATCACGGTCTTAACCTTATCCTTAGACAATTTTCATATCTAGAAGTTTTCTCTCCCAAATGTCATCCCAACATGTCGTTGTTCTTCACCTATTCCCATATAGGGATTCACAAGGATCCATTTGGATGCTGGAGTAGAAACTATTATTCTATAAGAACTCCACAAGAAGATGTTGTGGATCTCATCCTCTTTTGAAGTCCATTTAGCATGCAACCAAGATGTGCTCAAGTGTGTAGATAGTTTGCTCATATTTTCCATCAGTTTGACAACGACAAGACATAATGAAGTTCAACTCAGTATACAGAGCATGTTGAATACTCTTACAGAACATAGATTTGAAACATGGATCTCGGTCAGATACAATCAGTAGTGGTACTCCATACAGCCTTACCATGTCTCTATTGTATATCCATTCCAGTTGATCCATTTCTAAGTCCTCCCAAATTGAAATAAAGTGTTAATTCTCTATAAGATAATCCACAACAACCTAGATAGCATTGTTTCCTTTGGAGGAATTCAAATGTTTGGTGTCAAATTCCATGGTTATGTTCTCTCATTTCCATACTAGTACAGTTAATGGATACATCATCCCCTTTGACTTCTACTACTTAGCCTTCACTTTCAAACACACAAGGCACATTTATTTATACATAACGATATCCAACTTCTTGATATCCCACCAATAATTCCCCTGGATATCTTGACACATCATTGTATTTTCTGGGTTAATAAGGTAATTCAAATTATCTGCATCATCCAAAAGTTCCATCTTCAGCTCTAGACGTGATGGAACACATTGTCTTTTCCTCAATCTTACAATTCTATCATCATTATCATTAACACCGACGATTTACCTTTTCCGAATGTTTCCATATTCTTCTGATATCCCTCATCATCCTTTTGAGCATCAAATATCCTTTTCTAAAGAGGTTGTTGAGAAATAATTTGTGAAAGGATTGATGATGTTCCTTTCTTTAATATTCCAATGCCAATCTTCATCAAATCTAAAAATATTGGATCCTTTTCAGATATCATACATGATAGAATTGTTGGTTCCATTCTACATAGAGAATCAGACACCATTTTCTCTTTCCCAGGCTGGTAATGGTTTGAGTAGTCATAGCCTTTTATTAGCTCTAGTCATCTTCATTGGTGAATGTTCAACTCTTTCTATGTGAATATATACTTGAGGATTTTCTAGTCTATATATATTTCACACATCTCCCCAATGAGGTAATTCTACCAAATAGTTAAAGCGAATATCACTGTAACCAACTCCAGATCATGTGATTCATATTTTTTCTCATGACCATTAAATTGGCATGAAGCATAGGAAATGACATTTTCATTTGGAATCAACACACAACCAATAACCTTCTTTGAAGCATCACAAAATACGGAAAAATGTTATGCACTTCTGTATAGTGAGAGCACATGTGTACTGATAAACCTATTTTTCAAATCTATGATGCTTTCTTCACATTCATCACTCTATGAAATCATAGCTCCATTTCTTGTTATCTTGGGAAGAGGGTTGTAAAGTCGTTATAAATTTCTCACAAATCGGAGATAAAATCCAGATAACCCAGGGAGGCTACGGATATCCCTTGTTTATGTATGCCTCATCCATCCCTAAATTGTAGCTACCTTAGAGGGATCCATAGATAAGCCATTTCATGTGATGATATGACCAAAGAATGAGACCTCTATCAACAATAACTCACAATTGTTGTAATTTTCATTAGGCTTATCCTTTTGCAAGGTCTCTAGTACAATGAATATATGCTTCTCACTCTACTCCATGATATGGGAGTATATTAGAATATCATCTATAAATACTTTCAAAAAATTTTCAAGGTAATATATAAATACACTATTCATCTTGTCCATGAAGATTTGTGGATCATTAGTGTGTCTGAAATAAATTACTATGAATTCATAGTTCCTCTACATTGTACGAAAAGTAGTCTTACAGATATCCTCATTCTTCACCCTTACATGGTAATATCACGACCGAAAATACACCTTGGAGAAGTATTGTGCTCCACGTAGCTGATCGAACATGTCATCAATTCGAGGTAGAGGATACTTCTTCTTTATCATTATTTTGTTGAGATCATGATAATGAATGCAAAGGCTCATTGAACCATCCTTTTTCATAATGAGGATGACTGGTTCACCCCATGGTGATGCACTTGGGGATATAAACCCTCTATCTAGATTCTCCTGTAGTTGTTTCCTCAGCTCTACAAGATCCACAAAAGCCACACTATATGGAGTGTTGGATATTTTAAACTCCCCAGGTATAAGGTCAATTGATAATTCAACATATATTCTTGGAGGAACACTAGACACTTCTTCAGGAAACACTTCATCGAATTACCAGACAATAGGCATGTCTTCAAGGATGGTTTCTTTCAGAAACTCAATATATGAGCCAGATACGCATGCTCATATGGAAGTAATATTCGTTCTTGAGAAGATGGTGCATAAGAAGATTCATCTTACTCCATTCACATGTATAGAATCAGGGTTAAATCTCCATATGGAGATTTATTTCCCTCTAATGGAAATTTATATTGGCTCTATATAAGGAAATGAAATACCTGTTGAGAATGGCATCAAATTACACCAGAGGGAGTATGATGGTGTTCTCTAGAATGTTCAATGCACATATTGTGACCATGGAGCAGTTATATTAATGGGATGAAATGATTCCCCATTGATTGTTCCCATTAACATCTTTACATCAAAGATTTTTGTTGGTGTTAAGATTGTTATACTAAACTTATGGGATATAAAATAATGTGTAGAACTTTAGAAAATAACCATTTTGTTCACCTTTTGATTCTGGTTGTACTCTATCAAATATATAAATAAGGATGAGTACATTTAAACTAATTAACACATAAACCAGAATCCAATGACAAAAAGGGGTAACTTATTAATTACATTTATTTTTTTACTAATGAATTTAGGGGCTTCAATCTATGTTATCTGTGATTTACTTTCCAACATTTATTCTTAGGAATATTTTTTATTCCCTTAATAATGGTTCATACCAATCTTGAAAATTTTCCAAATCAAATCCCCTGAGATTTTCATTACAAAGATTGCATCATGGATCATTGTCATGTTCTAGGATTCTCTAGGTCATGCCTGAAACTCCATGTGGTAGTTTTCACTCCTATGTACATCAGTGCCAATGCCACCTCTACTTGCTCATATCCATACATTGATTTATTTTCTTGATAAAACAACTACTAAATACTCACCAATATTTTGGGATGTTTTTAATAATTATTCTAATCTCTATGGCTTCATTAGGGTTTTCTAATCATAATCCCCAAAATAACTAAACCTATAATATGATACCAACTATAACAACCCTCCAATTTATTACACACTTAATCATTATTTATTACATAAATCCTTCACATCATATATAATTGAATATTGAGTGGTCTAGTGTATTTGGGTATTAGGAACATTACCCAATGTCTTAAAATATGAAACACAACATCTTTATTAGAAACATCCTTCACACAACCACTACATTCCCTAATAATTAGCATTGAATGCATTATCCAGAGGAAACACATATAAAAAGGGTGAGCTATAAATCATAGTAAGGTTGTAAAAAAGTCATAAAAAGAATAATATAAAAAAACTTTGGCAGTAGGAATATCAATGGAGCATTACAGAAACATGATCATAAAGGCATGCTATAACATGATTATCATAACAAGGAAATGTGGAAAAAAACATTTAACATGGTATTAACAGGAGCCAAGGATCATTGAACATGGAGCATGAATAAACCCTAATTGCACTTGAACTAGCATGAGTAAAGCCTAATTTCCCTTGATGTATCATTATACTAATATTTACCCAATGTATTGGAGCGCGGTCAAGACAAACCCTTCATAAACATTTCATTTCATGCATAAGTGTGCAAAATGGATCATATAACATTGAATAATTAAAGATCATAATTTATTCCATGAAAATTAATGCTTAATTCATAAGTGAAAATACATAGTTAATATGTAAAAGTGGATAATTGTTAATACCCATGATACGGAAATTATCATGGTATTCATGACATAATGTCTTTGGCTTGCAAAATCGCAGTGAAAGTTCGACAGCATAGTGGCCTGACATGTGAATTTATAAAAATGGATGATGAGAGAGAAAGGGGTTTATCATAATATAAAAATTAAATGGGATATATATTGGTTATATAGATTCATGTCCCAACATAGGTAATTCAATTTGAAATTCATAATACAAAAGAATTGCGTGAATGTATATGTGAAGAAAGAAATTCTGTATGGAAATTCTGCATGGAAAAGAGTGAACATGGGAGTAGTTAAAGAAAATGAAAGGGGTCTACCCTCATTAAAACATAAATAAGGAAGTATGAGGGAGGTGATAAATCATACACCAGAATTTTTATTTGAAAATAAAAGGTCATAAAAACATAATGAAATATGGAAAAAATGAGAAAGAATGAAATCCCTTAATTGGATGTGTGATCCCAATGCCTTGGGAGGGGCATGAGAGTGGTTTATTTTGATCTTAGGGAACCCTGAAAGGATTCCAGAGAGCATAGGGATGTTTTTGGGAGATCTACAAGGGGTTTGAGTGAAGAGGAAATGGGAGCATGTGTGGGATTATATAGGCAAAGTGAAAAAATTCTTTATTATTTAGGGTTTGGACCCTACACATTAAACTATTCCAAACCACAAACCATCGAATGGTTTTTTCACATGTTTTTTTCCGAAGGGGAGTGGAAAAAAATATTACATGAGGAAAATGGTAAAACATCTTAAAATATTAGGCTTTCTTATGTGGAGTTGAGTCACACTCTCAAGGAAATAATTTTAAAAATAATAAAATGTTTTATAAGTCTTGTAGGGTCCTCTAAGGCTTTGTAAAATAAATCAAATTAACCTAAAGTCACATTATGTTAATGGTAAAACATTTATTAGCCGAAAATAATGTTTATAATGTTTTATTAAAAAACAATATGGTTATTATGATGTCATAAAAAGCATTATATATTTAAATGGAATTTAATTTTAAGCCAAAAAATCACCTGTATCAGAAAATTAATAAAACACCACCATTGGATAATTTGGAAATCCTAATTCCAAATTTAATATTCATTTTCACTAAATAATCTTCTAAATATGTGAATTTTATCTTTTAATATAAGAACCGACTTTTATCGAAAATTCATGGGTTTTGACAAAAATTGATTTCAAACAAAATAAAAATCACAATTGCATTGATAATAATTATATGATAACTTATATTAAAAAAATTATACAAATAATATTATATTAAAATATTATTTAACTAAAAATTTAAATAATTCATAAAAATAGATATCATAATTTAATATTAAAGAAAAATATTTTTGTTCATTAAAAACTATTTACAACATAAAAATAATAAAATGAATGTATATTCCTTATTATATACAAAAATAATGCACATAATGATAGTTATAAGGCCTTGTTAAATAACCCCTTATAACACATGTATATGATGGAAGGGAAATTAGTGAGATGGTGATAGACCCTTTGGGTGGCTTGAATAACATTGCTCAGGTGGTAATATCAATCAACATTCACTTCTCCCATAGGCGGTTCCGTTCAAGATTAACATCTTGAAGCTCGGCTTGGGCTTGGTTAAGAGAAAATCCAAATGACGCCACTTCCTTTCTGAGCTCTGACAAATGGGCTTCATTTGGATAAATTCTACTGGATGTGGCCATCACTGCCTTTGTCTGAGTAAATTGGAAATGTTAAATCCCTATATTTATTCTAATCATGTGATCATTGTTAAACAGATGTATTAGAAATGGTAATAATTATAAACGGTATTTTAAAATAAAAATACTTAAAACTGAGGAAGTTCATATGTTTTACATATCTGTAATAAGACATTAAATTAGATCAAGAGGAATATTCATTAATAATAGTTTAGTTTATTAACAGATCGGAACACTGGAGCATCATTGGTGGCCTGAGAAAGTGTGGTCGGCATGGCACCACTGGTGTGGTGACCACGGTCTCTCGCCAGTCGTGAGGAGGTGGCAACGCCCACAATTTCCACGATGGATAGGTGGTTTCCCACCGACTCAGGGCGCATCAAATACGAGAGGTCCATCATGGTAGCATATCGCAAAGGAGGTGATGCGGCTATGGATGTGACAATGGAAGACCCGCATCTGTCGGTCCTGCCCTAGACCAGTCGACTAGACTAGTCAACAGAAGGGGCAGTGCCAACCTAGCACCGCCAGTTGATGACTAAACTGTCAGAGTCCATTCTGTGGGGAGTTGGGACCGTGCCCAGTCGACATACCAGACCATGTATAGCTGGTCTGGGTCAGGTCAGTCCTGTGTTCGCTTGAGTCTGGTCGGGTCAGGTCAGTCCCACTAGGTGGGATCAGACCCAGACCCAGTTTGATTGAGTTACTCTTAAAGGGTCACAACTCCTAAACAAAACGTCATTTTGATTAACCATCTATGGCGATGGAACCCTTAGGACAAGTCTGTCCTTTGAAGATACTCCACATGGGATTTGGAGAATGATGGAGTACAGATGTGGTGGATCAGACTCATATCCAACTAGGCCCTCAGCACTAAAATTCCTTTAACCTATAGATCGAGAGTCTGATTGACCAGCCGCCTATTGAATTTGAACCCTTATGAATTGTCAGTTCAGTAGGTTACATTTTCGTGGGACATCGTGGATGTTTAGGTACGACTGATGTCTTTTGGATCATAATCTATGGAACTCTGGTTCCTCATGTGTAGGAATCCTATGGCTGGATATCGAGGGACATATGACCCTTTGTGGACTGACATCAGAATAAACCTGCATGGATCTATAGTAGAGAGACCTGATGAGGACCAGCCATAGAGCGTCCCATCATGGATTAGTGACTTACAACCCTGTGTGGATTGAATAATTATGACCATGTGTCGATAGACGACTTACGAACCTATGTGGATCAATGAATTATGACCATCTGTGGATCAAAAGCAGCGTGGCATGATGGGGAGCAGCCTTAGATCGGCCCATCGTGGATCAGTATCTGAAGACCCGATGTGGATCGATGACTTAATACATGATGTGGATCAACAACTTATGACCCATGTGGGTCAGCGACTTAGGACCATGTTTGGATCAACAATATAATGACTTTTGCGCAGTTCTGCAGTTGAACGTCTCAATGGAAAATTGTTGATTTATCTTTACGACAAATCAACATTATCCATGTTCGTTATTTTATATACGTTGTGTGAGGTGAGCCTTTTTCCATTGTGTATTGTGATTTATGTCACGTTTTGTGGTTGTTCCTTCATGGAATTTTGGGAGTCCTTTGGGAGTCTCGTGGCCCCTTCCGGGTATTGTTAAACACATCCATGAACGGGATTCACCCACACCAAGTTGTGTCTTGTGAAGATGAAAAATATCTTTACTAAGACTTTGGGAGAAAAGGATAGATGGTGATCAGAGATGATTTATACATGTGTGGACTGAAAGTGATGACAGACGACAATGTGAACCAACCCTTCAAGTAGGATCCTTAATGGATAACCTTTAAGCCTTTTTTTAATTTTATTGTACTTTCTTTTTAGTTGGGTTTGTATACTGACCCTTTTATGTTTTGATTCTCACTTTTACAGTCAACAATTCTACTTTGTGGTTTTCTTTTTGTTGTGTACCTTGTCTGTGTGTGTACAAGTTTAAAGACAATGAATTACCTTTTGGAGATATGCCTTTCTAGTGCTAGTTGCCAACCCCTGACCTATGGAAGGGAGGCACGGGCTAGTCACAAAACGAGCCCAGGGGATGGTCGAGGACATTAAATAAGTGTAAAATCTATAATTTCATGTTATTTTGTTATCAGGAAACCATTAACGATCAAAAATTGACATTATATAATTCTTTACATGGTATCTAGAAATAAAGAATGTGTAATAGAAAAAAACATGTGTTTCATTTTTATCAATTTCAATAAAATCAATCGGATGACTTGATGATTTATGAGATTCCTATAATATTATATATATAAATAGGATTTATAGTAAGTGGTTCTCTATGATGAATATTTTCTTCAAATATGGTTCAACATGTATAAGTTAGTGGGAATTATTGATAATAATTCAAATGTATTTTAGATTTAATGGTTAATTTATATGTATTATAAAGGATGAAGAGTAATGATATCATTTAAATTATCATGGTTTTCTAAATGTAGTGATTTTATTTTGTTCAATATATTTTTTATAAGACACAATTTTTTATTTATTCTATTTTTTTAATGGTTTAGTGTTTGTGACAATGAGACTAAATGATGATTTATTGAAAGGGAAAAAATACATCTTTTAATTAATAAAATTATGTATGAAAATATGTGAGTATTATTGATATCATTGAGAATGGTAAGGTAAAATATTATTTCATACAATGATTTATAACATAGAATTATTGGAGGATTTTTTGATTACTCAATAAATATTTGATAAATTAATAAAATAAAATCAGTATGTAATGTTTTTTTATATTAACTGAAATAATTTAGAGATTTAAGAAAAATATATCTACAATAATTTTATTTTACGAATGGATCCATGAAAGAAATTTTAATCATGAATTTTTTTCGTTAAAAATGTGGTATCCCAATGTAGAGTCAAGGATGATTGGGAAATGATTGTAACATCCCATTCTACGTGAAGATAAATATCAGATGGTTTACATATCCAAATGAATTAGATGTCAACTAATTTTTTCAAATTTAATGTTAAAATAATTCATACAAAAATTTGGATAACAAAATCAGGAATTAATTTTGTTTTGACATTAATGATGAATCAACAATCCCCTATAAACATTTTAATGATAATTGAATATAAATTCCATTGGAATTATTTAGATAATGGGATTAAATTATAGTGGAGATTCCACCAAATTAGTTATATAATATGAAGAATAATAATTTTAGGAAAAATATAGAAAACCTGTATTTGGGAGAATATGAAAATACACAATCATGTTAAAAATAATTATTACATTTATCTTCCCATAACGGTTGAAATGATATTGGGAAAAACATTATATTTGAATGTCAATGGGTATGGAAGGGAATGAAATAAATATTCCATAACTATGGATACATAGATGTAATTAATTTATAATGGATTTATGACCATATTAACAAAAATATCTAAAGAGGTAAATTATTATTAAAAAACTGTTTTTATAATAGTTTCCATTCAATGTAATGATAATGAAATAATATATTTTGTTTGAAATTGGAATATGGTAAATATAGGATGAAATAATGATGTAAAATACTCTTATTAATGTATATTTATCATCATGAAATTGTATGAAATGGTAATGAATGATTAGCAGATTAAGAGACGTGGATTTTTCAAGGAATCAACCAATATAAAATTTATAATCATATGGGGAAAATATCTAATCAGTAGTCGGTTAGAAAATGGCTTGGGTGAAGATCATTTTTGTACTTATAATAATATTTCAAAATGGTAATATTTTACTGTGTAATGTTATGAATAATGAGTTTTTTTTAGGTTTATTCCACCTAGAACAATTCTCATGTCTTCCAAATGTAGTATGGAACCCACAGTTTTATAAGGAAGTGTTTTTACAAGTTATTGAACGTTTAGATATTCCCATGATTATCGGCAAGTAACCAAACCTGTTACTTGACAAGGTTCCCCACCTAGGTCGTACGAAATATGATAAAATATTGGGGTCTCCTTTTTAAAATAATTCACAAGATCTCCAAATTCATGTTCATTCCCATTACAAAAAGTTGTATTCATTCTAATTTCAAAATGGTACAAATTTGATCCTCGTTATATAGTGTCACAATATTCCATTATAAACATCTTAAAATTATTATAAATTGTTTCTATCCTAATAAAAACTATAATACTATTGACCCCAAAAATAATTTGATTTAAGATCTTCCCCCATGTTTTCCAAAATTTAATGTGTCATTATACTCCACATGGTTCCGAAATTTTGTTCCAATCAATATTATCTTCTATTTGTCCTAAATGAACATTGTTCAATACAATTAACTTATTTCCAAAATTTAATTTTTTTGAGTTAAAAACATTTTTTCATTCATAAATCATTGGTTAATATCCTCGAGGTGTTTTCACAAAATTACCTATGTGAGAATTATATAATTGATTTCCACAAACACCTTTAGTTGATTTTCTCTTTTTGGTTTTAAAATACATAATTTAGGAGCCTCACAATTATTTACCCCAACTATTTCAAACATGATTCTCCTATTGAAGTTCTCAAACTCCATTACTACCAATTCTAATCTTGCTGATGAAAATACATTTTCCACGATTCTCCTCATGGTATCAAAACGAAATGAGTCCATATTGACCTATTGTTTACTAAAAATTTATTGGGCCTAGAATATAATCTTGGTTTCAACACATAGCTGGAAAATATATATACCACATAGATAACAAAAATAATTGAGTCCGAATTTTATTCTAGAAATCATGAAAAAAATCTATGATATGAGATTCTCCTATTGGTTTTACAAAATTAAATGTGTGGAGAGTCTTCTTTTGGATTTCTAAAAGAGAATAATTTGGGATTCAACTCTTGGATTCAAAAAATACCATTACTCAATTACATCTTTATGGATTCATAAAATTATTATTTATAAATAATATACTCCTAGTATTATATAATATAATCATCCATATTTTGTGTCAGGTTAAACCAGATATTTAAGAATTATCTTAAGTCACACAACAAACCATTTGTTGTTTGCCTTCACATAGTAACTTTCTAAATTGATACTAAACATCAAAAGAGCTACCATTGATTCATGACCAAAAAAGAAACCACTATGTAACTTATCACAAGACAATATGAAAAATGTATTTCCTCATTAGATCCCAAAAAACTATATTTGTTTGTATTCCCTTTAACTGGATTCATAGGAACCCCCATTCATGGGACTAATCCCCCACATCAAAACACCACCTACCTAATTATATAGAAGAATCATAACAACATTGATTAGTATAAATTATATAATTCCACCCTTATTTTTATTAAATTACTATAAACTAAATACTAGGATATAATGATATAAATTACAACTCTCATATAAAATTTCATTTTATATTTATGTTATATGCCGATAAATATTACAAACGGTAATGTGTATTTTTAGTATGATAGATTTTAGAAATAGGAATTAAATATGGAAGTGAGCATAAAATTCGATAATAATTCATCTATTAGATTGCCCAACATCATAAATTAATGATACAAAAATGGTTATTAATAGAACATGAGGTCACACAATCTTTCAATACTTAGGAGTCTTGTAAAATATAAAACAAATCCTATATTAGAAAATAAATAACCAAACATTTAAAAAAATTGTTATGATTTTCTATATTGACATGAGATTCCATCGGCATGTATTCTAGCCTATTATAGCAGGGATTATACATTAGGTTTGTGAAATTCATATTTAGTTATGTTAACTATGTATTTGGTCAGGTATGTTACACATTACAATGTTTATTTGGTTTTTTCATGGATCTATATCATAAAAAGATATATTTATTTATATTATAAATGGATTCTTTGATACTACTGTGTTGTTCTTCAAATAGTCAACCATACATCATTGTTAATTATTATTCCCATTGAATTATCAAAATGTATATTTACACAATATCCTTGAATTTCATTAAATAATATTGAAACTAATTTATGGAATGATATGGATGTTAAAATAAAGAGATGAAATATAATAATTAGGATATTTTTTAAATAAATAATAATAAATAATTTTAATTAATTTGACTACATAAAAATAAGTTGTAACAAATTGTAACATTAATTTGATTAGAAATAATATTTATAATGTGATTTGTAATATAGATATCATGTATAAAAATCTATGTATGATTAAAATAGTAGAATCACATGACAATTTCGATACAATTGAGAGGGGCTGAGACATTTAAACCCTAATTTTATAAAATTTCTTAATTTTGAAATCAATACTCTTGAATAGTGTTCATGTTTTCAATCCACTAAATATTATATCTCAAAATCACAATATATACAGTTATAATGATAATGATTATATAACATCATAATAATATGGCCCGACCCCAAAACAATACTCTTCCTTATGGTGGATAAACTCCCATTCAAGGGATCATCACTATGATCTATTTGAATAAAACTTGTTAGAGACCCCTGTTAATGTCTCTTACTAGTTAGTTAAAACCCCAAACTTCTCATCTTCGCTAATAAGTTAGGCCCACCAATCAGAAGCATACATTAGTTTTTTAGAAACCCAAAAAATATTCTTCTTAATGATGATTAAGATATAAAAATATATTCATTATTCCTCTACATCATATCTAGATATGAATAGATTATGTATAATCCATAAGAAACATGACTTACATGACAAAATATTAATGGAAAAATGAAGTTGTTAGCACAATAAACAATGGTAATACTTAAATATTATTAACAAAATGATATAAGAGAATCATATATGATGTCATAAATATTGGTGTGGTTATGGTAAAATATAATAAAAATCATTATCAATTATATAGTAAGATAACACACACTATACTAATGGAATATACATGGTAAGTATTAATTTGGAAATCTAATTTTTATCCAAGATTATTTATAGGAAGTATCTTTTAGGGAATATTTTCCATCCATGTCTATGATCCATTAAAATATATTTTAGTATTTATTTACAAATAATTTATAAATATTTTAATTTAATTTATGAAAATTTTTGACAATTTATAAAAATAATTCAAAGAAATAATTCTCTTATTTTCCAAACAAGGTATTTTGTGACTTTTCAAAAAGTTACAGAATTGATGTTTTTTATCGTAAACAATGTGAGTAGATTTTTCTGATGTTATATCACCTTAAAATTTTGAATAATAGCATAACATAATAACTGTTTATTTTGAAATGAAATATTTTCATTTATAATTGTGTATATTTTAAAAAAAATTAAAGTATAAAGGGATATTTCTATATAAAAGAGTTACTGTTTTTTTCATATTATTTTCCTCTTTGTCAACATCCCTTTAAGGATTTTATGCTTAATTGAGATATATTTATTATAGGATATATGATATTATTTAATATAGATGTACTAATTTTATTCCATCAATGGTTTATGGGTAAATTATTAACATTCCATAATATAGTTTTAATATGAATATTTATGTTATGTTTCACCCTTTTCATATGAGCAATGTATTGAACTTAGTACGTGATGGGCGAGGCTTGATATAGACTCTCGATGCATCAGTAGGTCTTACGAGACAAATAAGGTATCGATTTAGCTAAGGAATTTTCCATTCATTATTAGATGACATGGCCAATTACTTGATTGTATGTTTCAAATATATGGCATTCGATATTCCATTATTATGAGTTTATTTACTTATATTGAATGTGATTACTCAACTAGTAGAATACCCATGGTATTGTTTAAATAGAATTATCTCATTTATTATTTCCACATTTTATTGAATATTAGGTGTAAAGGATTATGTTTCATTTATATATCATTCTATAAATGTTACTGTAACATCCCAGGTAAATAAATAATATTACATTGCAATGTTTATCAATATTTGTGAATAAAATGTTAATATTACTTTAAAGGGAATGCTATGCTCGATGGCATACCCAATACGCAACAACGATTTCCTTTGAAATCTTACGTTGCATACTAATAATATAAAAATATTATAATAGTTAATGCCTATCCATTGTAATGGAGGGAATGAACATAAATAACTAAAAAATGATTATATATGTTTTTCAAATATTTTTACTTTTATCAAATAAATTTTAGAGGCTTAAAATGAAAATGAATCTAATTTTAAGCATAAATCTTCTAATATTCTTTAAAAGGTCGAGTAATAGCCTTCTGATGGAGAACCATTTTTAAATATAATTTTGACAATTTTATATGTTTTATTTTCCAAAATAAAATCATTCTTTATAATATGGACATCAAAATTTACTTTGTGTAAAATTTTGTTATTTTTCTGATAACGATCATTTTTTGTGAAAATGTTGCAATTTAATTAAAAACCTTGTTTTAATCTGATGTATTTGTATGGATAGATTATATTTTTAATTAAGATTAATGTGTATTTAGAATACATTTTTACCATTTAATCCAATTGTTGTCATTTTAATTAATTTCACGTTGAAATTGGACTTAAACTAGTGTCAATCTTTTAATAGATATAGTTTTTTAAAAACACACTATTTGTTTTGACAATGGGAATTAATTATTCAATTAACTTAAGAAACTTATATGTTTGGAGTTTTTTAAAATAGAGATCATTTTTGAATTTGGAATATATAATATATCTTAGGGTGAATTTTTGGTATTTTTTTGAAAAACTTCAATTTTTGATGAATAGTGAAACCACTAAGTGGAAGTTAAAAAACTGATTTTTTATTTAAATGTAAATTTAACACTTCTATGATTAGATTTCCAAAAATCCAACATACATGGTTTTCATTAGGATGTAAAATGTGGTCTAATGAGATTAATATAATTTGTTGGTGAATAGTAACTTTTTAAGTTTTATTAATAGCGATTAAAGGTAATTATTGGAATTTAAGGTAAAGCTATTGTTATAATAATATGAAATGATCATGAAACATGTCCTTCCCATATTGTATGAGTCATTTCTGACCAATACAATCCATCAGTCAACTTGGGGACCCCATGGAGCCACTTTGGTTGGAAAATGACATTAATAACTTTTTATTTAAAGTTAAAATTAAAATGTCACAAACATGTATTATTTTAATAAAACAATTTTTACATTGGGTTATACAAGTCATATTTTTGACTATAAATATTTCATTAGAAATATAAAACTATTTCCTACATCATGCTATTTTTTTTATAATTTTCAGACATTAAATAAATTAATTTATTTATGACACCATGATGATGCAGTGATTACCTCATAAATGGACGATTTAAATAAAATGATAAAATAGGGTAAACTCTAAGTCTTAAATTAGTAAAAAACCTATTGGATGGGATAATTTCGAAACCTTATCACCTTATCATCGAATGATATCCTTTTGGGAACTTTAAAATATGAAAAGCAGTTTATAATAAAGTAATATTTTATAACTTTCCAAGAGTGCTGCTCCTCTTCTCTTATAAAAGGCCCCCAGCTCTACCACCTAACTAACACCTCTAAAGATTTTGGATTGTCCAAACCCTCTCTACACATCCCTCTATTCATCATTGAAGCCTCACATTTGGCATAATTCTCTTCAAGAAACCCTTCTGGTTCAAACCAAGAGGAGATACCCGATTTAATGGTAATGTCTTCACTTGTGTCCTTTTGTTTTATTTTGCTTCTCCAAACCCCTAAACACTTTTTATTCATTTATTTTGTAACAACACCAGTATCTTAAATATACTAGGATGTTTTTATGTGAAGTATTTGAGCTAAAATTACACACAAATCCGTCTAATTATTAAAGAACATACTGTTTCTGTGGATGGCGAATTACTGTCTCACGAAATGATGATTGTTCAATATTCTATTAACACCTTTCATGGTAGCCATTATGATGTCACTATATTTTATATTTGATATATATTGTATTTGTGGTTTCTATATGCTTCTGTATTTTATATTTAAAACATACCTTTATGCTTTGCATGTTGTGCAAATGAGATAATTTAATATGAGGAAGTGTGGACTACCGTCCCCTCATGTGATGTGACTCATTCATGCAATACATGGAATGTATAAAGAATGAAATTAATGAAATTATTTGACCTATAAAACATATATATTATACTTGAATTATAATATATATATCTCTCAATTATTTTTAATTCCATTAATATGACAAAGAGATGAAAGTAGTGTTCATGCGTACGTACGGCCTACCGTCTCCATGAATGGTGAATTTCATTTATTTTTATCTCCAAATGTTATGGAACAGTATAAAATGAATAAGTACTGGATATATATGATATTTAAATCATTAATACTATTCTGGAGATGATTTACTTATAACTACATGGACAATCATTTTCAAACAAGTTCATTTTTTACTCATGTACCAAACATCGACAAAAACGTCTGATATGAACTCATATTATTAACCAATTATTATAACATTATAATATGTGATATGAACTGAATTATAATATTTAAAGGAGGACCTTAAGAAATTATAAATTTACAAAAGTTTATTATTCAGGAATATAAATAAACGAATAAGACAAGTCGGACTTGACATAAGGGATCTGACCTCTCTCTTCCTTTTCAAGTACCCTCTTTTATGTCATTTCATTTATCCTACATGTTCATATGTTGGAGGATGTTATTTTATATTAACCATACTATAATTTGAATTTTAAATGATGAAATACCCTCTCTTACTCTCATCAATTCATTTTTATAATTTTTATGTGGAGCAGTTAGGCTGCCGAATTTTCATATGGGGATTTTCATCTCATTTTTTATTCCCATGAGATTCATGAAACATTGGACACTATTTATTTTTTTGTGGTGTATGTACTGCCCATTATTTTACTATTATTACAATATAATCTCATTTATGGGTAGTTACATCTTCATTGTATGACCCTTCTTTCATGGGGTGTATGTTTCGAAAGTTGCCCAAATCGGTAAGGGAAACTTTCACACTCCTCTTTTAAAAGACATATTTTGTTATGTATTTTAATTTACATCTTTTTATGTTGGGGTACGTTATTATATATCCTTATTTATATAAATTTTATGTCCAAATGATGAGATACCGTTTTCTATCTCATCAGCTAATTTTGTGAATTTTAAAGTGACTCCGTTAGGCTATCGAATTTTACCAAGGGAACTTCTTAACCCAATTTCAATTTCTTTGGGTTCAACATGTAGTTATTGAATATTTCATACTTTGAATATGTGTGAATGACCTCTAATTGTTTTACACTTATTATCCAATTACATTGTGTGTATTCATATTTGTCACACCTAATTATGAGATTGATTTATCCTTAATTTAAGGATACCATCCTTATAAGAGATTTTATCTCATTTTACATTTCTATTGAGACTTCATTTTTGTTATGCAACAATTCACTCTTATATGGTGTATATACCGTCCTTTGGAATATTAATTCATAAATCCCTTTAATCTCATGATATTATAATGTTCTGATTGAATGTTATTCCTCAATTATTGTATTTAAGTCTCTCTCATTTTGTTAAAAACACTTTTACTAAAATATCGTTTTAAATGTTTTAATGATTTATTATTATAAATATTTCTCATTAATATCCATGTTTTCAAAATGGTTTTAAGGATTTATTTATATTGATATAAATGGTTTAAAATGTTGAATCTTCAATGTGGAATGTTACACTTTGATTCAAAAATTGCTTTATTAAATTATTTAAATGGTTCTAAAAATGGTTTTTAGAATAGATTCATTATTTCCATATCTTAGAAAGTTATATTGTTGTTGAAATGTGGGAATATTATCTTTCCTTTGTGCTTAATTTATTTGCTATGATTATTTTATGGTTCATGTGAATTGTTTATGAAGACGGGTGGTTCCATGATAAACTAAGGGCGGGTGAGCCCGATATAGCTCTCCAATGCATTGGGTAACGCGAAGGGGTTAAACGTTAAGGTTTCTCCGAAGGGATTTAGGGAATATACTGTGATGGGTACTCCAAACGTAACCATGAGGGTTACTCCCTATGTAAGTATGATATGAATGCCTCATGTTACCTTTATGTCTTATGATTTATATGATTTATTCATAAAACATTTGATTTCATGAGGTATGTTAAATTGCTTATGTTTTATGAGTAAAGTATGATTTCATTGATTCTTATGTATAAATGGACTAATGTATACTTTCCGTATTGTTATAACCCTTACTGAGCTTTTTATGCTCATCCCATGTTTTTGAAATGTTTTTCACAGGACATAAAGTTGAATAGGGTCAAGGATGGGATAATGGAAATGTCAGGCTATCTAAAAAAAGGAACTATACATGATTATTTTGTTCAAGATTTTTTATTTTGTGAAAAAAATGGAAGCTGAGTAGATGTGTCTACTTTGTAATCTTTGAGATGTAATATTTATGTCCTAATTCTAAAAAACTCTAACCCTGAAAAGATCTTCAATGTGAATTATTCATTTAATTCAGTAATAAGTAATGTTTAAGGTTGGGTCCTTATAGTTGGTATCAGAGGTCAGTTTAGATAACTTTAGAGGTTAGGGTATTCTCTAAGCATAAGTGACATTACCATAATGGTTAGGATTTCAGAAAGAGTCATAGTTTTTAGAAAAAGTGAATGAGTAAGTATATCTTAGTGTTTATCTTCCTCATTAGTACATGATGATTTTGTTGATATACTCACACTGACATTTTTGGTTTTAGTAAATGGAAGGATCTAGCAGGAACCAAAGTGACAATGGGTTTGAAGGAAAATGTGGTGGTTCTCTGATTAAGAGACTGGATGAAATGGTAGATTTAATGAAAAATCTCATGGTTATTCTAAACCAACTATCAGGAGTAATGATCGACCTCTTGAACCTTGGTGAGTCCTCTAATGCACTATGTACGAGAGAACCAACTCGACATGGATGTTCGGGTAATAATTATAAAAGTAACCATTAGGGTTTATATGATCCCTTCATTTGAGGTAGTAATGGGTTAATATATGTTATGATGGAATATGAACGACATGAGATAAAATTGAGGTTATATTATGTTATGGATATTTTTGAAGATTTTATCTCTTTTTGGGGAATGTTATAAGAATTATATAGGTTTGAAAAAAGAACAACACATAGACCATCTGACAACCTGTCGCGTCGGACAAAGCTATGGGAATCGAACCCACAACCAAAGTGCGACTGGTAATTATCACCTACCACAAGACTATGTGAAGTCCCTGGTTAGTTTGACTAATTATTTTCAGTTATATGATCTTATGAATCTAGAATAAGTTGATTTTGGGTAATCTATGGAAATTATTATCCTATCATGGAGGATATGTGATTTTGTTAACTACTTTCTAGTATGAGACTTTAAGAGTAACTGATGTTATTTGAAGATAAATGTTAAGGTTTATCTTCGAAGACTATGTGATATAATCCTTCAAATATTTGGGTTTCAATCTTAGTTTGGTTTACTTTGAATAATTTTATCGATAGATTTTTATTGAATGGTCTTTGTTGAACTTTGGGTATTGTTTGAAAAAATTTGGAGATTAAGAATAGATTTTTTATATAAAGGAATAACCTTTTTGGATATTATCTGATATCATACAAACCTATTTTGCTTTCTCTTTTATTATGGTCTAAATATATGGGAAGTATATAGTTCCCTTTTTTTGATTAGGTGATTATCTAGATGTTGAGTATAGTACTCTTAATGAGAAAAATTATTCTTAAATACTCATCATTTGAAGAAAGTATGAGTTTTTGTAAGAAATATAGTAAAAGTTGAAAGTCAACATGACAAGTAAGTAGGTTTCCTTATGATTTAGTTAATCTCAAAAATAAATTCCTCAATGAAAAGTAACTTAAAACAAAAAAAAAATCCGTTAAATTTTCCTACTGGGGAATCAAATACTGTTTAACCCATCACCAGTTTGTGATTTTCTGGTGGTTAACTTTCTCCTAAACATGTTTTCTATCACTCTCCCTCAGAACATGACACTTTTTTTATTCTTCCATATCTATAATTTCCTACTTGGAATCCTAGTATGGGTTAACTCGGGTGACCTTTGTACTTCTCTCCCTTTCATTTAAAGTGATAGTTTTACTGACTCTTGTTCCAATGTGGGACTTTCAATGAAGTTTCCAAGCACAATTTTGAAATTGCGAGGACACAATTCCCAAAAGGGGGAAGGTTTTAACATCATAGGTAAATAAATAACATTACATTCCAATTTTTATCAATATTTGTGAATCAAATGTTAATATCACATTAATGGGAATGCTATGCTCGATGGCGTACCCAATACGCAACAACGAGTTTCTTTGAAATCATACGTTGCACACTAATAATATAACAATATTATAATAGTTACGCCTAGCCGTTGTAATGGAGGGAATTAATATAAATAACTATAAAATGATTATATATGTTTGTCAAATATTTTTACTTTTATCAAATAAATGATAGAGGCTTAAAATGCAAATGAATCCAATTTTAGTCATAAATCTTATAATATTCTTTAAAAGGTTGATTAACCGCCTTTTGATAGAGAAACATTTTTAAAAATAATTTCGAAAATTTTATATGTTGTATTTGACAAAATAAAATCCTTCTTTAGAATCTGGACATCAAAATTTAATTTTCGTAAATTTTTGTTATTTTTCCGATAAAGATCATTTTTAGTGAAAATGTTGCATTTTAATTCAAAACCTCATTCTAATCTGATTTATTTATATGGATAGATTATATTTTTAATTGAGAATAATGTTTATTTAGATTATATTTTTTCCATTTAATACAATGGTGGTCATTGTAATTAATTTCACATTGAAATTGGACTTAAACTAGTGTCAATCTTTTAATAGATATTGTTTCTTAAAAACACGCTATTTGTTTTGACAATGGGAATTAATTATTAAATTAATTAATGAAAATTATCTGTTTTGAATTTTTTAAAATAGACATCATTTTTGAATTTGGAATATCAAATATATCATAGGATGAATTTTTTGTATTTTTTTGAAAAACGTCAATTTGTGATGAACAGTGAAACCCCTAAGTGGTAGTTAAAGAAACTGATTTATCGTTTAAATGAAACCTTTCCAATTTTATGAATTTATTTTAAAAAATATGACATACATTGTTTTCATTAAGAAGTAAAATGTGGTTCAATGAGATTAAAATAATTTATGGTGAATAGTAACTTTTAAGTTTTATTAATCGCGATTAAAGGTAATTAGTGGAATTTAAGGTAATGATATTGTTATAATAATATTAAATGACATTAAAACATGTCCTACTTTTATTTCATGAGTCATAGACGACCAAGACAATCCATGGGTCAACTTGGGGACCCCATGGTGCCACTTTGGGTTGAAAATGACATTAATAACTTTTTATTTAAAGTTAAAATGAAAATGTCACAAACATGTATTGTCTTACTAAAACAATTTTTACATGGGGTTTTACAAGTCATATTTTTAAGTATAAATATTCATTAGAAATATAAAAAGATTTACTACATCATTATATTTTTTTTATAATTTTTAGACATTATATAAATTAATTTATTTATGACACCGTGATGATGATGTGATTACCTCATAAATGAATGATTTAAATAAAATAAGAAGATAGGGTACACTCTAAGTCTAACACCTGTCACGAACCTATTGGATGGGTTTATTTCGAAACCTTATCACCTTATCCTCTAAATATATTCTTTTGGGGCCTTTAAAATCCGAAAATAATTTTATAATAAGGTAATATTTTATAACATTCCAAGAGGGCCTCTCCTCTTCTCTTATAAAATGCCCCCACCTCTACCACCTTACACACACCTCTCAGGCCTTTGTCTCATAAAAACCCTGCCCATTTAATCTCTCAAAATCCCTATCTTCATCATTGAAGCCTCAACTTTGGCATAATGCTCTTTAAGAAACCCTTTTGGTTCAAACCAAGAGGAGATACCCGATTTAAAGGTAATGTCTTCACTTTTGTCCTTTTGTTTTATTTTTCTTCTCCAAAACCCTAAAATCATTTTATTACTTTATCTTGTAAAAAAACTATCTTCAATTTACTAGGATGTTTTTATGTGAAGTATTCGAGTTACACTTACACACAACTCCGTCTAATGGTTAAAGAGCATACTGTTTCTGTGGATGGTGAATTACTGTCTCACGAAACGATGATTGTTCAATATTCTCTTAAAACCTTTCATGGTGGCCATTATGATGTCACTGTATTTTATATTTGATATATATGGTATTTTGTCTTCCATATGCTTCTGTATTTTTTATTTAAAACATACCTTTTTGCTTTTTATGTTGTGAAAATGCGATAATTTCATACGAGGAACTGTGGACTACCGCCCCATCAAATGATGTGACTCGTTCATGCAATACATGGAATGTATAAAGAATAAAATTAATGAAAATATGTGACCTATAAAACGTATATATTATACTGTAATTATAATATATATATCTCTAAATTATTTTTAATTCCATTCATATGACAATGAAATGAAAGTAGCGTTTATGCGTATGTACGGCCTACCGTCTACATGAACGGTTCATTTCATTTATTTTTTCTCCAAATGTCATGGAATAGAATAAAATGAATATTTAATGGATATATATGATATTTAAATCATTAATAATATTCTAGAGATGATTTACTTATAACTACATGGACAATCATTTTCAAACAAGTTCATTTTTGACTCATGTACTAAACATCCACAAAAACGCCTGATATGAACTCACATTATTAACCAATTATTATAACATTATAATATTTGATATGAACAGAATAATAATATTTAAAGGAGGGACTTGAGAAATTATAAATTTACCAAAGTTTATTATTCAGTAATATAATGAAATGAACAAGACAATCAAACTTGAGGTAAGGGATCCAACCTCTCTCTTCCTTTTCAAGTACCCTCTTTTATGTCATTTCATTTATGCTCCATGTTCTTATGTTGGAGGATATTATTTTATATTAAACATAATGTAATTTGTATTTTATAATTATAAGATACCCCCTCTTAATCTCATCAATTCATTTTTAGAATTTTTATGTGGCGCCATTAGGCTGCCGAATTTTCATAAGGGATCTTACCTCTCTCTTTCTTTTTAAGTGCTCTTTTTTATGTAACTTACTTTAAGATCCTCTTTCATAATTTGGGGATGTTCTTTAATATTTAACTTTCTGTAAAATTTATGTTAATATGATGAGATACCCTATTTTATCTCTTCAATCCATTTTTTGATGTTTTATGTGGCGATGTTAGGCTGCTGAATTTTCATATGTGGATTTTCATCTCACTTTTTATTCCCATGAGATTCATGATATATTGGCCACTATTTCCTTTTTGTGGTGTATGTAATTCCCATTATTTTACTATTTGTATAATATAATCTCATTTATGGGTAGTTACATATTCATTTTATGACCCTTCTTTCGTGGTGTGTACGTTTTGAAGGTTGCCCAAATCTGTAAGGGAACCTTTCACACTCCTCTTCATAAAAGAATTATTTTGTTATATCTTTTAATTTACATCTTTTTATGTTGGGGTATGTTATTATATATCCTTGTTGATGTAACTTTTATTTCCAAGTGATGATATTCCTTCTCTCTCATCAACTAATTTTGTGAATTGTAAAGTGACGCAGTTAGGCTGTCGAATTTTACCAAGGGAACTTCTTAACCCAATTTCAATTTCTTTGGGTTCAACATGTAGTTATTGAATATGAAATCCTTTTAATATGTGTGAATGACCTTTTATTTTTTGACACTAAATATCCCCTTATATTGGGTGTATTTATATTTTTCACACCTAATTATGAGATTGATTTATCCATAATTTAATGATACCTTTTTATAAGAGATTTTATCTCATTTTACATTTATATAGAGACGTCATCGTTGTTATGCACCAATTCACTCTTATATGGTGTATATACTGTCCTATGGAATATTATATCATGAATCCCTTAATTCTCATGATATTATAAAGTTCTGGTTGAATGTTATTCCTCAAATTATTGTATTCAGGTGTCTCTCATTTTGTTAAAAACCCTTTTACTAAAATATCATTTTAAATGTTTTAATGATTTATTCTTATAATTATTTCTCATCAATACCCAGGTTTTAAAAATGGTTTTAAGGATTTATTTTTATGGATATTAATGGTTTAAAATGTAAAAATCATTAATGTGTTATGGAACACATTGATTCAAAAATCTCTTTATTAAATGTTTAAATGGTTTTGAAAATGGTTTTTAGAATGGATTCATTATTTCAATATCTGAGAATGTTATATTGTTGTTGCAATGTGGGAATGTTATTTTTACATTATGATTAAGTTATGTGCTATAATTATGTTATGGTTCTTGGGAATTGTTTATGAATACGGGTGATTCCATGATAAACTAAGGGCAGGTGATCCCGATATAGATCTCCAATGCATTGGGTAACGCGAAGGGGTTAAATGTTAAGGTTTCTCTGAAGAGATTTAGGGAATATACTTTGATGGGTATTCCAAACATTACCATGAGGGTTACTCCCTACATAATAATGATATGAATGCCTCAATTTATCTTTATGTCTTATGATTTTTATGAGTTTTTATTAAAACTTATCATTTCATGAGGTATGTTAAATTGATTATGTTTTATGAGTAATGTATGATTTCATTGATTCTTATGTATACATGGACTATTGTTTTCTTTCCATATTATTATAACCCTTACTGAGCTTTTTATGCTCATCCCATGTTTTTGAAATGTTTTTCATAGGACATAATGTTGAATAGGGTCAAGGATGGGATCATGAAAATGTTAGGCTGTCTAAAATAATGAACTAGACATGATTCATTTGTTCAATAGTATTTATTTTGTGAAAAAATGGAAGATGAGTAGATGTGTCTATTTTTTAATATTTGAGATGTAATAGTTATGTCCAAATTCTCTAAAACTCTAAACCTGAAATGACCCTCAATGTGAATTATTCATTTAACTCAATAAAAAGTAATGTTTAAGGCCGGGTCCTTATAATTTATGATTATTTCTGAAAGTTTATGCTATATTGATTATCCTTACTAATCCTCATAGCTCACCCCTTCCATATTTTTTTATTTCCAAGGTTACAAAGAAGTGTTTTATGATTTATATGAAGGGAAAATCTCAGACAATAATAGAGTTCACAAATAATGGACTATGTTTTATATAATGTTTTTAAATTTAATGGAAGTTACATGTATGTAATCAATTTTCAAAGACTGATAACCTGATAGGAACTTCGGGACATGATTATATGTAATGATGAAAAGTTATTAAAATAATACGACATATCTGAGCTTATTGGGTTAGGGAATTAATGTTGGTAGTATATTAAATTTACCAATAACCCTGGAAATTAGATTTAGAAAACATAGATTATAAAACATAACCATATGATTAACTTTGAGAATAAGACTATGTATAAGATATTATCCATTCAATTTGGTACTGGATGGCCATGGTTAAATATGTGAACAAATGGATTGAGAAGAATATAGAATCGTTTAGAGATCCAATAAATGATTTTTTATGAGAATATAACTATGATTTGTGTTTCTCACTTATATCATTGAGTTTTTGTCAATGGTTTGAATCAATAAGGGTGTATATACAATGGTAATACTATTGATGATGATGCGACTAAAAATTTTATATGAAATTAAGGTGGTATTAAGGAATAAGAAGTTTATGAATTGGTATTTGTTTAAGAGTTAAGTGAAATGATTAAGCTTATTTTTCATTTATATTCTTTAATTATTATAAATATGGGTCTATGGTTTTATGATTCATAAGATATATAATAATTAAACTATAGTACATATTTATAAATGATATGGAGGCATAATATTTGTTATTAAGGATTAAAATGTGATCAAATATTCGGTATGTGAATATAAGAGATATATTATATTGTTTGGGGAATCTAATGTTAAGATTGATATTTTAAATTTGGAGACCATTTGGAAATTAAATTTGGATGGATGTATTTTGGGCCAGTCTTAAGGTTTTAATGGAGCTAGACGAATAGTTCATATTATTTTTTGAGGATAAAGTATTATTTATTGGATACATTGGTGTAACCATTTTTGTTTTATTAAAAACATAGTGGATGTAGTGAAAATAGATATAATCACATCCAAGGGATAACATTGATGGTATTATGTATGTATTCTTGAGATCTTATATTTATATTAAAATTATCCATCAACTATAGGAACATGTTTTTAATTCTTTTCTAAATGCTTATATCATGTGGAAATTCGTTCAATTGATGGTATTCTAAATCAGCATTGATTTATGATATTGAGGCCCTCAACTTTCCATTTAATATCCCATTGACTGTGATTGATTACCTCAGTCGCACTTTATAAATATTTACCTTAATTATCTAAGTATGCATCCCTAATTTCCAATAATGTTATCCTACTTGAAAGCCTAATTTAGTAGATATATTCACATTTACCTTTCCCAATTATTTGGAATATTTTTTTTAACCCTATTTCTAATGTGGTTTTTTCAAAAAGGTATATTTTAGTATCATCCTTTTATTTTCTAAGTGTGATTTCTAATTACCAGAACACAATTTATTGAATGAGGGGATAATATAAAACCATGAGATATTACTAAATTTTAATTTTTAAAAAATTTTATACTTTTTATTCCTTTATTTTTAGGAAACACCATGTTAAGCATACACTAAAGACAATAATGATTTGGCATGAGTTAGGCGCAAGACCCAGTTTTACAGAACAACAATATATTAATAATATATTATTATTTAATGTAATATATATTATATAAATTAAATAAGTGGGTTTTAATAGTATGAAATAAAATTTGAAATTTATATATTTGATATAATTTCATTATTAATATAATATATTTTATAGAAATTATATTTGAACAAATTTAATTTTCAGATAAAATAAGTTTTTTTCAAATAATACAGTTTTTCCGCCTTTTAATGGAGAACCCATTTTACTTATAATATTTGACACATTTATAAATTCAATTTTACAAAATATAATTATTCGTAAAATTATTTATATCAAAATTCAATGTGGTTTAATTTTTAGTATTTTTCTGATAAATTTCATGTATCGATAAATAGTATAGAAATACTAATTTTTTATATAAAACAAATATTTTCATCAGAATAATTTATAGTGTTAAATTATACTTTTGAATGGTGTTAAAATATAAATACACTATATTTTAATCATATAATGCAATTTTTTCCATTTTAATTAATTTTACAAACACATTGGATGTAAAAACATATAAATATTTTTCAATGTTTTAACTTTGAAAACCATGTTTTTCATTCAGAAAATGGTATTAATTTTAAATTAATTACTAAAAATTAAATAATATTAATTTTTATAAATGGATTCATGATTTGGAATCATTAGTTAAAAATTATGAAAATCTATTCCTTTTATTTTTGGGTATTATGAATACTATCTTTAGTAAATTTTTATTGTCGAAGTTAAAGGTAAATCAAGAAATTAATGGTTAAGATAAAATTATAATTACACTAACAGTTGTCTTGTTTTAATTCGTTTACTATGTTGAAACCAAAATTATCCGTGGGTCTATTTTGGGACCACTTAGAGCCAGGTGGATGACTTTAATATATTAATAATATTATATTTTTTGAAAATCCAATATTTTTATACATTTGGTTTTAACCGGTAAAATATTATTCATATTGGGTTCTGTAATTGATATGGTCGACTATAAATATTTAATAGAAATAATAATTGTTTATCAACATTATTGTATTATACATATATTTTTAATGATATAAATAATTAAATTAAATGGTGACATAATGATGATGTTTTAATTTATGAATTAATGAATGAAACAAAAAAATAATATTTTAAATATTTAAATAAATTTTATACGACTTAATCAAAGACATCGACATATTTTATATATAAAATAGGCATGTTAGTGACATATTTTAATCATTGTTTAGATGTTATATTTTTTGGTTTTAAATTTATTATAATAAAAATATAGAATATTAACAAAACTAACATAAATGATAATTTTGAATAAATAATATTTTATTAAAGGTTATAAAATTCGTAAAACTATAATTCTCATAAAAATATCTAGTAAAATGTTAAATATATTATATTACAGTATTTTGAATCATGAAATGGATATTTTCAATAAAAATGTCATAACAATAATTAAATTTTAAGACTCTCACAAAGTGTCACACCATCATTTTTTCTAAATTAAAAAATTTTAATATTGGGATAACCTAATCTTCAATTCGATCATTAACAGGGAGTTATCCACATCATTGTAATTTATTAAAATTTTTTAGTCAAAATTATGAACACAAATAATGACACATTAGTGAATATGTTATTATTTTATTAATATAAATATCAAATAAATGACATTAAAAATATTAAAATATATATAGTTTTACATAAGATAGGATATCAAAAACTTTTATAGTATAATATGACATATTATTATTGTATTCAATATTTTTATTGATTTCATATTTTTTCATTTTTATTTGAAGACAATGTTATGAATAGTTTCAAAATTTACAGTAGTGATATTTTGTAAATGTAATCATTTTATAAAATAAATAAAACTCATAAAATTAATTAAAAATTAATATTTGATATTTTTAAGTTCCAAAAATTCATTAAGTTTCCATTTATGGTCAGTAAACACCATATAAGTAAATATTTATAACCATTTAATATTTAGAATTGGATTACAACAATTTAAATTAAATAGATCAAATAAGATAAATCCAAATGATAAAGACTAAAATAAAATAAAAACAACTCTTCCTTTGATTTTTTGAGAGAATTTTGACACATCCTCATAAAATATAAAAACTAATCCAATTTGGAGCCATTTGGATTTAAAAAGTAATTTATAAGGATTTAATAGTATTGTTGTTTCCCAAGCTTCCCCTCCCCACAATTATAAACCAGAATTTCTCATTCTCTTTAATTCACACCCCTTATACCATTTTTCTCGTTAAAAACAAGACTATTTAATTTCCCATAATCCGTCGCTACATCCATGAGCCATAATATGTTCATAAATCCATCACATGAATTCCTTTAGTGCAAATCAAATGCAGACACTTGAAAAAAGGTAATTGTATTATCACCTATCTTAAAGTTATTTTCTTCTTCTATATAACCTTTCGATGTTTTTTCCATTCCAAATTAATAAATATAGAATAATAAATATATTAACATGCTATTATAATAATGGTACAACCATATTTCTCGTTTTATCCCTCATATAAATAACAATATCTCTATGTGTGCGTATGTACTACTTACTATATCCACATCGTGGTGTAATTGGTTATTCCACACTAATTTTTTTCGATTGGAGTAATAATGAGTATAATAGAGATAAATAATGAATATTAAATAAAAATAATTCTTTATAATTAATATACAATTCAATTTCATACCATTTAACAATTAAGGGAATCATATTGTCGCTCGTGTGTTTGTATGATCGACCATCTCCATGACGTGATGAGATTAATTCTCCACGTTAACCATTCATGAATGAATATAAAAGTAATAAGATAATTAAATATAGTATTAATTAACCTTTTACTAATATTTATATGAATATAGTATGTTCTTTCAATAACAAACATGACTTACATGGCAAAACAAGAATGGGATAAAAAATATGTAAACACCCGAAACAATGGTAATACTGAAATAATAGTTAAAAAAAATATAGGAAGATCATATATAATATCAAAAATATGGATGTGGTTCTGGAATAATTTAATAACATAATTTATCCATTTTACATGTGGTTAATTCACCATAGACGAAAGTATAATACATTGTAAGGGATAATTTTTCAATCTCATTTTTTTCAATGATTATTTATACAAAGTATCTATTGTGTCATATTAATCATCCATGTCCATGTTTCGTAAAAATATAATTTAAAATATTTTTAATATTTCACTAAAATTTATTAAATTCATTTATACACAAGTTTTAATTTTAATAAATTATTTTTAAGGGAAAATGAATTTCATTTTCTAAACAAGGTACCTTGGGAAATTTATAACAAATTAATGGAAGACTATTTTTTTAACATATACGGTGAGAGTTTATTTTTCTACCACTATGTCACCTTATCATATTGAAGCTTCCCTTATAAGAATATAATTTAATTTTCAAAATAAATTATTCTTTTATAATTGTTATAATTTTAAAAGATTTTATAGTAAATGCGATATTTCTATCAAAATGTTATAATGATTTTGTTAGATTATTTTAATCTACATAAACATCATTTGTTGGATATTATTCATAATTGAGGTTAATTTATTAAAGGTTTTATGGTATATTTCACAGTTGATGTGATATTTTGATACCATTAATAGAAAATTTTTAAAGTATTAACATTTCTTATGCCAGTATTAATATTAATGTTTATCTTATTTTTCACCATTTTCATATAAGGAATGTATTGGACATAGTATGTGATTGGTGGGGCCAAATATATTCTATTGATGAATCATTAGGTATGATGAGACAATATAGAAATATATATTTTTGCATCTTTAACTATATTTGATCATATGTCTTGTAAGGGGAATCAACTGTATATTTCTGATGCCTCACATTATCTATTTCATCATTATGAGATTAGTTATTGATAATACATATGATTACTAGACTAGTAGAATATCCATGGGAATTTTTAAATGTAATTATATGATTAATTATTTCCAAATTATTTTGAAAATTATGTGTTAAAGGAATGTGTCTAATTTTTATACCTCGTATTGAATTATTATTATTATTTATAAGAGATTCTGCTATATTATTTAACCTGATTAATAATCTGAGCTCACACCTTTGGTATGTTTTATTTTCCCAGTATTATAAGAAGTGTTTTATGATTTATATTCAAAGATAATATTGGAGAACAATGGAGTTCTAAAACAATGTACTATGTTTCATATTATGTTTTTAATTGTATTGAAAGGATCATGTATGCACTCAATTTTCAAAGATCAGAAAACTAATCTCTAATTTGTGACTTGATTCATTGTAATCATTACAATATATGAAAATAATTCACATACCATAGGATTTTGGGGTTAAGGTTTTACATAAGAAATTAACTTCATTATAAAATTATTCCGGATGAAATTAACTTAGGGTATCTTATTTTGATATCTCTATAAATAATTCTTTTTAGGTTAATAGTGGAAATATTGTTCTTAGAAATACCTTTATGTTTATGGAATCAGTATGATAACATAAAACATTATGAAAGAATTTCTTGAAAAAGTATATGTTTAAGGAGTACAATAATAAATAATAATCTATTTTAGGGAACATTAAACACAATCATTTCTTTTTGGAACCTAAAATATAAATTGATATAGTATAAATTTTTTTGGTCCATTTCTATTAAAAATGTATTCATAAATACCCATTTGGGATTCAATTTCATCAAATTACATGGTAAATTTTTGATATAATTAATTCAATAAATTAAATAGGAATACATTTTATAGATTATTTTTCTCAAAAATTATTTATATGTTTAAAATATGTTTTCCTAAAAAACTTCATTCCATTTTGTATGATATTAAAAATATTAAATATTAGTTTACATCTTGAACATAATTTGGGCACCAAAATATATTACCCTGGTAATTTTATTTTCCATCGCTTATGGAAATATGCTTTTAACGCGTTAAAAGAAATATATAATACTACATGATATCAATAAATATATAATTAGTTTTCATTAATTGACTTTAATTGGTCTTACTATTAACATATATTATCAATATTTCCATGTTTTCAATAATTTATTGATTATTTATTTTATTTTAATTAAAATATCAAAATATTCACAAGGGTGTCACTCACCTAACACATAAATGGGGACCAGTAAGAACCCATAATTATATCAATGCAATTTAAATTATTATAGTTATTTCATATATAATAAATCACATAAAATCACTTAAATAATATAATACGAACATTATAAATGAGGAATGAGTATAATGAGAGGTATTTCATTAAATTAATGAACATATACCAATAGAATGTTAACATTTCAATTAGAATAGAAATATATCCCTTAGGAATAGTAAATCCACCAATATAATTGTAACACAAACTATGAATTTATAAATAAAATTTTCGTGTCTTATAAATAAAAATATGATATATCTATATCATGGAATAAGTAAATTTATATTCTAAAATTTATATATTTATTATTAGTATAGTTTTATGTGATAAATATTTAATTAAAATTTTAAAAATAATGTAACTATTTAAAAGAAATCTAATTTTTATAAAATATTTTAATAATTGAATAATTTTTTTTCTTAATATTATCATATTTTTTTGAGACATTAACTAAATTATCAATGTTTTATAAAATTGGTTCTTATTTTAAAATTGGTATTTTTCAAAAAAAAATGTTGATTTTAATTAAGAATTAATATTTTCAATTTCAGAAAATTATTTTCATAAAATAGTGTTTATTTTGTATTTAAATATATTGTAAAATGGTTGGTGTGTGTTCTATATGTTTTTATTTAATAGATGAATTTTTACAAATAGTGAAACGTGGTAATGTACGTTATATAAAAAATACACAAAATATAGAGTATTAGAATATATTTGTCTAATGTGAGCTGATAATCACCAAATATCCTTAATTATATTAATATATTTAGTGTAAATTCTCAAATTTTTCATAGTATTGCCCAATTATAATAATCAAATGAACAATATATTCAGAAAACACACATCTCTTCCAATACAAACACCACCCCTTCTCCTCACTCACCCAAAACCTTGAGGATAACCTATATTCCACCCATTTATTCTCAAAAATCACACCCCAATTTTTTACGGTCTCACAAAAATACCATTTAAAAATACCTTAAGGGGGATCTCATGTAGAATAATTAATGAGTAAAATCACATTCTGTTCTTTTAATTTGGATTCAATTAATTTTGTTTTCTTATCATTTTCATACCTCCTCTGTCCAATTATCTATGATGAATACATTAACAAATATATATATATATATTGGTATTTTATAATGATAATGTAATATAAACAAACACTTTTCCTCTATTCCCTTTTTTATTCTAAAAATGAAAACATTGTCTCTGTGGTGCTGATTTACCACCTTCAGGGATGAAGAGTTTTCATTCTCTGATTATTCCTTCAACCCTTGTCACAAAACCATTTTTATGTATAAAACATATATTAATATAAGAAATTAATAATATTAAATATTCTTAAACACACACACACAGACATATATTTATATAATATTAATCTATAATAAAATACTAATGCAGGATGATCCAGAAAATGCCAATATAATCCATGTGGTTATCAATAACTTTTATGTAATGACTCATCCTCAATCCAATTAACCAAATGAATTATATAAACATTTATTCGTATAGATGTTTATTAATAACATATAATTTCAATATTTCACAACTATTACCAGTTTTGATGATATTTTGTACATGTATACATATGAACCAATCCTGAAAACCAAGGGAAAAACAATCCAGAATGACTGAATTAAATCTTATAAATCAATAAAAAGTTTATAAATGAACATGTAAAATTTATAAGAAATCAGATAAATATTTATTGTTGTATGATTTAATTTAGTTATAAAATAAATTTCAAATTACAGGATATTGAGTGAAATTTTAGAACAATTCGAGACATTAGGTACGGTTTTCTTTATTAACCTCTATTTTTCTTTCAGGCCACGTTTTACCTATATTAACCCCAATGTAATTATTCAATCATTTTATATAATTATTATAAACTATATTTATATTATGTAATCTCATATATCTTTATTATTTTATCTTTATTTGAGAGGTAAATATATGTTCTATAATGTATCCCTTTTCAATTCATCTAGATAAGTATGCTCGATTATTGGAAACATCCATATTTCATACCAAATATGATTTACACACCATAATATATTATAAGGAACCAATGTTTTTAATAAAATAACGATTTTTATCTTGAAAAGAATATTTTAGTTGCTTTTTGGTTATATTTAAAAAACTGACCCTTGTCCAATTTAAATACTCCGTTTTATTTTCCCTTAAACCACACAGAAGTGAATCAATTATAATGATTATTAAACTAAATTATTTTTCTTCACATAAATTGTAAATCATTTATTCCTATTTAAAAATTTAATTTACTATACATTTTTCTTATGGTATATACATGTTTAAAATTATATCTTTATGATAGATACAAATGTTTTTCTTCAAAAGAAATTTCCTTTCTAAGGAAAATGGGTATATCTCTAAAAATATTTCATAATATTTGTAGTATAGTATTGAAATATATTTCAATACTAATTAGTGAATATTATTATTTACATATTTTTATCTCTTACATTAACATCATCCATTTATTATTTAATGGTCTGGAATATTTATGGGGATGTACTATCTTTGATTCCATTCGCAACATTACTCTATAAGGTTTATGATTATTTTCATTTTTTATAGAATGTTAATAAAATTTATTTTGATTGCTAAAATATTAATTTATATGTTGATTATTGTTCAACCCTTTCATATGAGAAATCCATTGGAAGTAGTTAGTGATGGGTGGGGCCTGTTTTAGCCCCTCGATGCATCTGTAGCTCTTATGAGACAAACTATAATGAATTTTTATCCATTTATATCCATTGTGTTGGTTGAAGCCTATATGTTATGCTTATGATGTTTAGAATTATGAATTTCCTCATTATGTTATTATTAATTTCTAATACATGTGATTATTCGACTAGTAGAATATCTTGGAATATGTTTAATTTTCATCTGATTATTTTTATGAAATTATTTATTCACCTGTTGTTCCTACTATATCTACATGAAGAATTTGTTTTAATGGAATCTATTTTAATCATATACCATTCTATATTTATTAGGATTACATATGATATATTATTTTATATTTCTAACCCTTATTAACCATATGGTCTCACCATTTTATTATGTTTATTTTCATCAGGATGTATAAATTCATATTTTGAATGGCTTGCAGGGATAACCTATGAGTATATGGAATTTGAAAATGGAGTTTATATGTTGTATTTCAATTAAAGTAATAATGTAACAATTATATTTATATTTAGATTTAAAAATATACTAATCTATTTGTTCATTCTAGATGTCATATCATTATTCATAGTACCAATTCAATTATTTAAGGAACCGACTCCATGTGGCTGGGGTCGGTGTCATTACAGTTTGTATAAATGTATGTTTATTAGAATCATATAAACTAGATTTTATAAAACATGGATCAAGAATGTAAATTTAAGATATTCATTGAGGATAAAAATATAATAACATCCTAAAAATTTGGAAATGTAGACATTATGTAGGTTTTCCCAGAAATATATCCATGTTATGACACTAAAAGTGGACATGGTTCTATAAAAGATGTACTAATGAGTAACAACCCTGTAAAGGTGCATCAATCATGACTTGGAAGAACCTGTTACATGAAAATCACTCTTATTGCTCATTTGGTTTCACACTACCATATGATATTCTTATGATAATCCACATTTTCATTAAAATCCATTTTGAAGGAATTAAAAGTAATTATGTTCCTAAAGAATCAATCTTAATTATTATGTGATTTTCTATTCATAAATTTCCAATTAATGTTATGTGTTTTTCTAGTTCGATATTATGCTTTAGAATTCGTAAGAAAAATTAATGTATGATTTTGTTTAATAAATGGTGTGTTGTGGAAGGAATCGAAATGTAATTATCATGTGTGTCTCATGAAGGGATTTACCTCCTATGAATGATAATGATGTTGGATAAGGAGCATCGACTATAATTTATCAAATAATAACTACATTGTTACATCTGTCTGACATTATGAATTATAACTATACCTGTATAGAGAATCCTGATCCACAATGTGTAAAAACAATGTTAGACCACTTCTTGAGACATTAACCTTTATCATTCAATGGGTTTATAAAGCCATTTGTAGCTATGTAGTGGATATGTTACATAGATAAGAGGATCCTTTCCTTTGGTTGTAATGAAAGGGAGAATGTTATCAAGGTAGTTTTTCGACTATTATGAGCTGTAAATAAATGATGGTCATTGATTCAAATAACAAATTAGGGGAACAAAATTGAAAATATATAATATAATTATTTTATGGAAATTCCCATAGAAACATATTTTCATCATGAATAATGAGAAAATATAGAGTGGAAATTATTGAATTTGAGGGAAAAGGAGGATGAAAATATTTCCATGTTTGATTCCAACACTACAAGGTTATTAAAGAATGCTATCGGTTGTATGTGTAATCCAATGAGAATTATTAATCAATTATTTTATGGGTTGAAACCATTAATCTCAATAGAACTAGCCTCTAGAAAACTTTCTTCTTATAAAGATATTTCCTCATGGGCTATCAAGACATAGAACTAATTCTCTATGTATTATGACATTAAAGGATAGAAATAGAAGATGATGGTTGTTGAGAACTCTGTAAAAGTTCATAAAAAATAGGGAAGAACGTAATAATTGACATCCCATCATGCAAACAATATGGAAATAGACATCACAGAACATGCCTATTGGGGCTAGGGGTTTGTTACATGTTTGGATAAAGACAACACCAAGCCCATTATTGAAAGGGAATCAAAGAAGCTACAAACATTTGGTGACGAAATTGTGATAAAATGGGAGATTATGAAAATTATTTTTCTATGCATTAAAGAAGCATGCCCCTTAAATTTCCTTAGATACATGGATATTCTTATATAGTCAAAATAGATGAGGTTAAAGACTTCAATGATGTGGTTGCAGGTACTCACGACATCTCCTCAAATATATCTACAACTTTATTTTATTACGGATCATCACAATTCCTTTTATCTTCATAGTTTTATTTTAAAATTAGATATTTCTAATTCACCTTATCTATCGATTTTTTATTGAGAGTCATATTGGAATCCATATTGTAATAAGGGTGTGTTGATATGTTTCTGTTGTGATTGATAAATGTATCCTAATTACGGATTTTATCATCATTATTATGGTTTATTTTGATATAATTCTTTGTGTGGACTGGATTTAAAAATATAATTTAAAATATTATTTCAAAATGAAGGAAATAATTATCAAGGAAGAAGGTATGTGATTTTTTAAATTTATAGGGAGACTATATCATCTGATGTATATATATATCCACCTATATTAACACTTCTAAATGAAATTCATTTGGAAGAGAAGAAAAAATCATTTATAGGTGATAAAATAAATCATTAACGGGAATATTCACCTATGTTTCCTTAATAAAATGATTTATTTTCATAGGAGTACCCTACAAAATCTTTAGTGTATAGTGTAGAGTTTTCTATGCATTTAATCTCTAAGGCAGGGCCAAAATCAAAGTCACCTTATAGAATAGTCACTATGTAATTTGTGGAGCTGAAGAAACAATAAGAGAAGCATAGTTATGGAGCATTTATTCACCACAATGTTTCTCCATGGAGAACCCCTATTCTAATTTTCAATTAGAAATATGGATCCATGATGTTTTTAATTTACTATATATAAATAAAATATATTACAATAAAGAACAAATATCCAATACCAAGCATTGTTGATTTTGTTATAAACTTTATGATGATCTATATGTTTTGATGATTTCCATTTGATTTGAATATTATCAATTCCATGTAAGGACTCAATATATGTGAAATAAAAAAATATGAACTAGTTATGAACATTATGATTTCACATTAATTTAATTTGGTTACACTAATAAACCATATATTTTAATGGTTATAAGGAACAGAGTGTTTAAGGACTATATTGATGATTATGTTGTAGTAGTTTTTATGACATTTGAATATATTCAAAAATATATGAGGACAATGATAACCAATTTTGGATTCTTCTGGAGATGATTAGAATAAATGACATATATGGGATGTTTAGTGAGTGTGAATTTCAAATTCAATTAGTTTTTTTCATGGCCATATTTTCTCCAAGGGTGGAATTTATGTTAATCATACAAAGAAAATTGTATTCTAAGAAAGGACTACACCAATGAACATAACTGATGTTCATATTTTGAATGGATTAGCTGGTTATTATCATCATTCCATTCATAATCTTTCCTCATTAGCTTAGATGTTAACCAATATTAGAAGTAAAGGGGTTATGCTTTTATGGAAAAGATAATGTGAAAAATATTTTAAAATTTTTAAGAGGAGATTAGTAAATTATTTTATGATTATTATACCATCATGAAATGGTGGAAATTTTTATTTACAATGATGATTCAATGAATGTACATGGTTATTCCGTGATGAAGAATGATAGAGTAATTACATATGCATCAAGGAAGTTAATAACTCATGAAAATAAATATCCAAATAATGATATTGATTTAGAATACATATTATTTTATAAAAAGATATGGGGAGACTATCTATATGGTGAGTTATATGATATATATATATAACAGAGCAGTTTGAAATATATCTTCTCATAATAATAACTTAACATGAGGCATAGGCGATGGCTCGAGCTACTCATGTATTATGATTGAATAATAAACAACCATAAATAGATGTATAATAAGGTAAAATATTCATTGATCATTAAGGATGATGGATTTTTAAACAAACTATTGATTGATATGGATCGTAGGTATATTGATCTATTGAAGATAGATATGAGAATTATAAATAAAGGGTAAAGATAACAAATTTTTCAATTGTTTTCCCAAAATATTTTTTGGAAATGATTAAAGTCTCATAGTTTGAAGATGAGAAGTTTCAAATTAGAATTAATTCTAAAAAAATATGAGAATCTATAAAAATATAAGTATTAAGATGGAATTATGAAATTTGGTAAGAAGATTTGTGATACCTCTATACCCACACTAGAAAATAAATAATTGTGTGATGTCCACAGCTCTATTTTCATTTTACATCCTTGTTTTACTAATATATACAGAGATTTGAATGAACTATTCTAGTGGTATTATATGTATTATGGAATTATTGATTTTGAATCAAGATGGTTAGTTTATAAATATGGGAAGGATAATAGAAAAAATCTCAATGGAGTCAGGAAACCTCATCCAATTCATATTTTTTAAATGGGATGCCTCTACTATGGATTTAGTCACTAAATTACCAAGAACTCCATGACATAGTGATGAAATATTGTTAATTGTTTACCAGATTTCCAAATCATCTCATGTCCAAGATATAAAGGAGGATTTTCATTTGGATTGTCGGGCACAACTCTCTCTTAATGAAATTTTAAGACTTCATGGTGCACCAATTACAATTATGTCTGATGGTGATCAAAAATTTACATTTAAATTCTACAAGTCTTCAAAATTATTTGGATTTTGAGATTCATTAGACAACTTCTTATCACCCTCAAACCGAAGGGCAGAATGAAAGGACCATTTAAACAATGTATTACATGTTGAGATCATGCTCACTTGAATTTCACGGAATGTTGTATTAATAATTACCATTGGGTTTGTTTTCATAAAATAGTAGTTTCCATTTAATTATTCATATGGAACTATATGAAGCATTATACAAAAAGTGATGTCATACACCAATATGATGGGATGAATTTAGTGAAATAATTCATGCTAGAACACAACTTAATGGGTAAAATATAGATGTAAAACTATTCAATCACATATAAATTTAGAACAATTTAGGAAAAATATTATTTCCAGTAACTAGATGAAATACATAGAGTTTCAAGTGGGAGTTCATTTCTTCATAAATTAATCTACATGGAATATTGTTTTATGATTTAGAAATAAAGGGAAACATAGTCCCTAGTAAATTATATCTTTTAAAATCATAGGTATAATTGTGGTCATGGTTTACTATTGGGTGATTCTAACTATCCTTTCTAAAGTTAATAATCAGTGGCACTTCCCATTGATGTGGAAGTACATGCATAACCAAATATATGTTCTCACATCTATAGAACTACACTTAGAACATTATTTATCTTACTATGATGATCCTTTATGCTTTTTAGACATTGGAGAATAGGTTTTTAGGAATCATATGACTTTAAGGGTAAATGTACTATGGAAAATCATAAAATTGAAGAGGCATTGTGTTAAAAATAAGTAGTTATGTTGAAGAAATGCCGAAATATTTTTATGATGTGGTATTCTCGAAATTTTGACCTAGATACTTTTATGGAAGGGGGAAAAGTAACAATAATGAGTTATTTTAATTAATTTTCCCTTCTCATAGTTTCTTTAGATATTATAAACTAGACAAAATCTCATGGAAATACAATACAAACATATTAAATGGTGAATGAATGAACTGATATATTTATAGATGTTAATGAACCTATACATAAGGAATTGTATCAAGACCTTTTTAATAATAATTTTAGCATTAAAAATAGTAAACTAGACAATATAATTTCATCCACACCTATGAAATTATTAATAAATTTTGAGAATACTTTAAATAAATATATAATATAACTTTATATTTGAAAAGGTAAATTGATGTTTTATAAATGATCAATTATGAGTTCGTATCTATGCATGCTATAAATATTAAATTAACATTTATAAATAATATAAATATTAAAAATAAAATTTATTTTCATTAAATTTAATCTTAATTATAGAATATTTTTAAGAGGAATTAATTAATCTTTCAATGTTTTTTAAAATCATTTATAATTTTAAATTGGTATTTTTTATATAAATTGTGACTTTAATTATAAATTAATCTTCTCATATTTATAAAACTAGTTTCCCAATATAATGTTCAATTTTTTATTCTAATATTCAATAAATGGATAGGGTTAATATTTTTCATTTTTCTAAAATAGTAGATTTTTTTGATGAATAATGGAATATATTAATTTACTGTATTTTACAAATAAATGAATTATGGAGTCATGGGTAATTTTTTGTTGATGTAATCCAATAATAATGAAATTTAATTTATTATATTAAATTTATTATATTAACCAAATTAATTATTTTACCATTTAGTCTTTAATTTTATCTTAATAAAAAATAATTTCAATTCTCTACAACTATTACTATTTTACATGAAGTTATGTACATGTATACAAGCGAACTAATCATGAAAACGAAGGAAATGAACACTCCCAAATGATAGAATTGAATCTTATAAATACAAAAAAATGACATTAATGAACTTAAAACAATCATACAAAATAATATAAATTATTTCTATGTTTTTAATTTATTTATTAATGAATATAATTACCAATTCTAGGGCATTGAATGAATGTGGTGAACATTTTCAGACATAATGTAAGGGTTTCTTCCTAAATCTCCATTATTCATTTGGGAAAACATTATATATATTTACTCAAATTAAATTCTTATTTATTTTGTATAATTCTTGTTAATTCATTAAATATGGTAAAAAATTATGTATATAGATAAATTCCTCTTTATTATGATGGGAAATGAATTTTTAATGTTTCCCTTCTATATTCACCCTGTTAAGAAAGCCTGATTAAAGTGAGGTTCCAAAATTTTTACCCAATTTCACATACAAATCATAATGTGTTATACAGAGCATGTATTCTTATAAAACCACTATTTTTTATAATTAACAAAAAATATTAGATTCTTTTTGGATTTACAGAAACAATTTTTCCTTGTCTTCATTAAAGACTCTTATTTTTTTCTTTAACCACATAGACGTGGAAGATTTCAAAAGTGTATTAATTATTATTTTTACATGATTTCACATTATTTATCCATTATTTATGTATAAAAAATAATTCCAATCTCTTTCCATTTTCATTTGGGTAATTACATGATTTCAGTCTATATAATATGAATAGTTAAACTGATTTTCCAAGAAGAACTCTTCTTTCTAAATTAAAATAGTTTTTTAATCAAATAATTCTCTATAATTCTATTAGAGTATTTATATATATTATAAAACCCATTATTCAATAGTATTATTTATTTACGATGATATCTTACGTTAACATATACCATATTTTAATGAATTGTTTATGGGTATTATGTGGGAGTACTATCTTTGATACCATTAACCACATTAATCATGATGGTTTCTTATTGTGTTTATTGTTTGGGTAAATTTACTATAATTTCATATGATATATTAAAAATATGTGTATATATTTATAGTGATTTACCACTTTCTTATGAAGAATGCTTTGGAATTAGTATATGATGGTTGGGGGCCACTATATCCCCATCATTGCATCAGTAGGTCTCATGAGAGAGTCTAGATTACATTTTTAACCATTTAGGTATGGTGTCTTGGACGAACCCTTGACATTATATTTATGATGTTTTGAATTAAGAATTTTTTCATCATTATATTTGTAATTTCTAATCAATGTGATTATTCGACTAGTAGAACATCTATGGTGAAGATTCATTTTCATTTCATTATTTAAGTGTAATTATTTATTCATCCTTTAAACTTTACATATATCAATCATGATTTTTTTATTGGAATAATTTTTAATTAATCACTATTACATATTGATAATGTTTATTTATTATTTCTTCTATAGTAATTTTTACAATTACTAAGAATCTCATGTCATCCCTTTCTAATGTTTTATATTTCCCCATATAGAAAAGTTGTGTATTATGAATTACATGCATGAATAACCTATGAGAATATAGGTTCCCAATGGAGTTTCTATGTTTTATTTAATTTCATGTTCTAGTATAATAATTATATTTGTTTCTATATTTCCAGGTCTACTAAACTATTTGGCCCTTCAGGATGTGATTTCATTGTTCTTTGTACAAATGTAATTATTTAAGGAATCTTCTCCATGATATTGGGGTGGGGTTCCTTACAATGACTATTCTTCTCACATCTCCACACCACATATTCCCAAATAAGTCATCCAACATATAACAAAACGCCCCCCAACCCCCTTATTGATGAGTTATAAGTTAATCCCTTCAAAATAATAACCATTTAATAATTAATAATGTTCTTTTTAATGGATAATATCATTCGAAGAGGTATATATTCTTACTGACAAATTTCAAGTACATTTTTAAAAAACATCCACTGAATAACACCTAAAAATCATAATATAATAAATTCATTATCAATATTTTATATAATATTTTTATCTGTATTTTAAAATCAATTTATATCCCATTTCTAACTAAGATCAAATGAAAATATTTCTCATGCGTACAATCAAAATACAATATCCCAGAATTGTTTTCTTTTAATTTTTTTATCTCTATATTGAATAGATGGATTAAATGATTTATCTTATAACAACCTGTGACAACCATGTTTTGTTTTGACAAGTTTGTTTTCCAATATCACTCGTTAAGTAAACCCACAAACAACTAATAATAATAATAATATGCACCAAATGGATGAAATTTTTTCTTTTATTTAAATAAGAAACATTTTGGATACAACATCCTTTGACCAAACAAGAAGGTAAACTAAACGAAAATTCCAACCAAGAACCTGATTACAATAATGGGAAGACTGCTTAAAACTACTAAGAGCCCGAGAATGCGGTAGGGGTTTCTAGCGTCCATCATAAGGAACATGAAGACGGCTGAAACCACCATGACCGTGTTCAGCACCAAGGGGATCACACGAACCATCATTGCTTCTCCTTTAGTCACATGGGGTAAGGGACACCCGAGACCAAACCCTTTATTATAAGCACCCTAATATGACCGTTGAACCCCAAACGACTATGAATTCGACCGTTGGTTTATTTTGACCGTTGGGTCTCCTTATCCTCTATGTTAACCGTTGGAAATAAGATGATTTACCACAAAAAGGATCGGTATGATAATTGTGTATTTTGCTTTAATATTTTAAAATGACATCAATGTTAATTTAGTTAATTTATCTCTTGTTTTGTTTCCCGAAATTTTAGTTTATGCTTCAAATGGAGAAAATTAATATTATTTTTTTCCTCCATTATACATATTAATTTGAAAAATAAAATGTTTATTTTCTAATTATATTAAACCTAATTGATTTTTATGAGTTATATATATATTACAACAAATTAGATACATTACTTCTTTAATAATTTGACCTTTATTAACTATTTTGGAAACTATATTAAATTATGGTTTTATTTACAAATCTCGCGTCTTTAAGTTTACACAAATTCTTTTTAGCAACCAATTTCTTTTTCTCTCCTTAAAAGATTGTCTCCGAATGTTTTCATCAAATTATAAATTAAGGTAATTATTATATTCAGCAAAAGAAAAATAAATAAATAAATAAATAAACAAACAAATAAATATATATTATGATGAATAAATCGATGCTTTATTTAATTGATTTAAATGAACCTTTAATTTTCCAAAATATAATAAATATGGTTTAAAATTAATATACTTAATATAATAAGGCCAGTAAAAATTTTGGTATTTTGAAATAGATTATATATTTATTAATATGTTTATATAATAATATGTTTTGATTAAATAAATTTATAATTTTTTATTTGACCAATGGTTTTTTATTAAAATAACAAAAGTGGTTTAATAATTGAATTCATCAATCAATGATTTAATAAAATAATAATAAAAAAATTGTTAATAACGTTTTTTAACTATTGAAGACCCGCGTTTTTCCTCTCTTTTGCACTGCGTCGCACCCGGGCCGTCTGATCCTCTCCTCCCCTGATTGCGGCCATCGATTTCTTTTAATGTCGCACCACTCCTCAGCCATCTGATCGACCATCGTGACATCCCTGCCATCCATTTTTTTTTCTGGCTTTCTTCCTCCTCGAGCCACGTTTTCTTCTTCTTCTTCACCGCGCAGCTAGACCAGTAGGGTGTAGGTTATCTTCTTCCTCTCGTAGGCCGGCCAGTAGACCTCGTTTTTTTCCCTCTTTTCCACAGGTTGACACTGACCATGCCTCAGGCCGAAGACTCCCCCAAAGTCCTCCTCTTCTCCTTCTGTTTTTTTTAAATCCCCTATTGCACCAAAGGCCGATGAGCTTGCACCGATCTCCTTTGATCTATCCGACCTCCAGACGTCGTCACTGCTCTAGTCTTCCTTCTCCTCCTCTTCGTCGAATAGGTAAGGGACAAACTCAGTTTCTAAAGTGTTGGTTTTAAACATTGGTATTCATATAGATATAAGTATATTCGGGTTATGTATATATATATGTGTGTAAAACTTCTATGTTTATACCTTGGGTCCCTCATGCCTCGTTTTTTTCCTCATATCCAAGCTAAGGTAAGGGTCGGTTTTTTTGTTAGTTTATGCAAGCTTCGGTTTTCACTTAAATAAATATATACGTTATGTATATATATGTGTATACCTTCTATATTGCATGCCTTTAGTTTCTTTTTCCTCGACTACATCCCCTCTCCAAGCAAGGAAAGAATCATGTCTTAATTTTGGTTGGGTTTTGACAAGATTCGGTTTTACATAAATATGTATATATTCATGTATACATGATATATATATATGTTTCTGGTATGTTTGAACCTGGTACAAACCTAAAATTTGAGATATCCCTCTCGGTTTAGAGAATCGGTTAGGAGTAAGGGGGAAGAGCCTATTCTTTGTTTCCTACCTTTTTTATAAGTTTTATTTAGTTGAATACAGTTGTTGTATAAAAACATACAATACCATATAAACCTGTTTTACCTATTCCTAGAACTGATATTGACAACCTCTTTGTGAAACCATAAAATTTAGGGTAAAGGTCTGAAGGTTCTGTTTTAATTTTGGGTGCAGGTTCTTACTCTTCACACCTTATGTTTATATATGTGTATATATATATATATAGATATATATACACATATGTATAAGATGATAAATGTACGTATACATCCATTCCTCTATGTTTATACCCCTGATTTTCTATTTTGCCTAGAAAAAATAGAGATTTTGAGTAATCAAATAAATAGGTAAAATTTATGCAAGTAAATGATGCATATTGTTGTTGTATATACATGCACGCATGTGTATATACATTAATATGAACTCAGTGTCCATTTTTTCATTTATTACAATAAAGCATGATAAAGTTTATGGGTTGGTTGGATTTTAAAATCATTCTTGAAACTGAGAATTTTCATTTATCACTGCTTTGGATAACCAAGAGTTTTCTTAAAATGGATAGTATGGACTCCTTGAATTTTTATAAATGCATACATGTATTCATAGGTTTGTATTCATGTTTATTTAAAGTGATAATGGATGATTTTACACAATTATTTACACGATTTCAAATGATGGACTTGATTATGCACATTGTAACCTCAACTGCCTGTATTAAATGTCTATGACATCCATTTATCATCATATGTGTATGTTATGAACAACCTTACTTTAATTGGGTATTAAGATGTTATATAATGTTAAGTGTTATGTTCATTTTCTTGAAAACCCATGTTTTACAAATGTTAAGATAACTGGTTATGTGCACGGTGTTTTAGCAAGCATGTCATCATGTTTTTAATGATGGAACTGTTTTCATGTTATGATTAAGTATGTGAAAATGGGGTTTAATTAAGAATGCATGGAACCCCAATAACAAATAACCATGTCAAGATATGTGAGGGATGTATAGGACGTACATGTGATAGGTGCACCCGGAATTATATAGCACAACAAGAATGATGTGACGGGTGCACCCAGAATTATACAGCACTCCAATGCATTGGGTAAAGCAAGAGTCTCATGAGACGAACATGTGTGACGGTCTTGGAAGTTATCCTTGACTTGTGCTAAGGAAACAGGGTGGGCAGTGAGCCTTGACCTGTTAAGTATGTTATACGGTCTTGATGAAAAGTCTTGACAAAGTCCAGGATTATACATTCACTCTGCATGTAATGATAAAGGTTAACCAGGGGTTTGTTCAACTAACAGGACAACCCCTAGTTGAAAGCTTCCAAGATCATGAAGATGCGCTTTATGTAACAAGAATTATTTTTTATATGGTAAACTGTTAGATGAACTACACTTTACTCATGAACCATGATATGCATGTTTTCCATACTTATCCATATACTTCTTTTATAATTAAAGTAACCTTGTTTTAACATTATGCATTGTTTATTCTTTTTATATTGCGCACTCTGATCATGTTTACATTAAAGCTCATTTCAAGTACGTGCCTCTTTGTACAAGTGGTTTTCAAAGAATTATGGATTTCATGTTTTAAGAAAAGATGATGTTTTGTTTTAGCAAAGTGTTTTATTCTCTTCGAAAGAACTTCTTTGGGAAAGGATTTTCTAAAAATGTTTTAAAACCCCATAGTGGGGATTTTTTCTCACCCTACGTTTTTGTTAAAAAATTTCAGGCATGGTTGATACCTATGATGTTAATCAAAAGCAGCTGGTTTCCTAGAATCCTGAGCCTCATGATCTTCTGTTGTAATGAGAGATGATATTTAATTTGTAATGATGTAATGCTAAGTATATCATGTCTCATTAAGCACCCCGGTTTTTGGGGTCGCTACAGTTGGTATCAGAGGGTGGGTTCAAGGAACTCTGGAAAACCAGGTGATATAAATATATTGGTAAGACTAACTATGTAAAAATGTTATAACATTCAGATGGCTGATGTACCTACCGACCTTTTGTCACTTCCCACTAAGGCTCTAGAGAACATTATATCTCTAGCCAGTCGCGAGAACTTTCTAAACTATGCCCAAATTCGCATGACGCGTAAGCACCTGTACGATGTGTCAAACTCATCTAGGGTGCTTAGTCTCCACTGGGGAATGGGTATGGATTATCTCATAATGATGATGACCCAATTTCCCTCTTATGCACGTCTGGGAAGGTATCACGAAGGACTCTTCCGAGTATTTACAACTGGCGAGGAATTTGGCTCAATGCTAGATAACCCCTTTCAAGAAGCCGCTGCTGCTGGAGACCTCCGAGCGGCTTACCTGTTCCAAATTTTGAACTATGGCTTCTGGGGCTAGTTAATGGACTTTGGAGCGTAGGAAAATGAGTCCATCCATGTGTCTCTTATGCAAGAAGTGTACACCAATGTTTCCCAACTCCACACCCCTCACGCTAAACTGAGGAGGTGTTATAAATGTTCCAATGAGTTTAGTCCTGTATGTTCATCTTATGTTTGGTTTGAAGAGTTAGGAAGTTTTGCCACTCTTTGTGGAATATGTCTTCTAAACTCAGACTTTGCAGTGTAAAATTTTTCATAAATGGAAGTTCTTGTTTCTTTTCATGTCTTCACCGTATCTATGTTGTCAAGAGTTTCCCCTCGATGTTTGTTTTCAGATGGCTGGACAAACGAACTTCTCATCCCTACCCGATGAGCTAGAAGAAGTCATCTTGATCAAGGCATGCATGGTGGATTACCCGTCCTTTCTCCACCTATGAGGGTCCTACCAGCGTTTGCTTAATTTAGAAAACGGTCCAGATATTCTTCGGCTATGTCAAGAGAATGATAGCGCCTTTCACCTCATCGCTGCTGCTCAACTCCCCTGCTATAGGTGAAGGGGAATGTACTTTGAGGGCCTATTCCAGTGTTTCACTCTGGCACAAAACTTTTCTGCCCGAGCGTGTTTCCTCGTGGCCACCCAGGATGGCCAGCTCAGTGCCGCTTACATGTTCCAAGTCCTAAACCTCAGTCTCCTCAACCGCATCAACCCTCTCGACTACCTCGAGCATGATGTGGCCAGAAGAGTCATCAGAGAGTTTATCTACTCGAAACGTTTCCGAGCTTTGCATCGCACGAGCCTCCCTTTGGAAGCCTGTGTGCAGTACACACAAACAAGAGTTCAAGGAGCACTGTTCGATGTACATCTGGACTAGGGAAACAGAAGAGTTGTGTACCAACATTGTTGTCCCATTAACCGAACCAGACCCGCTGTTTCGGTAGAGTTGTATGTATGGGGTTTCTGTTTTTCTTTTTTTTATGATCGAATTGCAAGGGCGCAATTCTTTGAAAGGGGATGTAATGTAACAACCCGAGACAACAATGTTTTATTTTGACAAGTTTGTTTTCCAATATCACCCATTAAGTAAACCATCAAACAACTTATAATAATAATAATATGCACCAAATGGATGAACATTTTTCTTTTATTAAAATAAGAAACATTTTGGATACAACATCCTCTGACCAAACAAGAAGGTAAACTAACCAAAACATCCAACCAAGAACCCGATTACAATAATGGGAAGACTGCTTAAAACTACTAAGAGTCTGAGAATGCCGTAGGGGTTTCATGCGTCCATCATAAGGAACATGAGGACGGATTTAGCCAATGCGACCGTTCTCAGCACCAGGGGGATCACACGAACTGTCATTGCTTCTCCTTCAGTCACTTGGGGTAAGGAACACCTGAGACCAAACCCTTTTTTATAAGCACCCTAATATGACGGTTGAACCCCAAACAGCTATGATTTCGACCGTTGGTTTATTTTGACAGTTGGGTCTCCTTATCCTCTATGTTAACCGTTAGAAATAAGATGATTTACCCCAAAAAGGATCGGTATGATAATTGTGTATTTTGCTTTAATATTTTAAAATGACATCAATGTTAATTTAGTTAATTTATCTCTTGTTTTTTTCCCGAAATTTTATTTTATGCTTCAAATGGAGAAAATTAATATTATTGTTTTCCTCCATTATACATATTAATTTGATCAATGAAGTGTTTATTTTCTAATTCTATTAAACCTAATGGATTTTTATGAGTTATATATATATTGCAATAAATTAGATACATTACTTCTTTAATAATTTGACGTTTATTAACTATTTTGGAAACTATATTAAATTATTGTTTTATTTACAAATCCCATGTCTTTAAGTTTACACAAATTCTTTTAAGCAACCAATTTCTTTTTCTCTCCTTAAAAGAGTGTATCCGAATGTTTTCATCAAATTATAAATTAAGGTAATTATTATATTCAGCAAAGGAAAAATAAATAAATAAATAAACAAATAAATATATATTATAACGAATAAATCGATAATTTATTTAATTGATTTAAATAAACCTTTAATTTTACAAAATATAATAATTAAGGTTTACAAATAATATACATAATATAATATGGCCAATAAAAATTTTGGTATTTTGAAATAGATTATATATATATATACATATTTTTATATAATAAGATGTTTTGATTAAATAAATTTGTAATTTTTTATTTGACCAATGATTTTAAATTAAAATAAAAAAAGTGGTTTAATAATTGAATTCATCAATCAATGATTTAATAAAACAATAAAAAAATCTTAATAAAGTTTTTTTTAACTATTGAAGACCCACGATTTTTTCCTCTCTTTTGCACCGCGTCGCACCCGGGCCGTCTAATCCTCTCCTTCCCTAATCGTGGCCATCAATTTCTTTTAAAGCCGTACCACTCCTAAGTCGTCTGATTGACCAGCATGACATCCCTACCATCCATTTTTTTCCTGCTTTCTTCCTCCTCGTGCCACGTTTTCTTCTTCTTCTTCGTCAGGCAGCTGGACCAGTAGGGTGTAGGTTATCTTCTTCCTATCGTAGGCTATCCAGTAGACCTCGTTTTTTCCATCTTTTCCCCAGGTTGACACCGACCTTGCCTCGTGCCTAAGACTCCCTTGAAGTCCTCTTCCTCTCCATCTGTTTTTTTTTAAAATCCCCTGTTGCACCAACGGCCAAGGAGATTGCACCGATCTCCATTGATCTCTCCGACCTCCAGACGCCGTCGATGCTCCGGTCTTCCTTCTCCTCCTCCTTGTCGAACATGTTAGGGACAAACTCAGTTTCTAAAGTGTTGGTTTTAAACTTCGGTCTTCATATAGATATAAGTATATTCGGGTTATGTATATATATATGTCTGTAAAACTTCTATGTTTATACCTCGGGTCCCTCATGCCTCATTTTTTCTCCTCCTATCCAAGCTAAGGTAAGGGTCAGTTTTTTTTAGTTTCTGCAAGCTTCAGTTTTCACTTAAATAAATATATACGTTTTATATATATGTGTGTGTACACCTTCTATATTACATGCCTTCAGTTTCTTTTTCCTCGACTGCATCCCCTCTCCAAGTAAGGAAAGAATCATGTCTTAATTTCGGTTGGGTTTTGACCAGATTTGGTTTTACATAAATATGTATATATTCATGTATACATGATATATATATACGTTTCTGGTTTGTTAGAACCTGGTACAAACCTAAAATTCGAGATCTCCCTCTCGGCTTAAAGAATCGGTTAGGAGTAGGGGGGAAGAGCCTCTTCTTTGATTCCTACCTTTTTTATAAGTTTTATTTAGTTGTATACACTTGTTGTATAAAAACATACAAGACCATATAAACCTGTTTTTACATATTCCTAGAACTGATCTTGACAACCTCTTTGTGAAACCATAAAATTTGGGGTAAAGGTCCGAAGGTTTTGTTTTAATTTTGGGTGCAGGTTCTTACTCTTCAAACCTTATGTTTATATATGTATATATATATATACATATATATACACATATGTATAAGATGATAAATGTACGTATACAACCGTTCCTCTATGTTTATACCCCTGATTTTCTGTTTCGCCTAGAAAAAAATGGAGATTTTGAGTAATCAAATAAATAGGTAAAATTTATGCAAGTAAATGCTGCATATTGTTGTTGTATATACATACACGTATGTGTATATACATTAATATGAACTCAGTGTCCATGTTTGCATTTATTACAATAAATAATGATGAAGTTTATGTTGGGTGGAGAAAAAGGGACGTGATGGCAAGAGGGGGGGTGAATTGCCTTTTAAAAAAAATTAACAAATTAAAAACAAAGTGAAAGTACAGCGGAAATAAAGAAGGCAAGACACAAGAATTGATAACGGAGTTCGGCCAAAACCCGGCCTACGTCTCCGCTCCCAACTAAACCGTTGAGAGATTCATACTGCTTGCTTTTCAATGGTTTTAGCAAGAAACCCACTAGGCTTTGAGGTAGCACTAGGACCTATTACAGCTTGCTTTTGATGGTTGAGCAAGAACCCACTTGCTTATAATGGTTTAGCAAGAACCCACTATCCTTCTTACAGGTGAAGGATAGCTCACCTATGTCTCAAGTTTTTTAAAGGAAAAGCTTGTGACCCTCTTCACACCTTAGTGGTGATGTGAAACCCAAAAGAAAGGGAGGATAGAGAAAAGGTTGGGGTTTGTAGGCACAAACCCAATTTTAAGCTCAAAAAATATAAAACAAGAAAAACCGTAATTGATGAAGACTTGGGCGCCAAAGTATTATGTAGTTGATGTAGCGTGCTCTCCCAAGCTTCTTGAGGTGCTCCTTGGATTGGAAATTGGTTGGAGCACTTGAGGATCCTTGAAGGTGGAGCGCCGGAGGTTCGCCAAATGTTCAAAAATATGTCCGAGTGCTTGGTATATGATCCGGGGAGTGTCCGGGGCTTCCTCAGCCTTTATTTATAGGCATGGAACCCATTTGGGGCCTTCGGAGCCGTTGGAGAGGTCTTCGGAGCCGTTGGAGGCCAAAAGAGGGTTGACTGGTCAAAGCGAACGGCTAGTTTGACTGGGCTACTGGTTGGCCGGTGCAGGGCCACCGGCTGGCCGGTGCCTTGGATGTTGAGAAGGCCTTCTGCCCAGGCAGCACCGGCTGACCGGTGACAGAGCCACCGGCTGGCCGGTGGTGAGGCAGTAGCCATCACTGTTGTATCAGGTTGACACCGGCTGGCCGGTGACAGAGCCACCGACCGACCGGTGGAACCTGGCAGTGGGCAATGCCTCTGCCAGGTCCACCGGCTGGCCGATGCTATCACACTGGTTGGCCGGTGGACTGAATTTCAGTCGAACTTCTTGTCCATTCTTGGGCCAACTTCTTGGAAACCTTGTGCCTATCATTCAAAAACACTTCAAACAATATTAGACAAATAAAAAGGTGATTGTGATCATGAAAATAAAACATCGAGGGGAACGAGATGTACAACAATCTCCCCCTATTTTGATGATCACAATCACCAAAACAATTAATGTAAAATACTGAAATTGAAAGGAAATGCTAAGCATGATGGAAAATATTCTCCCCCAATAAATCAAGAAATTTCTCCCCCTTTGTGATTATCAAAATAGCGTGGGGCATAAAAATTTTATTGAGGGAAATATATTTTAAACCAATTGAAATTGTTGAAATTGAAATCAATTTGAAATTTGAATTGAAAATTGAATAACAGTTTGAATTGAAAGTTTTGAATCAAAAACAAATTGAATTTTGAAATTTGAAACCAAATGAAATTTTTGAAATTGAGAGTTTTGAAACAAAGTTTGAAAATAATTTAGAAAGTTCTCCCCCTAAATAAAAACAAAGAATCACCAGGGAAAGGAAATAAATTTTGGCCCAGAGAGACTCGCAAGAAGGGATTTTTCAATCCAAACTTGTCTCAAAGCGGGTCTTCTCCTATAAAATTCGTCTGAAATGTAAATAGATTTAGGCATACCATAACGACCATTTTTGCAATCACATTCATAAATTAGGTGCCCGGGTTTTTTACAATAATTGCAAAATTTAAAACTAGAGCTCCCCCTTACAAAAACAGTTGGAGCATGGGAGGAGGAAGCTTGGTTGGTGTAGCCAAGTACATTGGTGGTTCTAGATACTCGTTGAGAACCTAAGAGTTTGGACAAATTTTTTTCACCTTGGGTGAACTTGGCTAAGGATTCCCTAAGTTCTTTGATAGTTGATTCCATGGAATCAATATCCGGGAGGTTTTGGATTTTAAGGGTCAACTCCTCCTTCTCTTTGAGAAGTTGTTCTTTTTCGGAGGAGAGTTATTTGAAAAACTTTTTTAAAGCAACAAATTTTGACGATAATTCATGAAAACCTTTTTCTAGTTGGTCTCTAGCGTGTGAGAGTTCTTCATAAGATAGATGATTAAATGAATTAGAAGAACTAGAGGAGGAAGAGGAGGAAGAGGAGGAAGATACCTCATGTTTTGCCATTAGGCAATTATTACCATTGTCGCTCGAGGAGAAAGAAGAGAAGGAGGAGCTATCACTCCAAGTTTTCTTTAAAGACTTCTTGTTCTTCTTCTTGGCCCTTTTCTTGTGAGGTGGGCAAACGGGCTTGAGCTTTTCGCCGGGTTCTTGCTTTTGATCGGATTCTTGCTTTGGAGCCTCGCTAGTACCTTCATAGGTTAGTTCTAAAAATTTCCAAAGATCGTAAGATGTAGTGCAAGAAGAAATACAATTAAATATATTACGGTCTAGCCCACAATGAAGAGCATTCGTGGCTTTTCCATCAAGCTCAAAATTTGCAATGTCTACGGGGGTCCATTTAGACTCATCTTGAGAAGAGAGGGTAAAGCCTTGCATGACAATTTTATAAATAGGATATCCTATGCTTCTTAAAATAGTGATCATGCGGGTTTTTCAATAATTATAGTCGGTCCCATCAAAAAATGGAGCCCGACCCAATGAGTAGCCCTCGGGGGTGAAAGAGGTAGATGCCATCAAAGAGGATCTTTAATTTGAAACCGGTTAGGGAATTATTCAAATACTTGCTCTGATACCAATTGTTGGGCGGAGAAAAAGGGAAGTGATGGAAAGATGGGGGGGGGGGTGAATTGCCTTTTAAAAAAAATTAACAAATTAAAAACAAAGTGAAAGTGCAGTGGAAATAAAGAAGGCAAGACACAAGAATTGATAACGGAGTTCGGCCAAAACCCGGCCTACGTCTCCGCTCCCAACTAAACCGTTGAGAGATTCCTACCGCTTGCTTTTCAATGGTTTTAGCAAGAAACCCACTAGGCTTTGAGGTAGCACTAGGACCTATTACAGCTTGCTTTTGATGGTTGAGCAAGAACCCACTTGCTTTTAATGCTTTAGCAAGAACCCACTATCCTTCTTACAGGTGAAGGATAGCTCACCTATGTCTCAAGCTTTTTAAAGGAAAAGCTTGTGACCCTCTTCACACCTTAGTGGTGATGTGAAACCCAAAAGAAAGGGAGGATAGAAAAAAGGTTGGGGTTTGTAGGCACAAACCCAATTTTAAGCTCAAAAAATATAAAACAAGAAAAACCGTAATTGAGGAAGACTTGGGAGCCAAAGTATGATGGAGTTGATGTAGCGTGCTGTCCCAAGCTTCTTGAGGTGCTCCTTGGATTGGAAATTGGATGGAGCACTTGAGGATCCTTGAAGGTGGAGCACCGGAGGTTCGCCAAATGTTCAACAATATGTCCGAGCGCTTGGTATATGATCCGGGGAGTGTCCGGGGCTTCCTCAGCCTTTATTTATAGGCATGGAACCCATTGGGGGCCTTCGGAGCCGTTGGAGAGGTCTTCGGAGCCGTTGGAGGCCAAAAGAGGGTTGACTGGTCAAAGCCAACGGCTAGTTTGACTGGGCTACCGTCTGGCCGGTGCAGGGCCACCGGCTGGCCGGTGCCTTGGATGTTGAGAAGGCCTTCTGCCCAGGCAGCACCGGCTGACCGGTGACAGAGCCACCGGCTGGCCGGTGGTGAGGCAGTAGCCATCACTGTTGTATCAGGTTGCCACCGGCTGGCCGGTGACAGAGCCACCGGCCGACCGGTGGAACCTGGCAGTGGGAAATGCCTCTGCCAGGTCCACCGGCTGGCCGGTGCTATCACACCGGTTGGCCGGTGGACTGAATTTCAGTCCACTTCTTGTCCATTCTTGGGCCAACTTCTTGGAAACCTTGTGCCTATCATTCAAAAACACTTCAAACAATATTAGACAAATAAAAAGGTGATTGTGATCATGAAAATAAAACAACGAGGGGAACGAGATGTACAACAGTTTATGGGTTGGTTGGATTTCAAAATCATTCTTGAAACTGAGAATTTTCATTTATCACAGCTTTGGATAACCATGATTTTTCTTAAAATGGATAGTATGGACTTCTTGAATTTTTATAAATGCATACACGTATTCATAGGTATGTACTCATGTTTATTTAAAGTGCTAATGGAAGAGTTTACACAATTATATACATGATTTCCCAAGATGGACTTGATTATGCAAATTGTAACCTCAACTGCCTGTATTAAATGCCTATGACATCCATTTATCATCAAATGTGTAAGTTATGAACAACCTTTCTTTAATTGGGTTTTAAGATGTTATATAATGTTATGTGTTATGTTAATTTTCTTGAAAACCCAAGTTTTACAAATGTTAAGATAACTGGTTATGTGCAAGGAGTTTTAGCATGCATGTCATCACGTTTTTAATGATGGAATTGTTTTCATGTTATGAATAAGTATGTGAAAATGGGGTTTAATTAAGAATTCATGGAACCCCGTTAACGAATGACCATGTCAAGATATTTGAGGGATGTATAGGACTTACATGTGACGGGTTTGCCCGGAATTATATAGCGCAACAAGAATGATGTGACGGGTGCGCCCGAAATTATACAGCGCTCCAATGCATTGGGTAAAGCAAGAGTCTCATGAGACGAACATGTGCGACAGTCTTGGCAGTTAGCCTTGACTTGTGATAATTAAACAGGGTGGGAAGTGAGCCTTGACCTGTTAAGTATGTTATACGGTCCTGATGAAAAGTCTTGACAAAGTCCAGGATTATACATTCCCTCTGCATGTAATGATAAAGGTTAACCAGGGGTTTGTTCAACTAACAGGAAAACGCCTAGTTGAAAGCTTCCAAGATCATGAAGATGCACTTTATGTAACAAGAACTGTTTTTCATATGGTAAACTGTTAGATGAACCGCACTTTACTCATGAACCATGATATGCATGTTTTCCCTGCTTAGCCATTGAATTCTTTTAGAAATAAAGTAACCTTGTTTTAACATTATTAATTGTTTATTCTTTTTAAATTGTGTACTATGATCATGTTTACATTAAATCTCCTTTCAAGTACGTGCCTCTTTGTACAAGTGGTTTTCAAGGAAAGATGGATTTCATGTTTTAAGAAAAGATAATGTTTTGTTTTAGAAAAGTGTTTTATTCTCTTCGAAAGAACTTCTTTGGGAAAGGATTTTCTAAAAATGTTTTAAAACCCCTTACTGGGTATTTTTTCTCACCCTACGTTTTTGTTAAAAATTTTCAGGCATGGTTGATACCTCTGAAGTTAATCAAAAGCAGCTGGTTTCCCAGAATCCTGAGCCTCGTTATCTTCTATTGTAATGAGACATGATATTTAATTTGTAATGATGTAATGTTAAGTATATCATGTCTCATTAAGCACCCCTGTTTTTGGACATATCTAATAAATATATTTAATATTTATGTTGTTATTATAATTACAGAATGATAAATTAGTATATACCTTTACATATTTACATTAATTAAAATAAAAACATCACTCATGTGCACATAAATTCTATCATCTCCATGAAGAAATATAAATCATTATTCATCACTAAATCATTTTCAATTGTATAAAAGAGAACATAATTAAAAAACATTATTTATATCATTACATATATTTTAGATATGTTAAAACTATTACACTGGATTGAAGAAATAATCCTTAAAAATGAAAGTCATATGGAAAAATATTCAGATTACACATCAATTTATGATTTTAATGAACAATTTATAAAAAATGGGTAATTAGTAATTATAAGGGATTGATATAAAGAACAAAACACGAATATGGTTTAATATTTGTTTTATAATATATAAAAATTTGTTATTTAAGAGTATGGAGAGTGTACAATGATATATGGAACATGATGAAAGGGGTATGTTTTAATCTCATTTTTTAATTGGGTTTGTATATGTTCATTATTCAATTTGGGTTATCATGAGATACATATCTCTAATGAATAATTTGTTCTATTATAAAATATTTAATTATATAATTCCCTTGAATAAATTTTATTATTTATTATTAGGTACAATTAAATGATAACAAATTGTTTTTTCAAATTCCTAACATTATTTTTCATTGATGGAGATGATTAATTCTCAACCACCTCCATAATTTTAAAAATTTATCTATGGGATTTTATATCATCACTAAAATTTTTAATAATATTTTTTATAATATCATTACAATTATTTTAAAAATTTAAAATATAATCTTTTAAAAAAAATCTAAAACATACATATGAAATTTCATAGATTTTAAAAAATAATAATTTTTTAATATAGACGACATGAAATAACATTCCAATATTAATATATTTTAATAATTTGAAAATAGAAATTATATATTTTAAAGGTTCTATAAAGAAAATATTGTTTCTGTGTTTCTATTATTTTTTAATTTTAATTAAATAATTGATTATTTTCTATAATTTTTCAATGTATATTAATAATTAATTTAAAAATATATATTTATAAAATGTTACAAATTATAATATATTTAAATCTTAATTGAATAAATGTTCTTATGATATTATAAGATTCTATTTAATTGATTGATTAAGTTCATAGTGTTGAATGACATTTTTATGAAAAATATTTCCATCCCATTCATTATTTAATGAAATGAAGAATTATTTTATGTTATTATGGTAGATTTATCTATGGGTCTCATTTTTAATTGGTTGTATTAAAATTATATATCACTCAAATACATTGGGTGGATCTTGGAATACCGTTAGATAAAATTAATTTAATGAGTAGGGAACCAATTTAACTTTGTTACATTATCAAAAAATATACTCATTATTGAGACAAATGAGTGAGGAAATGATGGTAATGTGAAGTGGACCAAATCATCAATGGGAATCATTAAACTATATAACTTTTTATCATTGATCCAGGAATATAGAAAAAAATTTCAATTCTATTAAATATTCAATAAAATTAGGTCTTATTCTTAAAATATTATCTCAAGGATAATGATTTATTATTAATAATTCCACAATTTTATTACTCATTCCATTTATTATTACAATGTACTATTCCAAGACATATGATTTAAGGTTTATTAATTATGAGTTTTTTGTATGTTATGATCATTTTATTTTACAAATATTCAAATTTTATTGTCATATATTATTGTCAAATGATATCACACATATTTTCCCATGTAGGGATTTTATGTGCACCATTTCTGATGTTTCTATTTCAATAGTTAATGAAGAATGGTTTTATGTATTATATGTATAAGAGGGGAATCTTTGAAAATATTATCGTTGTATATATTAAAGTATATTTTAATAAATATTATATATATATATATTCAGATCAAATACAGTAATCCAATATAGTTTTGGGTTGTATATGGTTATAAGATGTACTCAATATCCATTTAAAATGATGTAATATACATGGATGTGAGATTAGGGAGCCTTTATTAGTATCATATAATAACACACGTATTTATTGAGATTATTATTGAAATAGTTTTCTGTGAAAACTTGGGAGAAGTTTAAATATTCAAATTATTCAGAATACATTTGTAATCTATATAGAAGGTTATTTCTCTGAAATTATAACCCCGTGTGTATAATGTAATGTTGATATGGATATTTAAAATATGTAATAAGGGGTAATCATATTAAAAAGACTATTTTTTATCAACATGATGTTCATTAGATTTATGATGACTGTGTTGAAGACTACACACTGGACATTACATTCTTTTTTTATATTCTGTTTTCATTCATATTCAATTTATAGACCATAATAAATTATTAAATGAAATTTATAGTGAAACCATTCATGTCATGAGTTGATATGAATGTGTAAAATTTTAATACCTCTTATAAAACATTTTCATTTTCATATGATTTCTCACTCAAGTAATTCATTCTTGATACTCACACTAATCTGTTTAGATTTAGTTAATGAATGAACAAGGAAAATGCTTGTGATAAAAGAAACTAAAATATAATAAAATTGTTTTCATTAAGTGAAAATAAGTTTAATAATAGTTTTGATGAATAATATTCTGGATGCACTCATCAAACTCACGCCATGATATGAATAGTGACATGAATTATACTAAATAAAAAAATGACTAATAAAAGGAAAAACTCACTATTGAGTATTGAATGTAGAATTATTAACATATTTTCATTGTATTATATAATCCTATTTATAATGAATAATAGATCAATTACATTGAAAATATATTTTTTATTATACAATGCATTTTTAATGAGTTTTTTGTTTTGGTTTTGTCTCAATTATATAGTGAATTAGATCAATGGTGGAAACTTATCATATATCTGAAGAATGTGGAAGTAATTGATAACAATACATGGGAAGATATTAAGAGTGTATTTTAAATATTTAATTTATGAAATTCCATCATAAGAGACTAGAAATGAAATTACATAATATTAAACTGATGGATAATGAATCCATTTGTACATATATTGGAATACTCACCAAACATTCATGGTAAACATTTGGGTTTACCTAAATCTATATAAGACAAATTGATCAATTCAATATTTTCATTAAAATAAATATATAAATGAAATTATCAAAAATTGAATATAGTTTTGATTAATAAATATATTTCTGCTAACTTTTTGAATAAATTTAGATAGGGTACTTTTATTCTTCTTATCTTTTTGGGGATAAGAGGAGAATACAATTATTTTTATGAAATTTCAATAATAAAATTCATTTAGAAAATAAAATTAATATTTATTTATTGTGAATGTGTACAATGAATCATTGGGTAATATTAAATAATGGGTTTTTAAAATGATTTTTACACATATAAGTAGGCCATTATGAAAATAAATATTGAAAGGATATGATGAGGATAATAAATGGGAATTATAAATACCAACCCAATGTTACATGAACACTATAATTCTATAATAGAAAGGATTTTTAATATTATACAAATCAATGAATGGATTTAATGGTAAATAATAACTATCAGTTTTAGTAACCTCCTAGTATAATAGATAAAGGAAAATATAATGTCAACTGAACTATTGATGTGTGTCAGGAAAAAAATGTTGTAAAAGGTATACTTTTAATAAACTCAAAATTTGAAAATATAATTTCATTCTTTTTTATCAAAAAAAAAATCTATTAAAAATAATTAGAATTATATCACATAATCACCTCTAAGATTTTATGTTGAGTATGCTGTGAATACTTTTGATGTTATCATGATTGCATCTCAAGAATATAACTACACTCCATTAGATGTTTGTGGATGTATTATTCATTTAAATAATGTTATTTTCTATATACATGATTTATTTTTGTTTTAATCATTTATATATTATATTTATAAAAATACAATAACAAATTAATCTAAAAAACTATGATTCAAATTTATATAATTTTATGATTCACTATTAGTGATATGAAAAATTTTAATTTCCACTAGAAATTTCCACTATTATGTGGGATTCAAAACCTATTCTTCAGGGTGATTACATAAAATTGTAATACCCCAAACGTCCACGGTGCATTTCCCTCTGAATAATGAAATAGCTTATGTTGTATGCAACATAGAGTTTTAACACACCATGAACAATCAATGTAGTAGTTGTCAATAGTAATACCAACTTTTGAAATGTTATTCATTTTTTTAAATGGACTTAATTTTTTTGATTCTGAATATCAAAATTAGCTTAGGGGGAATATTTTGTATTTTTCTGAAACCTTCCAATTTTTTATGAATATTTAAAAACACTACATTATTGTTTAAAAATGACTTTTTATTTAAATAATTAGTTATTTTATTTATATTTAAATTAGTTAAAAATTGATACATAATACACATATATATAATGTGATTAATATGAGTCATTTTATAATAATATTAGATGTATAAAATTTTATTGAACTGTTAACATCTTTTACCCACCCACTAGGCACATTATCAAATTTGCATGAAATGTAATTTTACCGCTTCTCTAAATTGAATTTTGAAAATCCTAGAGAAACCATTTATATTATTAAGAAAATTGTACTTCAATACGATGACAATAGTTTTTGGTGAATAGTAACTGTTGACTTTTATTTACCACGGTTAAAAGTAAATTCTGTAATTAAAGGTAAAAATGATATTATTATTACCCAAAAACATGTCGTATTTCAAATGGATACTATTATTTTGACTAAAAGCATAATTTAAAATAAGTATTATAATTTTGGTCCATTTCGATTAGATTAGGACATTTATTATTATTTTATTTATAGAAGAGTTAAAAGAGTTATATTCAATGTTTAATAACTAATTTTTTTTAATATTGGAAAATGCAAAAGATAAAATTGACAATAAATATTCATTAGAAATATAAAAATATTTCCTATATAATGGTTTATTATTTATAATTTTTAGACATTTAATACATAATGTTTATGATACAATTACGATATAGTATTTACATAATTAATGAAAGATTAAAATAATTGATATTATAAATATACAAAAAAATTTAAATTGCGAAATATAATGAACAGAAAAAATTTATAGGTTAATAGGTCATTTTCAGGTTTATTAAAAAATTGTTTTAAGTGATAATGTTGTTAGGACTTTCACAAAAACAAAATACCAAATTGTGTTAAAATTTACATAAATGTGATTTTAAAACATATAATATATTATTAATTGATATAATATTTCAAAAAATTATAAGGTTTGGCCAAAGGACATAGATTAGAATTGATATAATAATAATGAACTACATGGGGTTCTCAAGTCTTTTATAGTATGTTTATTAACCGTTTAATATAATAATAAAAAAAATTCATGGTAAAGGTTAAAGTATTTAAAAAAGAGTTAAATACAAAATATAAGGTTAATATGTTGTCATAAACCACTGTAAAACCAATGGGATGAGAGGTTTTTGAACCATATCCCCATTATTATTGAAATAAATCATTTTGGAACCATTGAAAACTGAATTTGATTTTGTAATGAAATAATACTTCAATCGTTACCTAAAGTGACCATCACCTCTCTTATAAAATGGTACATACCGTTCTATCACAATCCCACCCAAAAATCCATTAGAATGTCCAACCAATACTCAAAAATCCTCCCAATTACCCTCACTGTGACCTAAATCCCCTTCATTAATTTGAAAGCCAATTTAAGGTTCCCTTTTGATCAATTCATAAGGAAACACCTGTAAAAGTGGTAATAATTTCCACATATCTTCCAATGTTCTTTTCTTCTTCCACATCCTCTTTCTTTGTCCTTTCCATGCCAAAATAATAAATCTAGTAAATTAAACACACTATGGTGTTATTATAAATTTTCTACAAAAATATTCATTATTCTATCCATCCTTTGAATGCCAATTCACCATGCGTGCGTTTGTACAACTTACAATCCCCATGTTGTGGTGTAGTTTGTTATTCAAACACTTCATTATTTGGATGAGAATAATAATGAGTATAACTGATGTGAATAATAAATATATAATGTTATTTATTATATATATATATATATATATATAATATACCATTCACTTACATATGATTTCACCATCCATAGAATGATAATATCGGTCGTGCATACGTATGGATTACCATCTCCATGAATGTGAATAAATTCATTCCCTATCATAACCATTCTGGAATAAAATAGATTTTTTTATTAAAAATAATGTTTAAGAACATAATATCATTCTTGATATGAATTAAATACATCATATCCATTACAAACATGTCTTACATAATGAAGAATATATTGGAAAATGAATCAGTTATCACCTGAAATGATGATACTACTGAAATATTAGGAAACAAGAGATATTAAATGATCATATATGATATCATATATATGTATTTAATATATTTATAAATTAATAATAATTATTTAACTATTATAAAGGTGGTTAACGTTCCCTAGATCAAGGAAAAGTACAATGTAATGGTTATTTCTACAATCTCTTCATTATCTGAGGTAGTTTATACCTGAGTATCTACTTGGACCTCTTTATCATCGACATCTGTGTTTCTTAAATATTTATTTCAAAACATTTTTACTATTTCATATAAAATTAGATAATATCATTTATAACCTTATTCAATTATTTTATAGAATGTTTATAAATTAATCATTACGTGGTTTTCCAAACAAGGTCTATTACGTCCTTTTCGATATAATTAGGGAAAGAATGTTTTTTACTTATACGGGAAGTACGACTATTTTCCACCGAAGCATCCCTTACAAGTTTATTAGAGTATTTTAAAAATATAATTTTTCATTTATAATTATGTTAATTTTAAATGATTTCAAAATTTATCAAAAATAATATTGATTTCAACTATGTCAAAATCCTTTGATTGATTTTACACCTTTTTGAAGTTGATTTATTATGATAAAATTTATATATTTTATTAAATTCTTTTTGATATGTTCAAATATGGATGTGTTATTTTTATTATATTCATGGTTTATAATTAAAGAATTAACATTTTGAATGCTAGTTTAAATAATAATGTTTTTGTTATGTTTCCAATCATTTCATTTGAAGAAAGCATTGGAATTATTAAGTGATGTGTGGAGCCCGCTATAGCTCCAAAATGCATTGGTAGGTATCATAATAAAAACTAGAATCTTGGCACCAGGCATTGACAAACTCCTATTTGTAGTATTATCATGAGGCCTTGACAATGTGGTTATGAAGTATGGAATTATACATTCCATCAATATGAAATTACCTATTGATATTGCATGTTATTATTGTACTCGTAGAATATCAATGTAAATAAGTAAATGTCATTATTTGATTTACATTTTCCACGTTTTACTAATGTTTACATTTAAAAGGATTATGTTTTAGTCTTATACTTTGCCATAAATGATTCTGCTTATTTTTAAAATTTTGTGCTATATTGTTATCTTTACTGAGCATCTAAGCTCACCGAGTTCTTTGTTTTATTTTTCCCAGGATGTGAGAAAGTATTTCATGACTGAGATACAAGGATAGTCTAATGTATATAATTGTGTTCAAAGGGGATATAATGTTGTTGTTATCTTTATTTCATGATGTAATGTAAAACTTATATATGTATCTATTACTTCTAAGGGTACTAAACTAATCGGTATTTCGAGACTTGATCTCTTGGGATAATTCCAACATTATTTAATAATACACCGACTCTGTGTAACTAGGGTCATGGCATTACAGTTGGTATTAGTGGATGTTTACTACAAACATTGTATGCTTTATTTAGAAAAAAGCTTATTAGAAAACATTACCCTACGATATACATTGAGGATTAGTATAGAAGAACTTCCAAGAATTTTGGTAATGTATAGATTTTGTGTATTTTCCATGAAATACATCCCTGCCTACATACAAGTAGGTAGACGCATCTCTAGAATAGATGTACCTAGGAGTGAAAACTATTACAAAGAGTTTTAGGCTTGACCCTGGGTGTCCTGTTACATGACAACATGCCTTGTTTCACTCTTAGTTACAACACTCCTATGGGATATTCTTAGGATAATTCATATTTTCCTTACAAACCATTATAATGTATTTATGACTATATACTTCCTCAATGATTTTTTTTTTATAATTGTGGATTAAATGCATAAACAGTTCAAATTAATTTATGTATTTTACAAATTTGGAATTTTGTATTGCGATTAATAAACTTATCTAGTGTATTTCATTGTTTATAAATTTGACCTTCTAGAGGGAATGGGAACCATATCAATTAATGTAATCGACATTGGGATTACCCTCCTACTCAAGATAATTATAGTGGAGATAGTGATGAAACTAGTGTCGATTAGCTTATCACCATAATGTTATAAATCACTCAGGTTATGAATAATAACCTTAACTATATGGAGCACTCTGATCCACAACATAGAGGATAAATGTCGGTACACCTCATGAGGCAACAACCACCAACAATCAATGAGATTACAAATCTATTTTTATCTGAGCAATGGAAAAATTTCCTAGATAAAATATTTCATATTTTGGGTAGTAGTGAAAGGGAAAATGTTTTCCAGGCCGTTTTTCACCTCACGGGAGATGAAGGTCAATGGTGGTCATTAATTTAAAACAAAAAAAGAGTATGAAGAAGTATAAAATATGTAATAGAGGGAGTTTAATGATATTTTCTTTTAGAAATACATTCCTCATGACCATCAAGTTGATATAGAAAGACAATTTCTGAGTTTGAGGAAAATGGAGGATGGGAATGACATAATGTATGAGGCAAACGTTACAAGGTTAGCAAGGCTTGCAGAAGATTATATATGTAACCCAAGGAGAATGATTGATCGATTCCTTGTTGGGTTAAATGCATTTCTCTCTCGAGCATTAGACTCATAATACTTATCATCATACAGAGATATTTTCTCAAGTGCTATCAAGACAGAAAAAGGAATTCTCTATGTTTTGTATCTATAAACAAATAATTATAAGAAAATATATACTGAAAAATCAAGAAATTGAAATAAATTGAATAAGGGAAAAGTTGATTATCTATCATATGGTAAAAGTAGGAAGAAACTACCTATTACTTTCCTAAAGGGAATGAGAGTCTCTTACAAGTTCGGTGACAAAGGACACCTAGATCGTGATTTCAAGAGAATGTAAAAGGATATCAATGTTAAATGCTACATTTGTAGATAAATGGGGGAATTATGCAAATGAATGTTGTAATAACCAGGGAATCATACCTCAGAAAAGGACAAGGGATAAAATCCAAGCTTATGCGATCACAACTACTGAGGTTGAAGCTCCAAAAGATGGGGTGGAAGGTAATTTAATGGTTTCCTCAAGTTTAGACAATGATTTATTTGATTCTAGATCATCACATTATTTCATATCATCCTAGTTTTCTATGAAAATTAGATATATCCAATTTGATTTAATGAGGGAGTTTTCAGTCAAAACTTCTAAGGGAAGTGTCGTTGCAACAAACGTTTCATTGAATCAGTCCCCATTAGGGCATATAAATGTTCTTTATCTGCTGATCGCATCACCATACCAATGACTATGTTGGATATAATGCTTGGTATGGATTGGATTTAAGACCATGCAGAGAATTTTTTTTATAAGAAGAAGGAGGTTACAATTTTCAATGATGATAAGAAGTACCTTATCTTTAAAGTAGAAATGTCACCACCCGATTATTATCTAGATCCACCCCCTTTATCTCTACAAAATTCAATTAATGGGGAGGAAGTGAATGGAATAACTATAGGTGAAGAATATAATGATTGAATAGAGGACATACCTATAAGGACCCAACCTTAAACATTACATAACATTGAATTAAATAAATAATTCACATTGAGGATCTTTTCCGGTTTAGAGTTTTAGAGAATTAGGACACAACTATTACATCTCAAAAGATTCCAATGTAGGCACTTATACATAGTTTCCATATTTTTTTCATAAAATAAAAACTATTGAAAAAAGATTCATGTCTAGTTCCATGTTTTAGACAGCATGACTTTTCCTTGACCCCATCCTTAACCCTATTCATCATTAGGTCCTGTCAAAACATTTCAGTACTTGTGATGAGCATAAAATGCTCAAGAAGGGTTAGAAAACAATGAAAGAAATAATTTTTTCAGAAATACATTCAATACATGAACTATTTTACTTATCTCATGAAATCATTAGATTTTTATGAATAACACATAGAAATCACAAATCATAAAGGTAACTTGTGGCATGAATATCATCCTTAAATTGTAGCTATCAAAGCTACAAAGGGAGTTAATTTGGAAAACCCATCACAGTATATTACCTAAATCTCTTAAGAGATACATTCACATTTAACTCTATTGTGTTACCAAATGCATTGGATAGCAATCTCGGGCCCATCTGCCCTAGTATTATCACGGAACCACCTGTATACATTAATAATACCCAAGAACCATAACATGATCATAACACATAACAGAAGCATTAAGGAAAGATAATATTTACACATTGTAATAACAAAATCTCATTTCAAGATATTTAAATAATAAATCAATTCTCAAAATCATTTTAAATACCATAATACATAAAAAGAGTATATGGTATTTATTTTTCCTTTTAAAAACATTTCAGCTTGATAAGGAAGCCAAAGATCAAATAATATTCGTGGCGGAATAAAGGGTGTTGTCACTGCTTATATAAAAAAACATTCCTATTTTCTCCTTTACTAAAATGCTTTGTATAAAAATATTCCCTTTGAATGAAATGAAAATTTAAAGGTGTTAACACAGCGTATAAATGAAAATCATGTATTAAAATCATGAATGCTACTTTAATTTCTATTTCTTATTTTAAAGGAATTAAAAAATAATGATATATAGGTACATTATAATTCCAATATAGTGTAATATATAATATCATATATAATATCATTAACTCCATCCTTTATACGTATCACATATGGCATTAACGGGTCATATCACTTTGAGGGGGTTGTAGTCCGCATTTCCTCTAACGAGATAATTGTGTTTACCCATAATGGGAACCATAATGGAATGCTATAAATGGAAATAACATTATCATAAATAAAACCTAAACATAATATATATCATATATAAATACAGTTCCATCAAAATGGCCACCATGAGAGGCGTTAGTAGATGGTCGAACAATCCTCGTTTCATGAGGCGTTAGTTTTCCAACCACAGAAACATTATGTTCTTCATCCATTAGATGGAGGTGTTTGTAAGTGTAGTTCGAATACATATCATAAAAAAAATCCGAGTATATTTATGATATTGGTGTTCTTACAATAGAAAGGAATTAAAAGAGTAGGGTTTGGAGAAGTAAAATAAAATAAAACAATTTAAGAGAAATCGTTACCATTAATTTGGGTAACTTCCTTTGGTTTGAACCAAAAAGACTTTTTGAAGTTCCTTCTGACTTAGGTAAGACTTCTAGGGGGAGCAGAGGGATGTAGGAAGATTAATTGTTCAGATGTTGGGTGAGCCAAATGTCTTGAGAGGTGTTATGAATTGGTTATAAGTGGTCTCCTTTTATAATGGGGAGGAGGGGCTCTTTAGGAAAGTGTGAAAATATTATTTTATTATATAATGATATTCAGTTTCTAAGGGTCCTAAAATCATTAAAGTCGAATATAATATGACTCATGGTTGGAATAAAATCATCCAATAGGAATTGGACCAGTTTTGGATAATATTGTCATCATTATAATCTTATTTATTTAAATCATCTGTTAATAAGGTAAATACTACATCATTATTTTGTCATAAATAATTTAATTTATTCAATGTCTAAAAGTAATAAAAACTATTAAATCTTGTATTAAATCCTGTTATATTTCTAAATAATATTTATAGTCGAAAAAATGACTTATATAACACCATATAAAAATTAATGTACTAAAATACTATTGTTTATGTCATTTTTGGATTTACTTTAAATTAAATAATCTAATGTGTCATTATCATCTATAAGTTGCTCCATGGGGTCCCAAAATCGACTCAAGGATTCCCATGGTCATACATTAAACATCCAATAAGGTTTGGAAATGTTTTAAGGTAATTTTTAATTATTATTATATTCCTTTTACCTTGAATTACATTATTTACCTTTAACCGCGGTATATAAAAGTCAATTGTTAGTATTCAAAAAAAATTAATTTCATATTATTGAACCATATTTTACATACTAATAACAACCATTTATGTTGGATTTTCTAATTCAATTCAAATAAGTGGTAAAATTTCATTTAAATTTAATAGTTAGTTTTTTAACTACTACTAAGTTGTTTCACTATTCAGCAAAAAATTGATTTTTTTCAGAAAAATACCAAAACATCAACCTAAGAAATATTTGATCTTCTAAATTAAAAAATGATGTTTATTTTTACAAATTCAAATAATAAATTTGTCATTATTTAATTTTAAAATTAATTCTTCTTTTTATGATAAATAGCGTGCTTTTAAGAAACAATAACTATCAAAAGATTGACAATTGTTTATGTTTAATTTCAAAGTGAAGTTAATTACAATGGCCAAAATTGGATTAAATTATAAAAATATATTCTAATTACACATTAAAACCATTTAAAAGTACAATATAACAATATAAATAAATTATATTTAAAGGTACTTTGGAAATAAAATACAATATTTTCATTATTCATTAAAAAACTAACATTATCGGAAAAATCCCAAAAAATTACAAAAAGTAAATTTTGGTGTCCCAATTCTAAAAAAGGATTTTATATGGTCAATTAGAATGTATTAAAATTCCCAAAACTATATTTAAATAGGGTTCACTATTAAAATATGGTAAATCGACCTTTAAATGTAAATTAAGCTTAAAATTAGATTCTTTCACATTTTAAGCCACTAACGTTTTATTAGATAAATGTAAATACATTTAACAATCATGTATAATCATATTATAGTCTGTTTTGTTCCTTACCACCAATAAAATGGCTTGGAGTTAACTACCATTTAAAATAATAATATTATATTTTTTTGTGCAACATAAGATTTCAAAGAAACCCGTTGTTGCGTATCGGGTATGCTATCGAACATAGAAACCCCTTTAAAGTAAAATTAATATTTAATTCACAAATATTAATAAATATAAAAATATATTATTCTTCATTTACCTAGGATGTTACATCCTTCCCCCTTTTAGAAATTTCATCCTTCTAATTTTTATTAACTTATCAAAATAAGTGGGGGTATTTATCCATCATAGCATTTTTAAAATGCCACGTTGCCTCTTCAATCATATGGTTTTTTTCAGAAAACCATTACCTGGTGAATTACCTTATTCCACAACACTTTCTCTCTATGGTTAAGAATCTGAACATGTTTTTCTACAAAAGAGAGATTCTCTTCCAACTGAACTACCTCTGGGCTCAAAACATTTGATGGATCCGGCATATACTTTCTCAACATCGAAACATGAGAAACATTGTGTATCTGGGACAAACATGGAGGTAAAGCAAAATTGTATGAACTGATCCAACTTTCTCCATGATTTCATATGGTCCAATGAACCTCGGACTCAACATTCCCTTCTTACCAAAGTGCACCACACTTATCCATGGAGAAACATTAAGAAATACATGATCACCTACCTCAAAAGAAAGACCATTCCTCCGGTTATCTGCATAACTTTTATGTCTGCTCTAAGCTATTCTCATGTGCCTCTAAATAAACTGAACATTCTCTACCATCACTTCTACCAATTCTGGTCCCATCAGCTTCCTTTCACCTTCTTCTTCCAAAACAGCTGGAGTTTGACAATTCTTTCCATATAATGAATCAAATGAAGCCATCTATTTAATGTAATGAAAATTGATATTATATGAAAATTCAACCAATGAAAGATGTTGGTCCATACTTCCCTGATAATCTAGTGAACAAGCACGTAGAAAATCCTCCATGGTCTTAATTCTTCATTTTGACAGCCCATCTGATTGAGGATAAAAATCTATACTAAAATTTAATTCAGTACACAATGACTTCTAAAGGCCTTTACAAAAGTTATATGTAAACATGGGATTACGATCAGATACAATGGAGTGGGGAACTAAATTCAACCTGACTGTCTCTTTAACATACAATCGAGAAAGATGATTTAGAGACAATGTATCTCGAATAGGAAATGACAAAATTTAGTCAATCGATCAACTATAACCCAGATTTCACTATTACCTTGAGATGTCATTGGTAATCCCACAATGAAGTCCATGGATATATTTTCCCATTTACACTCTGGCACCAGTAGAGGATGAAGCCTCCCTTTTGGTAATAGCTACTCTGATTTAACTTGCTGACATGTTAAACACATCATAGTAAAATCATCAATATCTATTTTCATTTCATCCCACCAGTAATACTCCCAATGATCTCTGTACATCTTAGTACTACCAGGATGAACAAAAAATGGGGAACTATGAGCTTCACATAACAACTCATTCTTAAAATGTGAATCAAAAGGCCCACATAATCTCTTCCCAAACCTCAAAACACAATCATTAGCAAAGTTAAAATCAGGAAAATTACCCTTCTAAACCAACTCTACCTTTTTCTTCCATGCGCTTTCTTTATTCTGTCTGATAGAGATGATTTCACTGACGCCTGGAACAAAGAAGAAGAATTTTCAGCACCAACAATTTCTAATCCAATGTCAATCATATAAAAAAATTATATTTTTCAAATGTGTCATGGTTAATGAAGCATTACATTTTTGACTCAAAGCATCAGAAACATTATTTGCTTTACCTAGATGGTAATGGATTGTGCCATCACAATCCTTGATTAATTCTAGCCATCTATTATATCTCATGTTCAATTCTTTCTGAGTGAATATATACTTTAATCTTTTGTGATCATTGTATATTTCACATTTTACTACATTCAAATGATGCCTCCAAATTTTTAAAGAAAAAACAGTAGAAACTAATTCAAAATAATGTACAGGGTAATTTAACTCATGTGGTTTCAATTAACATGAAGCATAAGAAATTACCTGATCATTCTTTAATAGGACACAACCAAGTCCTTTCAACTAAGCATCATTGTAGATAACAAACTCACCATTTCTGGACGGTCGTTCCAAAACTAGAGCAATCACAAATCTGCTTTTCAATTCCTAAAAACAATTGTCACATTATTTTTCCCAAATGAACATATCACTTTTTTGAGATAACATAGTCATTGGTCTAGTTAACATTGCAAAATATTCAACAAACCTCGGGCAATAACCTGCCAATACAAGAAAAATATGAGTCTTAGTTATATTTTTGGGTCTTTTCCATTCATCAACAACATTTTTTAGCAAGATCAACAGTTATGCCATTTTTTGAAACAATGTGACCAAGGAAAAAAAATTTGTAACAAAAACTCACACTTTCTAAATTTCCCACAATTTTTCTTTTCTTTTAAGGTTTGCAAGATTACCCTTAAGTGACTTTCATGCTTCTCTTTGCTTTATGAATAAACCAAAATATCATCAATGAACACAACCACAATCTTATCTAAGAACTCAAAAAAAATTCTATTTATAATATCCATGAATACAGCAGGTGCACCGGTTAACACAAAAGGAATAACTACAAATTCATAATTGGCATATCTAGTATGAAACACGGTCTTCAGAATGTATTCTTCCTTTAAATTCATCTAATGGTACCCTAATCTCACATCAGTCTTTGAAAAATACTGAGCTCCATGGAGCTGATAAAAAACCATCAATATGAAGGAAATGATAATTATTATTAACAGTGATGTTATTTAATTCTCTAGAATCAATGAAAAGTCTCATTGAACCATATTTATTTTAAAAAAAAAAGAATCCCCCTAGGTGATGTTCTAGGTCGAATGAAACCTTTTTGTAATAACTCCTGCAATTTATTTTTATGCTCTAAAAGTTCAATTTGAGCTATTCGATAAGGGGGTTTTGAAATTGTCTTAGCATCAGGAACTATGTCAACAGTAAATTCAACTTCTAGATTTAGTATAATACCAGTAAAATCATCAAGAAAAACATCAAGGTACTCATTTACCACTGGAACATTAATAATATGAATAGTTACTTTGATTTCAACAATATGTGCAAGGTAACATTCATTTCCATCTATTACTAGTTTCTCAGCTTCCTGATATGTTATCAAAAGCAATGGTTCCTTTCTGTATACAAACTGGAAATATTTCTGAAACGAAACCTCTTTAGCACTGCAGTAAATCTTATCAAGATAACCAAAATGCCAATCCATGCCCAAAATAACATCAAACACTACTATAGGAAAAAAAATAAGGTTTGCAGGTATATTCTTTCCGAACACAAGGACATGAATGTTCCTATGTTTTATTTTTGCCTCGATATTTCCTCCAGCTGTTTTTATAGTAAGTTCTGTATTAATATCTTGAGATGTAATTCCCAATTAACTAGAAAACTTATCATAAATGAAAGAGTGTTTAGACCCTAAATCAAACAACACATTGGCATAATCTGAACAAACAAACAGTGTACCTGATTCAACATCATTTGATGGCCCAACATCTGCTGAAGTAGTTGCAAAGGATTTCACCATCCCTTTCTTCTTATAGTCTGGCTTCTTTCCTTCGGTTGAGTTATTTTTTGGACAGTAATTTGAATAATGTCCCATTTAATTACACTTAAAACAGTTTACTAACTGTAAATCATATTTTGTCTTACCATTACCCTACTCTTTTTCCGTGCAATTATGATCCTTTTATCCCATTTTACCACATCAGTATCACTTACTAGAATTCAAAATTCATTCCCCATCATGATCATTACCAGAGATTTCATTAACTGTAATCATATATTTCTTACCATCAATTTGTTTTGAATAGTTCTTCCCTAATGCCTGCAACCTTGACCCCTTATTCTATTGTTTGTCAAAGAATACCTGGTCATTGGCAAACATCATTTCCACCTTCTACGCACAACAAAAAATTTTTTCATAAATTTTGATCCCACGAGAAGATGAATCCCTTCGATACATTGGCTTTAATAGTGATTAAAAACAGTTGACTTTACTATCAAGATCTCAAATGAAATTTGGAGCATACCTTGCATGTTGAGTGAATTTTTCTTCATAAGCAGCCACTGAGTCATCCTCCTGCCTCAATTCTAGAATTGGTTATTCCATCCTAAGACGAACCACATTAGGAAAATATTTCTCAAAGAAACATACCTTTGAACTCATCCCAATCAAGAGCATCAATCCCCTCACTATCCGTGATATTTTTCACCATCGAACACCACTGATAAGCTTCACCTTCAAAACTGTAAATAGCGAGACTAACCTTTTGTTGTTCTGAACTACCAATGACATCAAAAATCTTTTCTAGATCATTAATCCACCCTTCCACTAACACCAGATCATATGATTTTTGAAATGATGTGGGATGTTGCCTCATGAAATGCTCTACACTAACATTATCTTCTATGGTTGATCTGGCTGATCTTGTACATAGATACCACCACCATTTGTAGCCCGACTAAACGGTGCCATCACTACAACAAACTTTTTAGTTCAGATTATGACCATCTCAGGTTGCTGATTAATAAGGTTGCCTTCTTCTTGATGTCCACCCAACATAGATGCCCTGTCTCCTCTGTGGAAAACCATCCTGAACATAGAAATATCTTAGGCGAAGCAACATGGTAATCTGTAAATGCTATATGATTTCAATATTAACATAAATTACTTTATGGATATTAATTAAACAATATACTAAATCCTAAATTATATAAACCGACCAATGATACCAACTATAAGGACCCAGCCTTAAACAATACATAATATTGAGTCAAATGAATAATTCACATTGAGGATCTTTTCAGGTTTAGTGTTTTAGAGAATTAGGACATAACTATTACATCTCAAAAGAATACAAAGTAGACACTTCTACATAGTTTACATATTTTTTTCATAAAATAAATACTCATAAAAAAAGTGTCATGTCTAGTTCCATGTTTTAGACCACATGACTTTTACTTGATCCCATCCTTGACCCTATTCATCTATAGGTCCTTTAAAAACCATTCAAAACATGGGATGAGCATAAAATGCTCAGTAAGGGTTATAAAACAAGGAAAGAAAACATTTGTTCATAAATATATACAAAACATGAACTCTTTTAATTACATTATGAAATCATTAGATTTTATGAATATCACATAGAAATTATAAATCAAAAAGGTAACTTGTGACATCTATATTTTACTTACATTGTAGTTATCACATCTAAAAATGGAGTTACTTTGGAATACCCATCATTGTATATTTCCTAATTCTCTTAGGAGAAACAGTCATGTTTACCTCTTTCACATTACCCAATGCATTGGAGAGCTATCTCGGGCTCACTCTCCCTAGGTTTATCACGGGACCACCCGTATATATAAATAATTCCCAATTACCATAACACGATCATAACACATAACATAAGCTTAAAGGATAGATAAAATTTCCACGTTGCAATATAAAAATATCATTTCAAGATATTTAAATAATAAATAAATTCTAAAAAACATTTAAAATACCGAAATACAAAAAAATATTATATGATATTTATTTTTCCTTTGAAAAACATTCTGGCTTGTTTAGGAATCCATAGATCAAATAATACTCGTGGCGGCGGAAAGGGCGTTGTCACCACTTACGTAAACAAACATTCCTTTTTTTCATTTAGTAAAAAAATTCATATAAAAATATTCCATTCAAATAAAATGAGATGTCAAATCTGTTTATATAGTGTATAAAATAAAATCATGTATGAAAACAAAATATGCCTCATTGAAAAAAGATTGAGACCAAGTCCCTCACCTCGTGTCCAACATGACTCGATCATTCATTAATCTCCGGAATAATAAACTAAAGTTAATTTCTACCTACATAAGAACTTTTTTCAAGTATATAATTCCTTTTATATCACTTATTACCATGTTATAAACATTATGTAATCATTTTATTTAATAGCATTCCTTTTGTCGATATTTGGTACGTGAGTCAAAAATGAACACCTTATATTTACAGGTTGTCCATGTGACTAATAGTCCATTATATCCAGAATGACATTAATTATTTAGATATCATATATATCATATATATCCAGAATACATATATACTTACAACAATACATATTATTTGGAGGTAAGAAATGAAATGCACCGTTCATGGAGACGGTAAGTCGTACGTATGCATTAATGATACTTTCATTTCTATTTATTGTTTTATTGGAATTAAAACATTTTGATACACATGTATACTATAATTTCGGAATAATTTAATATATAATTTCATTTATAATATCATTAACTCAATCCTTTATGCGTCCCATATATGGCATTAACGAGTCATATCACTTTAAGGGGGCGGTAATCCGCCCTTCCTCTATTGAGGTTATAATGTTTACCCATAATGGAAACCATAAAGACATTATACAAATGGGAATTATAGTAGCATAAAGAATACATAATCATAATATATATCATATATAAATACAGTTCCATCATAATGGACACCGTGATAGGCAGTAGGAGATACACGAACAATCGTCATTTCATGAGGCGTTAGTTTGTCGTCCACAGAAACATTATATTCTTTATCCATTAGATGGAGGTGTGTGTAAGTGTAGTTATAATATTTCTCATAACAACATCCTAGTATATTTAGGATACTGTTTTTGTTACACAATAATGGATTGAAACTATTTTAGGTGTTGGAGAAGTAAAATTATAGAAGAAAATTTAAGAGAAATCGTTACCTTTAATTTGGCTATATTTTTTTTATTTGAACCAAAATTACTTTTGAAGTGCCTTCTGCCTAAGTTAATGATTCTATGGTGAGTATAGGGATACAAGGAGCTTAATAGGGTAGAGTATGGATGAGAAAAAGAGCTTGAGATGTGTGATACATTGATTAGAAATGGTCTCTTTTTATAAGGGGAGGTGGGGCTCTTTAGGAATGTGTGAAAATATTATTTTATTATATAATGTTATTCAGTTTCTAAAGGTCTAGAAATAATTTTAGTCAAATATCAGATGACTCATGGTCTAAATAAAATCATCCAATATGAATTGGACTGGTTTTGGATAATAGGTTAATCATTATAATCTTATTTATTTAAATCATTTATTGATGTGGTAAATACTAAATCATTATTATGTCATAAATAATTTACATTATTCGATGTATAAAAACATTAAACAATATAATACCATCTAGGAAATATATTTATATTTCTAAATAATATTTATAGTTGAAAAAATGACTTATATAACACTATATAAAATTAATTTACTAAAAGACTTTTGTTTTTGTCATTTTTGGATTTTCATCAAATTAAATAGTCTAAAGTGTCATTATCATTATTAAGTGGCTTTATGGGGTCTCGAAATCAACCCAAGGATGCCCCTAGTCATAAATTATTCATCCAATATGGTTTGGACAAGTGTTAAGGTAGTTTGGAATTATTATATTATTCTATTTACCTTGAATTACCTTATTTACCTTTAACCGCGGTAAATAAAAGTCGAAAGTTATTATTCACAAAAAATTATTTTCATCATATTGAACCACATTTTACATACTAATAACAACCATGTATGTCTGATTTTCAAAAATCAATTGACAGAAGTGGTAAAATTTCATTTAAATGAAAAAGTCAGTTTTTTAACTACTACAAAGTGGTTTCACTATTCATCAAAAATTTATGTTTTTCAGAAAAATACCAAAACATCATCCTAAGATATATTTGATATTCCGAATTAAAAAATGATGTTTATTTTTTCCAAATCCAAAAACATAAATGTGTCATTAATTAATTTTAAAATTAATTACTGTTGTTAATACAAATATAGAGTTTTTAAGAAATAATAACTATCAAACGATTGACAGTTGTTTATGTCCAATTTCAAATTGATATTAATCCCAATGATAAAAATTGGATTAAATTGTAAAAATATATTCTAATTATAGATTAGAATCAATTAAAAAGATAATATAACCATATAAATAATTTTTAATAAAAAGAACTTTTGAAATAATATACTATATTTTCACAATTCATTAGAAAATGAACTTTATCAGAAAAATCCCCAAAATTTACACAAATTAAAAGTTGATGTCCCCATTCTAAAGAATGATATTATATGGTCAATTATAATGTATTAAATTTTCCAAAACTATATTTAAAGAGGGTTCCCCATTAAAATCCAGTAAATGGACCTTTTAATGTAAATAATACTTAAAATTAGATTCATTAACAATTTAAGACTCTAACGTTTTATTAGATAAATGTAAATACATTTAACAATCATGTATAATCATATTTTAGTTTCTTTTTTTCATTCCCCCAAATACATTGGCTAGGAGTTAACTACAATTTATAATAATAATATTATATTATTTGTGTGCAACGTAAGATTTCAAAGAAACTCGTTGTTGTGTACCAGGTAAGCTATCGAACATATCAACCCCTTTAAAGTTAAATTAATATTTAATTAACAAATATTAATCAATATAAAAATATATTATTCTGCATTTACCTGGGATATTACTGTACCTATTGTTCAGGAACATGTGGATGTGTTTCTAGAGGACTTACCGGGACATCCCCCAGAATGAGAAATTGAGTTTCCCATTGATTTATTTTCTAGTTAAGGCCCTTATCAAAGACCCATTATAGAATTGGCACTGTGTAATTATGGATCAAATAAAACAACTTTGGAATTGAGTAATAAAGGACTTATTCACCATTGTGTTTCTCCTTGGGTGCCCCATGTACTTTTTGATACAAAGAAATATGGATCTATGAGGTTGTGCATTGACTACCGGGAGATCAATGATATAACCATAAATAAAAAGTATACCCTACCTCGCATTGATGATTTAATCAACTATATAGATGGATATCAATATATTTAAATGATCAGCCTTCGATGTGGATATCATCATTTGTTTGTGAAGAAGGAAGACATTCCAAAAAATATCATTTCGAACTATGTAAGTGCATTATGAGTTTACAGTGATTACTTTTGGAATGAATAATGCACCTTCTAATTTCATGGTTCTAATTAATATAGTTTTCAAGGAATATCTTGATGAAATTTTAGTGGTATTTATTTATGATATCTCAGTTTACTCAGAATGTTACGAAGATCATGAAAATCACTTGCATACTATTCTAGAAACTATTAGAATAAATAAATTATATGGGATATTTAGAAAGTGTGAATTCGGGCATCAAGAGATTTCTTTTCTTGGCCATATTATCTCTAAGTATAGAATCTTTTTTGATCGTTTAATGACCATGGAAATCAAATAATGTCCATCACCAACTAGTATAACTAAGGTAAGCTATTATATTGGTTAAGAGGGTTATTATCAGCAGTTCATCTATAATTATGCCTGATTTTCTAATCCATTAACCAAGCTAACACATAAAGGGGTTAAATATGATTGGAAAAAATTGTGTGATTTTTTTTGATAAAATTAAGTGATGACTAGTCAATGATCCTATATGGACTCTACCATCGGGGAACGAAATGTTTTTTATTTGTGGTGATTCTTCCAAGAGAGGGAATAGTTGTGTCCTTATGTTGAATGATAGAGTTATTTCCTATACATCACCGAATCTAAAAATTTATCAACATAACTATCCCACTCATGATTTGACATTATCAGCTGTAATAGTTTCATTGAATAATTGGTGACACTATCTCTATGGTGAAAAATATGAGACATATACTGATCAGAAGAGCTTGAAGTATATTTTCCCACAAAAAGAACTCAGAATGAGGAAAAGGCGAAGGCTAGAGCTACTCAAGGATTATGAATTCACTGTACACACGTAGGGACAGAAAATAACGTGACAGATGCTTTGAAAACAAAGGATCATGGAGGTTTGAACAACATGTGAGTTGAAAGGGATCCAATGTTTATAGATCTATTAGAGATGGATATGAGAATAATCATGGAAGGTGAAACCTAGATACTTTTTAAAATGGATTCCTAACCATATTTATATGAAAGGATAAAATGTTCTAAGACTAATGATGAGGTTTTTCAGAAGAAAATTAATGGATTGAATGATGGGATATTGATCGACATTATTTATGAAGATATAATTTTGAAATTTGGGAGGAGACATTTTGGTCCTGAAATACCTAATCTAAAAGGAATTTTTGGATGATGATAATAACTCCAATTTCTCTTTAGACCCTGGTAGCACTATGATATATAGATATTTTGAGGAAATGTTTTTTTTGGATAAATGAAGAAGGATATTTCTAATTATTTTTCAAGATGTATATTTTGTCAACAAGTGAAAACAGGAAGACCACATCCTAGAGGTTTCATGTAACCTCTTCCTATTCCTGAGTTGAAATTGGATGATATTACGATGGACTTCATCATAGGGCTACCAAAGACAACTAGAATGAATGATTTAATATGGGTCACTATTGATAGTCATACCAAGTCATCAAATTTTCTTGCTATAATAGAAGATTTTCCATTTTAACATTTAGCATGACTATATACTAATGAAGTTGTAAGACTTCATTAATTACCCCTATCGATTGTTTATGATCGTGAACCTCTTTTAACATATTGATAATGGAAAAGTATTCAGAAGTTATTGGATACTAAACATCATTTGGGAACTTTCTACCACCCTCATACTGATGCACAATCAGAATAAACTATTCAAACCTTAGAAGACATGTTGAGATCTTCCTCAGTTGACATTCAAGGTATATGGGATCAATATTTACCTCTATTAGAATTTTCATATTAAAATAGCTTCCATTGAAGTATTCAGATTGAACCATATAAATCATTCTTTGGAAAGATATGTCGCCCACCAACATGTTGAGATGATGTTGGTGAATGAAATCTTGTTGTCCTAGAACATGATGAGGAAATAATGGAAACGGTAAAAGTTATCATAAACCATATCAAAGAAGCTCAAAGTACGCAAAATATCTATATTGATAACCAAAGGAAGGATTTGAAATTCCATGTAAGAGATCATGTTTTCTTTAAGGTATCACTATGGAAGGGTGTTATACATTTTCATAAGAAGAGAAAATTGATTCCCAGGTACATCAGATCTGTCGAAATTCAAGAAAGAATTGGAGTTGTAGCTTATCATTTGAAAATTCCTCCAAGTCTCTCCAAAGTTCAGGATGTGTTCTATGTATCACAATTTAGAAAATACATGCAGGAACCAACAAATTTACCCACCTATGAAGAAATAGTGCTAGAACCAGATCTGTCTAATTGTGAAGAGCCTATCACGAATCATGATACCAGGGAACAGGTGTTGTGAAACCAGACGACACGTTAGGAAAATATTATATGGAGAAATTATTAGATTTTAGAGGCAAAGGGGGATCTCAAGGAACATATGATGAAGAACCACCTGAATCATTTTATGTAGTAATATTATAGAAATTTCAAGGACGAAATTATTTGAAATAGGGGAGAATGTAAACCACATGCTTCGACGGTACATGTCCCCTTGAATAATGCAGTAGCTTGCGTTGTATGCAACATGGAGTTTAACACACCCTGAAAAGTCAAAATAGTAGCTAAAAATATTAATACCCACCTTTTGAAGTTATATAAAATTTATTTTTCATAATGAACTTCATTTTTGGATTCATAATATCAAAATTAGCTTATAGTGTTTTTTTTTCATTTTTCTAAAAATATTAAATTTTATATGACTAGTGAAAAACACCGTGATATTGTTTATAAGAAAATTTTTAGTTAAATATTTAGTTATATAATTTAAATTTATATTAGGTAAAAATATAAACATAATACATATATATTTTCAATGTAATTAAAGGTAGTCATTTGATAATAAGATTAGATGTATAAAATTTTATTGAACTTTTAACATCGTTTACCCACCTACTAGGCACAGTAGAAAATTTTTATAAAAGATAATTTTACCACTTCTGTGAATTGAATATTAAAAATCCAAGAGAGACTATTGATATCAGGATGAAAAATGTGGTTCTATAAGTTGAAAATAATTTTTTTGGGAATAGTAACTTTTGACTTTTATTTACCATGGTAAAATGTAAATTAGGTAATTAAAGGTAAAAATGATATTATTATTACCCTAATACTTTTCCTAATTTTCTTAAATAAGTTTATTTCTACCAAAAGCAATCTTATAAGAAAATATGAAACTTTTTTTCCACTTGGATTAGATTTGGACATTTATTATTATTTTATTTAAAAAAGATGTAAAAGTGTCTAATACAAATTTTAATTACTAACCCATTTTAAATATAGGGTTATACATAACATAAATCTGGATATAAATATTAATTAAAAAGGTAAAACAATTTCCTACATAATGGTATTTTATTTATAAATTTTAGTCATTAAATAATTAAATTTATTTTTTTTAAAAGATGATGTAGTAATTACGTAATTAATGAAATATTAAAATAATTGATATTTTAAATATCTAAATAAATGATAATTGAGAATTATGAGGAATTAAGATAATTTTATATTTTAATATGGGATATTAGGGTTGATGAAATAAAATTTTTTCAATGTGATACAGTTGTTATGACTTTCACGAAAACAATATACTAAATATTGTCAAAATTAGCATAATTGAGTTTTTAAAACAAATACTATATTATTGATTGATATAATATTCCTAAAAATATAAGGAATGTACAAAGGACTTAGATAATGATATATATATTAATAATTAACAACTTTTAGTTCCCTTGGATTTTTATAGTATGTTTATTAACCATTTATTATAACAATAAGAGAATACATGGAAAAAGGTAAACTACTCTACTAAGAGTTTAATCCAAAAGATAAGGTTTTTATGGTGATCTAAACCTATATAAAACCTATTGGTTAAGCTTTTATCGACCCATCCACACCTTATCTTCCAAATAAATTATTTTTTGGCCTTTATAAAATGAATATTATTTAATAATAAAATAATATTTCAATCTTTTCCTAAAGTGACCCTCACCTCTCTTATAAAAGGGTACTTCTCTTTCTCTCAATATCACACCTCCAAAGCCATTGGGCCTGCCCAGACCCAACTCGAATATACTCCAACTATATTCAATTCAACCTATAATCCTTAATTTGATCATAAAGCCATCCTATAGAGCCTTTATTATCATCTCAAAAGGAAATACCCGTAGAAGAGATAATAATTTCACCACCTCTTTCAATGTTCATTTCATCTTCCACTCCCTCTTACTTTGTTGTTTCCATGCCTCAATAATATTACGTTAACATATACATAATTTGATGTAATTATAAATATGGTACAACCATATTCATTATTTAATCCATCGTATGAATGAAAAGTCACTATACGTGCGTACATACGACTTACCATCTCCACATCATTTTTGGGATTGCTACAATAATGAGTGTAACTTATGTAAATAATAAATATATCATGTTAATGTTTCTATATATATGATATACTATCCAATTACATATGATTTCACCATCAATAGAATGATATTATAGCTCATGTGTACATAGTGATTATCATCTCCACAAATGCAATGAAATCCATTCCCCATCGCAAGCATTCCAGAATAATTTTCATTTTATGATAAAATATAATGTTTAAAAACATAATATCATTGAGTATATGAATCAAACACATCCTATACATAATAAACATTTCTTATGTAACCATGAATATAAAGGAAAATGAATTAGTTAACACTTGAAATGACGATACTACTGAAATATTATTGTCAAAGAGATATTAGAAGATCATATATGATATAAAATTTATGTATGAGGTTCTATCATAATTTAATAACAATTATTTAAGTATTATACAGAAGGATAACATACCCTATATCAAGGTAAAATATATGTTAAGGGTTAATTCTACAATCTCTTCCTTATTTGAGGTTGTTTATACGTGCGTATCTACGAGGACCACTTTATCATCTACATCTGTGTTTCTGAAAAATATATTTCAAAAAGAATATATTTATAAAGTAAATGTTTTATTTACTAATTATGTGACATTAATATGATTTTAAAATTTCCCTCAAATGATTTTCATTTCATCTATTTCAAATTCCATTGTTAGATTTTATAGTTGTTTGAAGTCGATTTATTATGATACATTCATCCATATTGTATTGATGGTTTTGTGATATTTTTGAATGTGGATGTGTGATTTTTTTACCATTCGTATTTTATGGTCAATGTATTAACATTTGTATGCTAGTTTTAATACGATTGTTTATGTTATGTTTAAAATCATTTCATATGAGGATTGCATTGGACATAGTATGTGACGAGTGGAGCCTGATATAGCTCTTGATGAATCAGTAGGTCTCTTGAGACAAACTAGTGTCTTGGAACAATGACTTGATAAATTATTATTTTTAGTTTTGGCATGAGGCCTTGAAAAATGGTTATGAAGTCTGGCATTATGGATTCCATCAATATGAAATTGCCTATTGATATTTCATGTGATTATTCAACATGTAGAATGTCCATGTGAATAAGTAAATGGAAATATTTGATTTATATTTACCATATTATGCTGATTTTTAGGTTTTAAAGGATTATGTATTAGCCATATACGTTACATTAAATGTTTATAATTATTTATGAATGATTCCTTATATTTTTATCCTTATGAGCATCTGATCTCACCCCTTTCTATGTCTTATTTGTCATAGGATGTGAATATGTATTTTAAGTTTGACCTGCATGGATAGGCTTACAGATATAAGTGTGTTCAAAGGGGATGAAATATTGTTGTTGATTTTATTTCATGATGTATTGTAAAACATATGTATTTATCAAGTACTTCTAAAGCTACTAAACTTATCGACCATTGAAGACTTTATCTCTTGTGATTGTAAAAATGTTATGTAACCATACACCAAGTCTGTATAATTGGGTATGGGTGTTACAAAAATTCTTATAGAGATGTATAATATAGATAATATATCTATTTGTTTTGGAATATTGAAATGTATTTCAAAAATAATATCATAGTATTCAATACAAAATTCAATAGGAATTTTTAATAGATCTTAATCATATTAAAATTCCTATTTTAATGACTCTATATAGAATATCCCAAATTTAGTTGTAAGAAGTAATGAAAAAGGAATTATAAAATATTGAAATGGGATTCAAACACCAATGCTCCACTCTATGTGGTGGAACTTTTCATTTCTTAATAATAAATATTTAATAAAGTGTATTTTCATTGATTGTTAAGATTATGACCACATTAACATCAAGAACATATATTTTCTACCTCAAATTTATTCGATGTTTCATAAAATTAACTTAAATAGACACGTTTATAAGACTTACCATCTTATTGGATGTCATCAATTGTGAGTAAAATGGGAGGAAATACCCTATATAGCCTTCCATATGAGTTTTGGAGCCTTGAATTTATAGGTATACAATTGTTTCTTACCGATTCAACAACTTTCATGAGGGACCTAATGTATTGAATCATTATAGATTAAAATTATAGGTTTTAGTTAGTATTTATATTTTATATTTCAATATATTCAATTGGAATGGAAGAGCATGATTATTATTTGATGAATTAATTAAAAACAATTCGAAAAAGAAACATTATAATAAAAATTTAGAAAAAATAATTCCTTGCTACATAATGTTTCATTCTTGGGACATGCTATTTCAATATAGGATATATATATATATTGATATTTAATGTTGGATGTTTTTGAGAAATATAGTAGACCAACCAAATGTAATGTGATCATTAATTTTTTCATATTTGATTGATATTATCAATATGTTGTGAGGAATTTCTCATAACAATCCATTCCAATCCCATTAATAACATAGTCTGGGTCTGTTTTATTTTAGATTTATAAGTGTTTTTTAAAATTTAACTTAAATTATGAATTTTTTTTACATCACATCTATTACTGCACTACAATATATTATAAAAGGTTTTTGATGCACATCTATTAGTTGAAAAAATATCTATGATGATTCCTCAAGTATAATGATATGGTAGTAATTGTTTTCTTGTTTAAATATAAATTTCATGAGAAATGATACAATAACCATGACATGGAACTAGTAATGGTAATTTTATTATTGATCAATGGATTCATTATATATAATTATAGGTAGAAAAATATATTAATCAAAAAATCATGATGTATATATTCAATATTAAAGAGTTGAATAAGTGGTAAAAGTGTTCTTTATAATTGATTAATGATTATTCTTGTTCTGTAAATAACAAAATGGGAATTGAAATAAGGTGGCTGATACTCTTAAGGATAACAAACTATTAATAGTTTATATAGAAATTATGGAAACAATTATCAAATGTATATGGATTTATAGCATATAAAATGAGAAATATCATATCTTTCATATAAGAATCTTCAACAATTCCTTTATTTCAGTAATACATTGGTGTAGAAGGAGGATTTGGAAGTAAAAAACGTTTTTTATGAGTTCAATGTTTACAATAAAATAATGATATATCTTTGTAATCAGAAATATTACCCTGGAATAAAATAATCCAAAAAGGAGTTATTTGATGTTCATAATTTCTCATCATTCTCTATTAATCATGGAATCAAAAAGATATACTTGGATTTTAAGGTGAATATAAAAAAATGATATCACTAAAATTGATATTGTGGAGTATTTTTCATTATGATTAGTATATTAATAAGTTACTAACGAATTTATATAGTCTAATTAGAATATTAAAAAATACTAAAACCATTATTTAAATTTTTTATTTGACCAGGAATTTCATTGCAGGGCTCCACGAGATATCTAAAATCCCTAATATCATTTGGGTTATAGTTAATCACCTTAAAAAGATACTGGAATTATTAATTTTAGAAAATATTACATCCAAAATAGTCTTTTGATAATATTTATTAAGGAATTTGTACAGTGGCATGGAGTACTAGTCCCAATTTTACCTAATTTAGATATATGGTTTACCATAATATTTAAGAGAATTATATAATAATCATTGAAATGAAATATATTTTTTAAAACTACATATCACCCATATATATATTTCCAAAATCTTTATAGATTCAAATATTATACTATACATTGTTCGCTATCTTTATTAATTTCTAAGTGGTATGGGATAAACACCTCACTCTTGTTAAGTTTTCATAAAATCCTAAAATTCAACCAAGTGTTCATATATATCCTTATAAATCACTACAGGAAAATATTTTAATAAATCTAATGTGTCCGAAAAAAATCTATCTGGGGATATTGAAATGAATTGTAGATCTATAGAGTAACAAATTATGATATCCATGAGTACAAAGAAATTCCATACTAAAAAAATTTGGGATATCTATAGTTTCATTTTATTTTTAAGGTATTCCATTGAATATGTATTTGGAATAATGTTAAGAGATTTTTAGATGGTAATAATGACCCAAATATATTATATTCCCTATAAGAATCATGATCTTATAGTTATTTTAGATAATAATATTACACACCCCTTAAACCACTCCAAAATCATGATTTTATCCATTTTCTATTCTAAGGAATTACATACCTGATATTTAAAATGAAAAGAACACATTGGTTGTACTATGGGTGCCTGAACATTATTTTGAGGTACAAAAAATGGAGAATCAAAATTAAAGAGTTAAAGTAATATTAAACATGACAATTTACTTTGATTAGGACATTGGGTGAAAGTATAAAATTTTGGATGTTTTGTGGGAACAAAATAGTTTAATTAAATGAATGATTCCTCTGTTTTTTTTCTGAGTAAGATAATTTTAAGCGTGAAACTATTTTGAAGGGGAATAATTTAACACTAGGTGAATTTAGAATATATATCACATTAATTAATTCATTGAGTTTTATAGCTTTAAATGCATTGAAATCATAATATATGTGAATAGTTACTTATTAAATTAAGAAATTATATATTTTACATGATGATAAAATGTAACATGAATTGTGAGTTTATCTATTTAATAATAAGAAGTAGAACATTAATTAATCAGTAGTATGTTTTTTGAAAAAATTTAGTTTATATTAAATTTGATTATATAAAAAGATAAATTTCATAATTTCTTAAATATTAATTTTTAAAAATAGAATTCATTATTGAATTGAAAATTAAAAAAAATTCATCACGTGAATTAAAATTATGACATTATATATATATTTTTTTAAAAGTATGAATTTTTTATGTATATTTTTTATTTTTAAACCTCATCCTTGAATTTTTAGAACTGCAATTATATTCTAATAGTAAAACACATATTTTCGGTCATTATATGTTAATAATTTATTAAAAATGAGTTATTTAGTTTTGGAATAACATAATGGTAATAAAACACTTATATTTAGTCAATAATTCAATAAATATCATGGGAATTGATTTTATACTAGAATTTGGGGTAAATTTATTTTCATGCTTAAGAATTCATTCTCTAAAAAATGTTTTCATTGTATTTTTTAATTATATTATGATATATTTATACCATTTATAGAAATTAAATATATTAAAACACATTCCATAATTGGAATAATTATAATTAATATTAGGTTGTATGTTTATATTAACAAAATTTCATGAGAATTAGAAACATGGTTAATGATTGTGTCCCCTCAGTTATGGTAATGTAGGGTTAAAAGAATTAATATAGGGGATTTTTCTCTAATATAAAAAACAGTAAATTTGTCTTATTAGATGATTTTATATTTATATCCCACCCTTGTATCATGAAAATGTGATTATATGGGGAAACATTCCTTTTAGAATGAATTTTATTAAAATTAAAAGATTAAAATATTTCAAAGGGTGACAATCCCTTTAGTTCAAAATGATAACCTCCTCTTATCAATTCATACCATCACATGAACCAATTATCATAATAAGTCTCAACCAAAATACCATCCCAATATACATATCTGTTACCTATATATGTTTATCCTAACAAATGTCTCATGCAACAATGAATATGGTTTTTTTGAAATGTTTGTATCCAAAAAAAGGTATATGTTGTTATAGATCTATTTGAATATCGTTCTTCAAGAAATTTCCCACTATTTTCACATTCCATCTAAACCCAATTATAAATGAATCTATAACACTCACGTAGATATATATATATATATATGTTTGTGTTTGTGTGTGTGTGTGTGTGTTTTTGTCTGTGTGTTTTTTATATATATGATATAATCATTTTCTATCTCTTTTCATTTTAATGGAAATTAAATAATCAATCAAGCATAGATACAAGTTTCGTATCCATTATAGGATTCATTTTATTATTCCTCAATATATCTCTTGTATTTAATTTCAAATGGATTTAATCAATATATTTTATATCTATTATTTTATTATCATTTTACAATGATATATTACTATTTAACTTTATTTGATTCCCTTTATGTGGTAATGGAAACAACACATGGGAATACATATATAATACCATCCTTATAAAGGAATATATTTCAGATTTCCTCACAGCCTTATCTTTATGGTCAAAAATAATTTTATAATTTCTACTGATAAAAATTATGAAATGATTAACATTCTATAGAATATTTAACCATTATCAAACATTCAATATCCATAATCCTTACCCTAAACCCTGTATGGGAAATGGATCTATTAACACCATGGGTATTAAGAAATTATAAGGGAGTTAAATATAGTATGATAAGATATAATATTAGTTTTAATATATTTTTAATAGTCGAAAATTATTATAAATGAGGATTGATCATGTATAATGTATGTTGGGTCTTGATGTAGGGGTTATGTTCTAAAATCAAATTTTAATAAGTATTAATTATTTTTATTATTATTCAGGATTAATATTATATTTATCAATTAAATAAAATGTATTTTATTACCTTATATTTATATGGGGTTTTTAATTTTTCCTTTTTCAATTTTCTTCCTTCATAGTAAAAGAATTCCCATATAATGTTTTTATGAAATGCTGACATTATTTCTCATTTATGGTCAGAAATCATTCTTCTCCAAATATATTTTCTTAAAATCTATTTTTTAGTATTTATTATCATAAGAAATATTATCAATAAATTAATTTTATAGTATTTTAGAATATCATTAGAAATTATTCATTGTAATAATTTCAATTTATTTATGTACAAATTAATTATTGACTTTGTTAAAAAACTATGGTCATTTTATTGTATGTGGAATGAATTGAATTTCTATTATCTTATAATCTATTCATCATGATGATTCATTTATTAGATTCATGTTTTTATAAAGAAATAATATTCCCATTTTATTGGGAATTTCTGTTCTGAATAGATCTAAAAATAAAAAAAAAATTCTACAAATTTAATGTATATTTTTATTAAATTTATAAATGTGATTTCATATATATAATAACACATTATAAAAATTTTTATTATTAAAAAAAAATATATTTTTAGAATAAAATATAATTTCTTTCTGTATATCACTATGGATGATGATTCTTAAGTATAATTTAAGGGAAATAAAAATTTTTTATTAAGTTATTTTTGTTATGAAAAAATGAATAAATATTTTTTGATCATATAGAGGAATCAAGAATTATTTTAAATACATGATGATAGATTCAATAATTGTATATACCAACAATTTGTTAGGTAAATCTTGATATCATGTATGATAATAATATGGTAATTATGAGTGTACCAAATCAACTAATATACTCTTCTCTAGAATGATAGTAATTATATGAATGGATGACTATGAAAATAATAGGAAATTGGAGTAATCCAAAATTAAAATGTTATTATGTCCACTATTGTAGTCTTAGTAGTGATCTACAACTAAACTATTGAATTTTTTACTAATTTCTATTGAAAAAAATAGTATTCTACTTCAAAAATGATACACGGATCCAGACTAATTATATATTATTCCACTCTCTTATAAATGATGTATTTTTATCACAAATAAGGATTTCATGAAATTTTATAGTTATTTTTAATATTTTAAGATCATTTTATCACACACATATTTTTATCCTTAACTCACTTGTGTCCACAAATTGACATCTATAATGTTTACAGTAGATGTGAATTTGAGCTTACGATTCCTTTGATTAAATTTCACCCAAAAAGAAAGAATCATTTTTGGTTGGATATATTAATAATGGGTGAATTTTTTTATTATTAATTGGTACATGTTTATTGTATTTAAGGAAATATGTAAATTGTGTTTCTGTTATTAAATAACACTATTCTTTTACAAGTTTGTGGGGTGTGTTATTGAAGAATGTATTAAAATTCATATAAGAGTATGTAATATGATTTTATTTATTATCCTTTCACCATATAGTTTGGGGTTTTAATAAAAAACTCAATGATTAATCCAAATACTAATAAAAAACAATGGAGTGAAACAATATCATCTAAGGAGTTTTTAAAAAAATATATTTTTATGTAAAAACATCAAAAATATTTGGTGAAACATGAAAAAACAGTCACTAATGGATTAATATACTATTTAGCGATGTTACATAATGTGTTGTGTTTTTTCAATCATTAGCTTCTAACCCATACAATTTATCATCGTAATAGTGACTTCAATTTCCTATGGAAAATAATTTTGAATACTAAAGTGAATAATGATGTCATCACCTTTGAATGAAGGGTATCAAATTTATTTTTTCTTGAATATTTTTTATTATGTTATTAAAATTAGATTGTATAATAAAATTTTAGATTTAAATAAAAATAATGGGACATAGTTCTTCCTTACGATAGAAATTTTTAAAATATTTTAATCAGCTACCCCAAATTCTTTTAATGGTTATGAAAATAAACACTATTAGTTTAAGTAAAGGTTGATAATTCATTTTCATATGGATATGGTTCTGAATAATTTTTTGAGATATGAGGAAATTATTTATTTTGTTGAGAATGTTAAAATATTGGGTTTCACTCAAATATAATTACTAACATACAACGAAAAAAGTATCTTAGTGTCATGCCATGGGGACCAATTTTATGAGGATGTATGATGATGATAAAATTCAATTCTTATTCTACAGATAATGTGTTAAAAGGATCTTTTAGGAGTTTGTTATGAGAATAATGATCTATTATCAGGTTTTTAGATTTGGATATAGGGGTCGTGGTTTCAAATAAATGAGTAATGTTTCGATTAATAATTGGGAAAATATGATATGAAAATATTTTCAATCTGTCAAGATTGTAGTTATATATTTACATTATATTGATATTGTTTATTATGTAAATAAATTTATGATATTAAATATACATGGTTTAAATCTTCATGATTATATAAAAAAATTCTTTCTAAAACAAAATCTACTACTCTAAATGATGTTGATCAAGAAAATGATGCAGTGATAAGTAGATTATGGGTTTTGGCAAATCAAAAAAATTTAATATGTGATTTTATGTATATAAATTATATCATTTCTTGTAAATACAGTTGTAATATCGTAATATAATGTCATGTAATAAATACTAATATTTTTTAAAAACATTTTACAAGATGTATTAATGAAATAAGGACTTAGTGGAATCATATATAATAATCGATGACATTTTAAAACCTAATAATCTTATTACAAAACTTATATTGGTTTTAAATGATATTTTTCATATATATTAGATCTCGAGATATCGTTATAAGATATATTATACAATATTTAATATTAATAAATATCATAATTTTTTATATAGTAATGAATTTATACTAATGATAAATTATCAATAAGATGATAAATATTTAAATGATATTTGTTTTACTTATCATTAAAATATAACTGAAAATAAATAATCCCTTCAATACAATGAATTTATACTGGTAAATTAATATTTATTATATATTTACTCATGATTTTCGATGTATTATTTCTAACAAGGAGAAAAAATTTATGTTTGGATTATATCCTAATGTATAGTAAAATATAAGACTTACTTACAAAATCTATCTAGTGTATCCTTTGGAATTGGAATATTATTTATGTGATATATATTACAAGTGTCTATTTAATCCATGAAAATCACATCGAGGATCTTCCTTTTAAATTGATGAGGGAAAATGGATATATCAAACATCACTTATTTTACATAGCTCAATTAAATTTATATATATAACCTGTACTATTTTAATCTTGTTAAGGATTTTTTTATTTGCCTAAAGTTCTCGAATCATATTATTGGTAATCCAGAGGATTTGTAGACATCTATTTTGGTTGTAAAAAGAAGAAATTACTAAGGGGATGTGTGAAATAATGTATGACAACTATCGGGTTTTATTTATTTTTTGGGATATTAAAATGATCTATTATACTTATGGATTGAATGAATAAATTATTTAGGTAATATTTGGATAAATTGATAATTTAATTTATTTATTAGAATATGGTATATTATAAATTCTATCATGATCATGAGAAATTTTTTGGGATTTTGGAACATACAATAATAGAAAACAATAAAATTTATAATATTAAAATTGTGACTTTTTATTCTAAGAAAATTAATTCCATATTTATATTATAAAAAATATCCTATAATAGTGGATCATTATAAAAAAAATAATGGGGAATAATTAATGAAAAAAACAATGACATGTAGATTTTCTTTTTTATGGATTTCTTGGTTACGACCAATGATTTTTTGAAAACATTTCCCAATAAGAAATACAATATCATATTTTAATCTATAGGGATTTAATTCTACTTTGATTATATAATGTGATGATTATAAATTTAAATTAATATAAATAATTTTTTATAATTTAGAATTATCCTTAAAATAATGGAAATGGGTTTTGTGTAGATATAATTCAAATATTGTCTTTTTTTATTTTATAAGAAATAATTATGTTATATCTTTTTCATTGAAGTAATTGACATCCCCTAACAAAATAATGAAACTCATGACCATTATTTTTTATTTTTAATTGTATATTTTCAATTTTTCAAAATATTTAGTTGCTGATATATGTGATATATATATATAAATCCCAATTTTATAATATATATATATATATTACATCAAAATGAACTAAAATCGAATGAATAGATATAAATGGAATTAATAATGGATTATGACATTATAATTCATTATTAACCAGTTAATGTAATCATAATATAGATAGATTAAATTTAAAAATAAATACACTACATTAACCATGATATTTTTACAGAATGATTCTTTAGATTATGATTTAATTTTTTTTTGAAATTATGATAATAAAAACTTCTACTGTATTATAATAAGTAACATTAAATCATATTTTTTCAATGAAATAATTTCCACCCAAAGAAGATCAAATATTGTATGAGATGATGAAGTTTATATAACAATTATAGTTATATAAGTTTAAGAATGATAATAATAGTTTTATATGAATTGAAAACTAGTTGTGTGAACTAAATAAATATCGTACTAAAAAAATTTTGAGTGGGAATCATATCACTATATATTATAAACTTAAGGGAAGAACAAAAATATATACAAATGCTTAGTATTTTTCAATTATGAGGGATTAAAGAGAGATAAAATTAATTTTACCAGGAAATAATTTATTTTCCAATGGGGTAAATTTAATGATAAGAATTGTAATAATGGAATCATTATTTCATAATTATATAATCGATCTGGGAATACATATATATGGATTATTTAATAGGATTACCAAATCCACTTGAAATTAATAATATAATTTGAATTATTATTCATCATTTTACAATATGTTCTAATTTCCTTGTAATTTGAGATAATATTTCACTGTATCATATTTCTCATAGCTATCACAATGTTATAGTAATATTATATTTAACTAAAATTTATATTTCAATAAATCGTGATAACATTTTTATATTGATTTTCTATAGAGTCAACAACTATTATTCTGTTGAAGATAAGGTTTCACTATATATTTTTTATCCTTAAATTGATAGAAATTCAGAGATGAAAATTCAAGAACTCGAGGAAATTATATAGTCATGTTAATTGTATTATCAATTCATTTGGGGTAAATATAAATATCAATTCTTAATTATTCTTATAATAATAAATTTCATTCTTCTAAACCAATGAAGCATTTTAAAACATTATATAGAAATCAATGGTGAAGAACATCTTATTAGAGAGAATATGGGGAGAGGAAGTTATTGGAAAATGTATTGGTGCATATGATTGTTGATAACGACAAATTAAATCACCATCCTACATTGAAATCCCAGTATTAGAAAAATAATTTCATTGATATGCGATGTAAGATCATTATTTTTGTGTAGTTATACATATTTTCTCAATATTAACAACATGGAATGGTGTGATGCATTTTGGTAAAAGAATCTAAGTCCTAAATTTATTGAACCATGCGAAATTATTGATATAGTGAGATCTACATATTATTAATATACCTACCTACAAGCATAAAGGACCAAATTTATAATTTAGATATAGAAAATTAGATTATTAATTATTGATAACATATGTTTTTAAATTTGGTTACATACCATGTTATTGTTTTATTAAAAAAATTAAATGGTTGATTAATCTTCATAGGATCATGAATAATGTATAAGAAAAAATACCCCCATATATTTACCAAGACTATAACAAATGCTTTTTAAAATATTTATTTAAGAGATGAATGTAGTATTGAATGATTATAAATAATACTTTTAGTTGAGAGTTTCCAAATATAAATTCTAGGGAGTTGTAATTGTATGAATTATCAAATAAAAATAGTTTATTAAATCTTTATATAAATATAGATATATAAATTTCAGGATAGAAAATATTATTTATTCAAAGGCTAAATAATATTGCACAGTTTAACTAATTTATTTACAGATAATATGAAATCATATTTCTTATAATATTTTGATTTTATATTTATATATTTTTTTTATTTTTATAAAATAATTTTACAAAATGTTATACAAGAAGGTCATTTTCAATTTCAAAATAAATAATTTTATTATACAAAACAATATAATTTATTTCTTTATATTATAAAAAATGATATTCTTCCAAAAAATTTAAGATTTTAATAAAATTATTGTAATATTTTGAGACATCCTTTCAAAACTATGTGTCATTTTTAGTTCTAATAATATATTTATATGTAATATGGAATAGTTATAAAAAATAAATGTAATGTATAATAATAGTGTTTACTAATGAAAGTTGTTGTAAAATAATATAAAAAAATTCCATTGTATTGAATTTTTTAATTTTTTGATGCACCAAATTTTGAATTTAATTTTTGAAATAAATTTTCTTTACAATTGGATTGAAAATTTTGAATTTTGTTCCTTTAAAAAATAAAATTTCTTAATCAAATTATCATATATAAATTCTTACATATGAAATATAAGTATTGTTTTATATCAATTATAAACTATATGAATTATATTTTAAAATTATTCTGATAGAAAATTATTTTTTAAATTTTTATATATTAATATTCCATTTTATTTTTTGATGTGTAATAACGTAAATTTTAATAAATTAAAATTAGAGATCATGATTGAAATGAATTTGACAACCCATTACTATATACGTTTGTATAAAAAAGAACACATATAATATATGAATCAGGTAAAAATAACTTACATATATATTCAATTATTAAAAACAAAAAATGAATTAAAATATTTCAATTATTGACTAATATATTGGATCTCATTTTAATATAAGAATATATGATCAAAATAAATAAAAAAAATTATTATTATATTTTATTATAAGATGATATAAAAATAATAGAAACCTATGGAAATTAATTTGCATGAAATTTTAATTAAATATTTATTAAATATTATCTATTCAATATAAATTTATTCTAATATCATGAAAAATATTAATGTACTTATTAATGATGGCCTAAATATTTAACAATATAAGAATATCAATGAATGGAGAAATTATGATAAATTTGCAAAACAAATATGACATTGATCTACATTAAGGGATATATTTGATCATATATAATTGATATTAATATAATTACTATTATAACATAATTTTAAAGATATTTATAATCTCAATTTATAAAAATAACACTAAAAATATATATTAAGGGGATTTTTTTGATAAAAAATATGTAAAATATGAAAAAAAATATTAAATATTTGGATCTATTTAAATAAACACATTTATTTTCCATATATCATGTATTCGATTTTGGTGACTTGTTGTAAAAAACAAATTAAACCCTTAACCCCGTTGAAAAGTATATTTTTGAACACACTCCCAAATAATGTATTATATAGAGGACCTACTCTAAATAAAAAACCCTTACTTAGAAGAATTCATTTATACCCAATCATTATCTTTTTCCTAGTGACATTATACAGTCCTATTATTTAATTTAACAAAATAATGACTAAATTGAAGTAGTTATTTTGATTTTTTTAATGTATGATTTTTTTTGGTATTGTATACATCATTATATTAATACTTTTTATGATGATAAAATAAATTTTTGGAACATCATTGAGGTTAAAAAATAATTTTCATATCTTATACTATATTTCTTAAATGATTTGATATAGAAAATAAAACTCAGTTATAAATGTCATTTAATACAGTTACAATTTCTTTTTTATCTTCATTTATATTTTCCTTTAATTCGTTTGATTTTTTAACAAACATTTTGGACTTATATTCCACACATTGATGAGTTAACCATATTAATTAATCATTATAAGAAATACATTGGATATTATAAGTATTTAAAAAATTGGAAATATATATATACATATATTTGAATTTCTAAAAATGTGTGGATCAAGTACCCAGTTATTTATTTTAATAGTCTACTTTATTTATATGCCATTTATTTGTTAAAATATCACATTTCACCAGGATTTTTATTGACTAACAATGGTGGATTATTTCATATATATAAGTACATATTCATCATTGTTTTATATTTTATCGAAAAATTATACATTTACTGTATACAAGATTAATAGTGTAAACATAAAATGTAATAAATTACATATTATTAATTAAATAAAAAATATGAAATGAAATTTCATTAATAAGAAACAAATCTCATTAAAATAGTAATAATTACTCTATAAATTATGTTTCATTCTTTATGAAAACATATATGGTGTTAGATTTCATAAAGATGTAATTTTTAACTACTATGAATATCGAGAATATAATATTTTCAATATAAAACATCAAATATCATCCAAAAATTATATTAAATAAATTAAAAAAGAAAAATAGAAATTGATAATAAATTTATTTCAATTGTATAAAAAATAACAGACTATAATTTCTTTTTATAAAAAAATGTTACATATATGTATATTGGATGGATGTAGGGTATAATATTCAATGATTTTAATGTTATGAAGTCATTATAAAAACTCAATATCGAATTTATCAATTTTATTTTCTTTATTATTTTATTATTAATCATTATTCATCAATATTATCTTCCATTAATTTATTTTTCTTAAAATACAGAAATTTTTATCCCATTTAATTTGAGGCATTAATGATAACATGAATATATATTACAATGGTTTCAAATTTGATATCATATCTATTTTATTCATGAATTAGTTTTTGGACATCAAATCTGTTTATAGGGGGATGAGATATATTATACAAATTCATTGAGTAAATATTTATACATCTAAAAGTATATATTTCAAATAACATATTGGGTTATTCGATTTTGGGTTATAATTGTTTACTACGAGTTGTTATGGTTAATATGAATTTAATCTTCAAATAATCCCAGATAATTATATTATAGAATTTATTCTTCCTTATAAGGTTTCTCAATATGACTCGTTGTTTTTCAATATCTATTCTATGATGATGATTATACGACTGAGTATAATTTATGAGTATATATTTTGATAATTTTTTCAATATTTATAATGTATTACAAATTTCTAATGTATTTTTAAAAACAATTATAATTGTGGTTAATATATATTTTATCCTCTCACATTTTCAAATGTTTTCAACGGTGTTTAAGGATTAGATTAAGTAAAAATATTTTCAAAAATATTGTTATATATATTTATTTTGAGGGAATTATGTTTTTTATTTGAGAACCATATTTTTATTTAAAAAAAATTTACATTTATTGATAAGGGTGAGGTTTTTTGCAATATGAATTTACTATTCCTCTAAATATATTATCAATAATTTATTTGAAATGAAAATATTATTATATTTATTCAAAAATATAGTTGTTATAATGTTACTGTAGATACAATTCATGGACTTGATGATTCTATTATAAATAATACTATATTAATCTTGAATAAAGTCGGTAAATTTCAAAAAAATCCATTTATAATTCTATTATTAGATGTGTTATGTGAAATTAATCTAATTGGAAAAATTTTATTAATATACTATCTGGGTGGTAGATAAATCAGTCAAATTTTATATAATTTAAATTTTATAAATTATATGAATTTTCTAAACCTTTTTGGAACATTATATTCTGTTTTTTTTTCAAAAATACATTCATGTAATTTACAATGATTTTTTTATTTGGATTATTTTATTTTTATTTTAGATCTAAAAACCATAAAACTAACTGTTTTTTTGAAAGATATTTATTTTTATGGCGTATTTAGAAATATAATTGTGATTTTTTTCTACTACTGATGCTAAATATATTTCATTACCCTGTTTTTATGAAAAAAATTTCTTTGTGATACATGTTTAATAGATGTAGAATTTTTTTAAATATGTTGTTACAAAATATAAAAAATAATTGTGAAATTAATATTTATAATGAAACTATATCTCATTCATAGACATAATATATTAACGTGAATATTATTTTTTTGGATAATTAATATATGGGTCCAATTATGAGGGTCAACGAGGAACTTGTGATTTTATGGGGGAATTATTAGATTCATGAATCATGATAAGTTATATTGTTTTAAAGAAAGACATAATGGTTGATCGTTAACAAAATGTATTTATATATCATGACTTTTCTAGTCTACATATTAAAATGTGAATATTTTAATAGAACCTTGAATATTGGGATAATGAGTTGTGTCGTCAATAAGAATTGTACTATTTAATATCCTTATGACACATCATTATTTATAATTATTATTTATATTTATTGATGTTTACTTTGGGATTCAAAAAAAATCAAATATTTCATATATTTATTATTTTTAACTATAGAAACATGATAACCCAATGTCCTCATTATCGAAGATGCCTTAAAAAATAATAAATTATGGGATTTAAAAATTTATTTTATTTATATATCAATTTTTTATCTATATTTTTTGAGAAAAACCCCCATTCCCATTCATAAAACCATAATGTTTTGAATAGTTTCCTATTTAACACTCATGTTGTCTTTCATTTTTAAACGATATGATTAAAATTTATCCTAAAACATTTTTTAAATTAAAATGGAATGAAGGCCTGCTTTTGATATCTTAAAGAGCTAGGATCAAATATGTTGGTATGTGTGAGAGTCTCAAAGATGACTATCATATTTAATATTCACATTAATAATTGAATCATGATATCAATCATGTATATAAATATCATGTTTCTGTAATAATTATATAATATTTCATTTTTTTACAAAATATAAATAATTTTTCGAAATAACTTTAGAACAATATATTAAAAATTTTATTTGTGAAAAATTAAAAATTTACAATTATAAAAAAATATTAATTTTATAAATACTATTTTTATGCTCTTTACGTTTCCACATATCAAGGGAATGGGATATTATTTTTATGTATAACTCAAATTGGTGAATATTATCACAAATAAAATTCATTTCCTTTGATAAACAATAATATTAAAGATGAAAACTAATTTATATTATTCAACATAATAAATATGTTTAGATGATCCTTAATACTTGATATTGTTAATGATTAGAAAATCCCAGTTATTTTTATAACTCACAATGTGATCCCAATGAATTGAGGGTTCTGAAGCATGATATAATAAGATATTTATTTCAAAAATTTTATAAGGGTTACAAAGGTAAGATGTAATGATTTATGATATGGAAAATAATTTATATTTGTATGATAAATGTAAATGAACCAACTGTAAAATATTCAACATTTATATCACGATCCTTATAAGCAAACATCTATATGGGAATAATACAAATGGAACCTGAGGAATATTATGGATATTTCATAAGTAAGGAAATATCTAATCAAATTTCTATTATGAAATCACTTGACAGATATGTGGGTTATATATGACGATAAACTATATAATAATTGAACTTTTACTACCTTGTAAACAACTCTGGAAGAAATAAATTCCTTTTTTTAGAATATGCATTAAAATATATCAAATGGAATGATTATTATATACTGAAAATGTTTTTAATAAAATTATATTATTGTTTTTTTATTATAATTGTATGTTCAATTACTATAGATGGAATTATAAATATTTTAATTCGAGAATATAAATTTTCAAATGATCAAAAAATTTGTAAATTAATTCCATCAAGATAATATTTACGAGTATAAATTTCTATGATAATTTTATGAAATATTTCACCCTGATTTTATTTTTTATTTACATTATCAATAATTGTATATAATGAATTATAAGATCATTAACCAGTGTATGAATTAAAAAATTCATGTAAAATAGACCTAGGGATTAAGTTTTGGGTAAATCTCAAACACAACATTGTTCACTTGGTTTGGAATCATTGTTGATTAATTGAAATGAATAATAGAGGATAAACTCATTCATAGTGGATTATGAATTACAAAAAAACTCAAAATCCATAGTCAACCCTGAATTAGCAATTGGGGACCAATGACCCTCATATCCTCAAAATCTCCGTTATACATCACTTATCTAAAATTTTGTGAGAGTTTCCTTTAAACATTACATAATGGATAAATCATTACTAGCATAAATAGTACTTATTATTGAAAAAAATGAAGACAAATATATGATAAATACATACTCGGGGAATTTGTGTGATGATTAATGGAATCTATACCAAATTCATGCTGATTAAAAAACATACCACAAACAATTCTTAATTAGATCAAATAATATTCAAAAAAAATTTCAACTTGGTACCAAATACCAAATATAAAGATCATGGTCTTCAAGGAAGAGATATTGGAATTGATACTCGAATACGGGTAATTTTTATTCTAGTATTTATTACATTTGGATTTATCAAAACATACATTATCTAGTTATATTGGTCCTCTAGTTTTAAATGGATTGAGATACCAAGCATGTAAAAAATAGTGAACCATAAATTGATTGGTATTTCAATCATTCGATTTAGGTAGGGTTAGAAAAAAGTGAAAATAGTCCCAATACATCCCCGTCATGGAAATTAATTATTTAATTTTTAATAGATTATTTCACTATGTTATTGAGTATCAAATTCATTAATTATGATTTTTTTATTTTTAGATGACAATAATGATGATTTATTGAATGATCTGAATGCATGATTTTTCCCTTAATTTAATATTTCTGGCCCAATATCATGAGCACAAATTTGTTTTCTTTTAGGGAATATATAATGTAATCATGGTTGAATTCAATGCTGATCACTAAAGGAAAAATGAATGATTGAAGTGAAAATGTTTCCCTTAAACTCAAAAAAAAATTAATTGCAGACTAGAAAAACTCAAATTCCATTTATATATATTAAACAAGAAACCTAAAAATGATATGTAGTGGTACTGTATACCCTATGGGTTTTTTGAAAGAGAAGAATTTTGATTTAGGGATCATTCTAATAATGATAAATTAGTGTGAAATTTATTTATTTCTATAGAACTGATCCATAAATCCCATGTATTTCTAAAATATATTCATGAATTCATTTAAAAAATAATCATTACAAAACTATAACCCCATTTTCCAGAACTTTATTTTTCACTCTATTAATTAAAATTTTAGGCATCAGACTACATTCAAAATCATTTTTTCACATCTTTCTGTATGTTTTCCTCTAATTTTGATTAAATAATTTTTTTCCCAAAAATATTTAACCAAGATTATAATTACCTATGATTAAGAGACAATAGTATCTCAGATACTATATACAAGACACAACACCGAAATAAAAAAATAAAATAATTATGTTATTTTAATATCATGGTAATAACCTAGAAGTGTAATTTATAGATATTAGTAGGACTAATAAAATTATTAAATATACACATAATCATAAAAAATTACTAATATTTGGATTAATAAATTTTAATGAAGCACAAAATATTTAGAAACTCATTTTATGATTCAAATATACATTTTTTTTAAAACTAGTTTTTTCATTTTAGTAAGATAATATTAAAATATATTTTTTCCATTGTATGAAATTATATTTGATAAAAAAGATATCAATTGTGAGATCACGATATCAACACAACATTTGGATGAAATTGTGGGTTTTTTCTATAATGAATGTTTTTTATGTAAGTAATGATAAATTATGAATTTGGTAAATAATTCATTTGTTCTAATTAAATAATATAATTTAATGCTCTATTTATGCTTTAAATTTAATCATTAACTAACATATTACTATATTATTAATAAATAATATAATTAATTACCTAAAAATAAACTTTATACATGATTTTTGAATAAGATTATTTTATCTTAAAAATCACTGTACTAATCAAAATCTTTTTTATACCTTATAAATATTTTTAAATTTAATTTCCACCACTTATAGGAATTGAAATGTAGAAAATTGATTTTATTTTTGTAATTTGAAGTATTTTTTTTGGAAATAAGTCGCTTCTTTTATATTTATTGTAAATATATTACAAAATTAATATTTCCCACCTCATAAAGTGTAAAACTAGTAATACATGATTAAAATTATTAGATATTTCTTAAAAATAATACGTAATGTTGTATTTATTATATTGGATATGATTTTGTCACCTATAAAAATTATTGGATTGAATTATTTAAAAAAATTTAACCACTTTTAATTGATAATATTTTTACCCAAACTTATCATATGTAGATATCACATCTAAGTAGATATATATTATTTACCCAATATAATGATCTATACAAGTATCTTATTGTTCTATTATATTTGGATACATGAAAAAATGAAACACTAATTCATAAATGTTTAACATCATCTCCTACTTAGATCTTCATAAAAATAACCCTTGAATAATATATAATACAAAAATCCATTATTCAGGCCCTATGTAAGGAAACATATGAATGGGTGATATATGATGCTCTATTATGGTAAAAAATAAATATATCAATGATAATATTATAATAACATAATACAAATGTCATTAGAATATGATATCAACATTTGGAAACAATAATGTTAATATCATAAATCATAATCCCAACTTATTGAATAAATCATGGGAGTTTACATTACGTGAATCATAACAAAATCATATAAAATTAGTTATGAGAGAATAATATAATCATTAAACAAGGAATTTTTTCACATATATATGCATTGAAAAAATTTCCTTAATATGAAATCATCTTTTCCTAGACTTTCATACTGGAATAGTTTCATTATACAATCAGTATTAGTAGTCATGTTTCAATCCATAGACTTCCATAGAGGATAAATATTATTGGTGAACTGGGTTCGCTCCAAATTCCAGTCTTGTTTATCTCATGTGATATTAATCATTAACCAATTAATTGAAGGCAATTATAGTTACCACCAATAAAATATTTTAATAATATGTATATGTATTTCACTTGATCATAATAAAAGTATTCATATTGTAACCCATGAAAATAAATAATTTTAATTAACATTTCATCATTGCATAACCCCTATAAAAGGAAATTGTTTCAGAAACATCATTCTAAAATAATCATAAAACATATAGGGAAATAATAAGGATGGAATCGATGTATAATATTACTAGAAAATCATTAGAAAAATTTATTTTTGTTTTCATTGGTAAATAAATATAATATTTAAATATTTTGGGGGAAAATTTCATTAGCATTTTGAAATTTATTTTTTTAAATATAAAAAATAATCCAATTATAAGGGAAATTATTTTCATTTAAAGTTATAACTATAAATTGAAAAGGATATTTTAGAAGATTTTGTTTCCTTAAATAATTTATATTTATTTGTATTTGTATAATGTTTTCAAAAAAAATCATTCAATACTTTTTATGATAATACAAAACATACATAATTTATATAATAAATAGAATAATGCTTTCAAAAGATTTTTTAAAAATTAAAAAATTGTTAAAAATGAATTTAAAAAAATAATAGAATAATATTAAAAACCATATTTTCAATTGTGTTGGTAATGATGAGTATGGAATAAAAGTTGGTTTCGACTGTAGAGACAAATAAAATTGATTTTCCATATAACCCCATTTTTATTCTAATGAGAACATATACTTAGTTAAATTAATTGAAATCATGTATTTTAGTGAAAATAAGTATATGATAACAATAGTAATGAGTACATTTTGAGTTTTATTATAATATTTCATCATCGTATCTTAGTCTGAGATAATATTGATAAATAATGGTATTCTAACGTCAATCATATTACCTCAAGCCAGGCATCCTTCATAAATATTTGAAAATGCAATATAATGAATTTTTGTTTAATATAAATATTATGGTGGAACTATAATAACATTTATGAAAATATATATGATTTTATATAAACCTTTAATCAAATATTTATTATCAATTCATTATTAAATTTACTTTTCTATATGATAATTTATTCATTTTAATTTATGTTATGTTTTTGGGTTTCCGTTAATTTCTATTAATGTTAAATAAATCATCTAAATAATTATAATAAGTTTATAAATATCATATATAATCATTATAAATATATTTATTCTCCTTCATAAATTTAAGGTATTAAAGAATGATCTACAAAAATCACCGGGTTCATAAGCCATACGTATGCATGAAAGATTTATTTATATTTTGATGGATGAAAAGAAAGAAAAGATAATATTACTTCACCATAAAAGAATTATTATAATACCATATATATAGTATATATTAACAAAAGTCCTCTTAATTACTATACTTGTAAAATATATAAGTAAAATTACTCACATTGCTTTGTGGAGGTGGTAGTCCATAAGTACCCTTGAACGACGTTATCATTAACCAATGGATTGGATGATAAGAAGGTATACCTGAAATTTTCATTATAGAAGATTTTTTTTCATGACTATCATTTAAAAACATTACTCCTATCAAAATATCCATCTATAAAATATAGTGATGAAAAATTAATAATATAGATTTGTTGATATGATAAGTTGTACTTATGAACATGATATATATTCACTCTCATTTGATAGGAAAGAGTGAGAAATATTTTTGTTAATAATAATAATAATAATAATTTATTAAAATAAATACATTTAATTGGATATTTTATGGATAATATAACATATTTTGTTGAGGTAAAATATTATAAATGAATGTGATCAGTTAATTCGATTACATCTTTTTTGAAATTACTCCATTAGAACAAATATAAACGGTACCATTTTTGGTTTATTTGTAATAAAAATTTTTAAGAAATTAATAGAATGAGGAAAAGATAAATATGAATATTTTTTTGATCATGATGTCAAAAAGTTGAGTGAATAAGTGAAATGAGGGTGAAAATTTATAATTTAGGTGCGGGGAACTCTTATAATTTCAATAAATATTAAATTAATACAATTACTTTTGATGTTTAAATGGAAAATAGTTGATAATATCTGAACATAATATGACTATGAATCAGAATCCTATTATAAAATAAATTTCATATTTATTGAATCATATTTTCTCCCATATCTTTTGGTTTTAACCCATCAATATCCATTTTTAAAATTACCGTTATATTAATGTTTTCTACCATTTATTGTTTAATAATGTTATGATGAAATTATTAAATACACTTAAATAGTAAACTTTTTGTTATTAAAACCATATCCATTAAAAAATAATAAATGTATGTTTTTTAGAATTTTATTTCATTTAATACAATAATATTTATAATATTATAACAATAATGTCAATTTTACACTATTCTTTTAATAGAAAATTAAATAAAACAATATAAAAGGGGAATTATAAAATAATTATATAAAATATCTTAAATGTTTTATATTGAAATATAAACATCGTTTAAAACATGAAATGATTTAAATAGTTAAATTTTAATATACTTATAATAATTTATTTTATATTTTTTTTAAATGTGAAATAGAAAAATGTTTTTTTATATAAAATTAAGGTCATTATATAATTAATAAAAATAGTTTTATATTTATATTTGGAAAATAACTATATTTATTTCAATTTAGATAGTAAAATTCATTAATATAATAATTGTTTCTCTATATATACACATATGAGAAATTAAAAACAAAGGGAGTCATATTTTGTAAGTTATAGTCATATGAATATTATATTGGTCACATTTATAGACATGTGTCCATTAAACTAATATATTTTCATCCTAAGGTAATAATGAAAGAATTAATATTATTAAAAAATAATTATAATGAAAATTTATGACCTTACCAATTTGTTCACCTCATTTAAACAGATTTACCCAATATCGAGCTGATAAATTTTACAACGGTTACAATTTATATTAAAGAAATTACAACAATTATATTTTCAAGATTTAAAAATATTAATTATTAATATGTGATTCATTTAATAAAATTATTTCCATATGAATGAAATAAATTATTTTCATCTTATGTTCACTAAATGTGATGCAAAATTATTTTTATAAGAATACATTTTATGTGTAAAACTGGATTTATAATTATCTTGTCGATAATAACAAATATTAGAAGAAATTCAAAAAAATTGAACGAATATATAAAATATAAATTACCATTAAATAATTCATATATAGTTACAAATTCAATTTAATAAAATAAAAATTATTGCAGAAACAAAAATAGTATTTCAGAAAAAATAACTCTTTTATTTTCAAATGATTTTTATTTTCATTTATAATTAATTGATAACTAATTAATTGAAATTATATTTTATAAAAAAAATATTTTAATAATTTTTTTTAGGAAATTAATTCTCACAAATATTTTATCTAGATGATATTAATATATTTATATTACAATGCGGTTTGTCTAAACATGAAGTTTATGGTAATGCAGGAAATCATGAAAATTATAATATTTTGAAAAAATATATCTAATAAAATAAAATTGTTTTATATTATACCCCCACAAAAGAAATTTTACATATATGTTTTCTTAATCAAATAAAAAATAAATTTGGATACTCTTCATCATCATATACCTAGGATTCTATATAACTTCCTCAAATTATAGGTTTCAATATAAAACATTGAACACATGAATGGTATTGCTTCGTTGAACATTATTTTTATGATATATAATCTCCATGAGTGATTCCATTTAATAATTATCATTATATAGTTGTATGAATATTCATTTTAGTACATGTTAAGTAACATTTTATAATTTCTTAGAAGAGATTCAAAGACCACATCATTAACTAGAGACAGATACAGTGGGAGCACCAATCAATAAGATAGTATCTAGATATGATCAAAAATTTTATAAGGGCTGATATACCTAAGGTTTATATTCTGCATTTACCTATGAGATATTCACTATAATTACTGGTCATAAACATTAAGCAATATTTAGTTTTGATGATTTCCAACAATAATTTTTTGTTGACTCTTATATTCTTTTATGTATTGTAGAACTACACTCACCTTCTCTATAATTTACTTATATATATTACGTCTTAATACTCATATTTTTCAAACATAATTCCTAAAAATTGGTGTTCTATAAATCTAATTATATAAGGCTTCAAAACAAGCTATCTAAATACTGGCATGAAGGCTATTGTTGTATAAAAATTATGAGAAAGGAATTGGATGATATCTACCTCCTTTGAAATCCATAGTGAAATATACAAAAAATTATTCTTGAGAATGAATTCTTATATTAGAATTAACATAGGTTTTGTGATGATTAGTAGTGCTAAAAGTTAACATCATATCTTGAGCCAACTGAAAACATCTCAAAATATTATTGTAAACCATGGATCTGGATCAGATAAATGTGATAGTGTGGCCAAATGAAATATTTCAACATCGAAAATGTATAAATGAACAATTTGATTAATATGGAAATATTATGATATTGAAAACATTGTTTGGACTTGGGATATAGATCGATTACATGTCATATAATATTATTCCTTATATATGTTTTGGGGAGTCCGATGAAAAAAGATATGGTGATGTTTTCCAATTTCCATTCTAGTATATGTCATGGTTATTACATTACCAAAAACATGTGTATCTCATCTATAACATTCAGACATAACAACCCCATAGAAACATATTATTCAATATTTATCATCATTTCATCACACCAAAATACTCTTTAAAATCATTATACATCTTATAATTTCATGGAAAAATATTGAATAATGAACTATGTCCAGCATCTAAAAGCTCCTTCTATAAATATGGTACATAAGGGAAACATACCTGGTTCATTAACAATATTGTCACATCAGAATATGTATTGAGTTTATGAAAATTTCTTACCATCTATTATACCTATATATCTTATTTATATGTGTAATAACATTGTGATCATTCGTAATATTTGATTATATAATAGATGTGTGTTGTGTTATATTATATAATATTATAAAATAAAATATATAAAGAATCAAACAAAAAAATTACTCATAAATGATTATCACTAAATAATTTGGTTAAATAAGAAAGGAAAATTCAAAACATTAAAATTAGTCAAATAATATAATATTAAAAAAAAATTGGAAAATATTGATCAAATTAACCTACTAAAATCAGTGCCCCATGTCCAGCAGTGTATAAAAGGAAAAAGTATTACTAAAAAGCATTAACATATTACAAAACTAAAATATATAACAATTAGTGTAAATTTAGTTAGTTTTGAGTGATGGAATTAATTTTTATTTATAGAAGGTAATGTAAACATTTTAATTGTAATTTGATAGATTAGAATATTATCCCAACCATTTGGGGTAGTAACCTGACCGTTGGAATAGTAATTTAATACAAGTATAATAAATTATGGTATATATAATGAAACCCTTGATTAATATAATTAAATATGAATAATATAATTTCGGAAAATAATTATCATGGTTAAAAACTCAAAGAAGATATAGGGACATTTTTATAAAATGTATTTTATAGTATTTTGTAAAAATTTATGTTATATTAAAAATTAAAAATACATATGTTAGTATATTATATGGTAAAATAAATAACATTTTCAGAATCATCAAATTTAAATTTTCCAATGTTAATTTTTGTAATTTTATAAAATACGTTAGTTTTCAGTTGAATAATAAAAATATAGTTTATCCCATAATAGGTGAAACAAAAATTATTTAATTTATTATGTATTAATGAAATAATAATTTATATATCCTAAGGTTCATGGAAAAAATATATAACTCCATTAATTTGTAAATAAAATATGATAAACTAAAATTCAAAATCGATACATATGTTTCTAAAACATAATTTCTAGACTAATCCATTAATTTGTTTTCTAATTTTCCACATTCAATTTTTAAAAATTAAGTGAGTCGAATTGTAACAGGGTTAAAAGTAGAAAAAAAAAATTCTATTATATTTTAATATGATTTATAGTATCCAAAATTAACTATTAAAAGGATTACCTCTGATATAGTATTTGATTTAATATTTTATACTAAAATGTATCTCCCCTCAAGTATAAATAACCCATCTACATCCCCGTGGAGAACCACTCATATATCACTTTCTAGAGACAATTTTCCTTCCATGTAATCTCTCTTGAAATGTTATAAACAATATATAAATTGTTTATTAAACAATGTACATTCAACAAGGATGTATAATGTCATACAAGAGAGGCGAGACTAATGAAAGTGCATGTTTTCTTATAAAACACTTATATCACTTTATTTTTCTTCTCTATCATTTTTGAAATAATATAAAAAAATATTTGATTTCATAAGGAATAATTATAACATTAAATTAATAATTTTAACGAAAAATGATGTTTTATAATTTTCCAGGTATTTATATTTTATATATATATTTTTCATATTTTGGAATCCTTCTCGTTAGCGGTCAGTTAACTACCAACCAGTGCATTTATAACTTATTTCCAGTTCATCAAAATTATGGATAAATAAAATAAAATATTAATTATATATAAATATATTTATTTTATTCATTTATAATTTAATCAACATATATATTAATTTTAATGAAATTATTACGAAAAACAATGAAAAACATAAACATTTTATTGAAGAAATGCTATCAAAATGAATTATATTAAACAAAAAAGTTAATTAATTTAATCAAAATATTGTAATTGTAAAATAGTTTCAACAATTAAAAAAATTTAAATGTTCGTCAATGTTTTAATAAACCAATTTTTATTATTTAGGAAGTTAAAATGTGATGAAATTAGGTGGAATTTAAGGTAATGCCATTATTGTACCAAGATTATTTTATATGGGCTATCCAATTTTCATTTATATTTTAGTTTCTATATTTCACCAAGGTTATGAAGGATATATTCACTAATCATCCATTTACATTCAGGTATATACTTTTTAACACCTTGATTAATAATCAAATTAAAACACTTTTCCAAAGAGCCTTTTCATTCCAAAACACATCTTTTAAACCTCTTGGGTTGTTTTATCGACACATGAATGATTATATTTAAATAAAAATTTATTTCAAATATTTAATCGGGTACTCCTTGATTAATCGTGAAATTATTATAAATAAAATCCATATTACAAATATTCCATTCCAGGGCTCATTTCTTGAGTCCAATTCTTATACATTCTATCTAGCATGCATGATTATATAAATATTATGATGTTATGGTTAGCCTAGGAATTATATAGCCCTTAATTAAATAAGTAATTAAATTTATATCATGAAATAATGTGTATTATTAATTAATATTATAATATTTTTTTGACAATTAGGATGTTATAATTATGAATATATGTTATGTATAAAGGGTATTATAAATTTTTTACACTTTTCATGGTTTTGAACACTATGCCATGATGTTTCATTTTTATGCATCACCACATTCCATTCCATTATCAAATGAACAACAATGATTATTATTATGAACATATTATGATGATATTACGATAATGATAATGTTCACCCATGTTATATTGATTCATGTTCTTTATCTGTCCTCTTTCTCAGGTTTCAGAATTCCCCTTTATTTAATGTATATCATTTTATGACTATATGTATGGAAAACATGATAGATTTATTGGGGAGAATGAAAATGTATTTTATGTTTCATTATGTATGTGTGATATATGAACCTAATTATCCCAATATATTTATCCTTTCAATTACAGTTTCTTTTTTATCATCCTTTCCATTTCCCTTTTATTCTGTTCATTTTAGAGACACAATTTAGAATCTATTCCTGCACATGGAAGAGTTATCCATATTAATTAATAAATATATGAAATACATTTGATATTAAAATTATTCAAAAAAATTGATATATACATATATTAGAATATCTAATAATGTGTTGATTAATTTCCCAATTATTTATTTTAATACTCTATTTTATTTATATACCTTTAATTTTTTAAAATATCACAATTCCCGAGGGTGTGTAATGACTAACTATTGTGGAATATTATATATATATTTATGTATATACTCATAATTGTTTTATATCATTTACAAAATTGAGACATTTAATATATACAAGATTAATAGTGTAAACATAAAATGTATTAAATTGCATAATATGTAATTAAATAAAAAACATGAAATGAAATTTCAATAATAAGAAAAAAATCTCATTAAATTATTTATTAGTACTCAATAATTTATGTTTCATTTTTTATGAAAACATATGCAATGTTAAATTTCATAAGGATATAATTTTTTAACTATTATGACTATAGAAAATTTAATATTTTCAATATAAAACATCAAATATCGTCTACAAAGGTTATTACATAAATTAAAATAGAAATCTAGTAATTAATAATAATTTTTTTTTTAATTATATAATAAATAACACGTTATAATTTCTTGTTGAACTGAAAATGTTACATATATGTTTCATGGAAGGAATTAATGGATTTATTCAACCAATTTAATGTTTTGAAGTCATTATAGAAACTATCTATCTAATTTATCAATTTTTTTTCATTTTTATCTTATTATATGTCATTATTCATCAATATTATCTTCCTTTTATTTAATTTACGTAAAATAATTATTTTTTATCCCATTATATTTGAATCATTTATGTTAACTGTAATAACCATTTCAATAGTTTCAAATTTTATATCATATCTATTTTCGTCATGAATTAGTTTTTCGACATCAAATATGTTGATGTGGGGCAGGGATATATCCTCCAAATTTAGTGTGGGATTTTTATACATCTAATATTTTATATTGTAATTAACATAATGGGTTATTCCATTATGGGTTGTAATTGTTTTCTATGAGTGGTTATTTTTAATATGAATTTAATGTCCAAATAATCAATGATATTTATATTATGGAATTTATTCTTACATATAAGGTTGCATAATATGACTCTTTGTTTTTAAATATCAATTCTATGATAATTATTATATGACTGATTGTATTTTTTGAGTACATATTTTGATATTTTATTTAATATTTTTAATGTATTACAAAGGTTTAATGTGTATTTTTTAAAAAATCAGTAATTGTGGTAAATATATATTTTACCATCTCACATTTTCTAAAGTTTTCAATTGGGATCTAGGATGAGTTTAATTAATAATATTTTCTAAATTCTAGCCATATTTAATAATTTTTAATTAATTTTGTGTTTTATTTAAGAACAACATTATTTTCAAAAAATGTTCATTTACTGATAAGTGTGAGTTTTTTTAAAAAATATTAAATAACTATTCCTCTAATTATATTATCCCTATTGTATTTGTAATGTAATTAATATAATATTAATTCAAAAACATAGTTATTAAAAGGTTATTATAGATACAATTCATGTAAGTTATGATTCTATTATCGCAATCACTATATTAAACTAGAATTACATTGGTAAATAGGTCAAAATAATCCCTTCATAATGATATGGTTAGATTTTTTAAATGAATTTCATCATATTGAAAACAATTTATTAATATTCTATCTGGGTGATAGATAATTCCATAAAGTTTTAAATAATTTACATTTTTTTAGTAAAATTAAAATTTTAATCAATTTTCAAACATTATGTTTTGTTTTTTCAGAAATACATTCATTTGATTAATAATGGTTTGTAGATATTGATTATATTACTTTTATATTAGAATAAGAAACCATCAAAATAACTAATTTTTGGGAAGGTATTTAGTTTTATGGTATATTTAGAAATATAATTGTGATTTATTATCAGCTAGTGATGCTAAATATATTTCCTTACATTGTTTTTATAAACATTATTTTTATGATATATGCTTTATAAGATGAAAAAAATTCAATATTTTTGTTATAAAAGATGACAATTAATGTGAAATTAACATCTTTAAAGATATTATATCTCATTCTTGAACATAATATATTATCCAGAATAATCCTTTTTGGGTAATTAAAATATAGGTCATATTATGAGGGTCAACTAGTAATATTTGATTTTCTGGTTGAATTATTAGATTCATGAATAATGATATGTCGTATTGTTTTAAGGAAATACTTAATGGTTGATCATTAACATAAAGTATGTGTATATCATTAATTGTTTTGGACTAAATATTAAATTCTGAATATTTTATCAAAACCTTGAATATTGGGATAATAAGCGATATAGTCGATAATAATTGTACTATTTAAAATCCTTATGATACATTAAACTTTTGATTTTTTATTTATTTTTATTTAAGTTTATTTTGGGATTCCTAAAAATCACTTATATGTTATTGTTATTATTTTTTACTATTGAAAAATGATTTCCCAATGTCCTTATTATCGATCGTGCCATTATAAATAATAAATTATTGGCTTTCAAAATTTAGTGAATTTATTTAAGAATTTTTATTTATCTATATTTTTTGAGAAAAAAAATTCACATTCAAAAAAAGAAAATGTTTTGAATAGTTATCTATTTACCACTCATGTTGTCATTAATTTTCAAACTATAATATTACAATTTATTCTCCAAAATGTTTTTTTAATAAAAATAGGAATAATGGCATGATTTAGATATCATAAAGAGCTAGAATCAACTATGTTGATATGTGTGAGTGTCTCAAAAGTGAATATCATTTTTGAACATTCACATTAATAATTGAATCATGATATCAAACATGTATCTAAATATCATATTTCTGTAATAAATAAACAATATATCATTTTTCAAAAAATATAAAAAAGAATTTAATTAAATTTATAAGAATATAGTATAAATTATATTTGATAAAAAAATAAATATTTACAATTATAAAAATATCAATTTCATAAATACTATTTTTATGGAATTAATGTGAACACATGTCACTACCCATCTTCGGGTCCCCTGTCGTGACTACCCAAGCCCGCCTTCCATAGGCCAGGGGCTGGCGACTAGCACCAAAGGCATAAATCTCTAAGCTGGGAAGACATTGACTTTAAAAACTATAAGTAAACAAAAACAGAATACAAGTTGGAATCAAAACAAAGTGCTGGAAATTAAAAGGGGCTGTAAATACAAGCCCAACTGTAAAGTACAAGGAAACAGAAAGTAAAAGTACTGGATAAAGGGAAAATAGCTCCTACATCGCCCACCAGGAAATCCCTCCTAAAGGGTAGGTACAGAAAGCATCCACAGCACTCCACGTTCGTTTGTCCCCTTCGTGTACTGTCATGCCATGTGGTCCACCTTTAGGTACTGTCCATTCCTAATCCACTCAGCCTCAGTCAGTGTTGTCCGTCGTCTGCAACCAAAACTGCGAGGTGCGGGCATAGCATGTGCAAGGGTGATTATAATGATATTCAGTAGAGACCCCGAGACCCTCAAGGTCTCACAAAAATCTTACAAGGATAAACCACGATGTATGAATTCAGCAGATATCCGTACATAGGTATATGCCCATACAAATACATTTGTTATCAAGCAATCCATCTCAAACATGAGGTAAACAAAAAAGTTACTCAATCAGATCAACCATGATTTTTATTATAGGGGATGTAAAATTTCATACCCTCAGCTGCTAGGGAACTCCTCCTCTATCGAGTATAGTGGGCCTGGTTGTGGTGGAAGTCCAATGGTGGGGAGGACCTATGTGTGATGCAGTAGACCCACGATACTCAACACCATTTGAAGAACATTCAGAGTTGCTGATAATCTTGGAATGTAGCCATCCCTTTGATCACACCCCACTAGAGTTCGGTGTAATGTTGAGATACAGTCACGTTGGATCGTACATAAAACCAACTGGGCCCCGAGGACTAAATCTCTTATAACTCATAGACCAGGTGTCTGATTGGCGTGTCGTCTATTGCGTTGAGACCCCTATGACAAGGCAGAACGTTGAGATACTTCTACGTGCGACTTCGCGGTAGTTTGAGTATCGACCAGTAGCTTGTGGAGAAGATCTACTGGAGATGAGAAGGCATTTGTGAGGGAACCTAGTTGATGGGTGAGACTTGATGACTGCCAATCGAGTTACTTGGAGTGACTCGTATGGCCCAGTGGGGACTGACTGGTTGAGGCGGCAGACACACGGCAGAGGAGCACTTGATTGTGGTGGATAACCCGCACTACTCGATAGGAGGATTTCCTCAGCAGGCTATGAGGGGGAGCGCCTGGTTATGGCGGAAGACCTATTGTTCTGAGAACCTCTGTGTGACGCAGCAGACCCACGGTACTCGACAGGAGGAGTTCCTCAGTAGTCCATGGTTTGTGGGAAGCACCTGGTTGTGGCGGCATTTCTACTGTACTAGATATAGGAGAAGTTCTCCAGCAGCCGAGGTTTCGAAATGTTACTACCCCTATAATAAATATCATTGTTGAGGGGGGGCTCCTGGTTGTGGCGGAATACCTATGCTGGGAAGCCACTTTGTATGACGGAGCAGACCCACGGTACTCGATAAGAGGAGTTACTCAGTAGTACAAGGTTAGTGGGAAGCACCTGGTTGTGAAGGCAGGCCCACTTTACTCGATAGAGGAGGAGTTCTCCATTAGTTGAGGGTTAGAAATGTTACTACCCCTATAATAAAAATACTGGTTGAGCTGAGTCAGAAACATTTGTGTTTACCTCATGATTAATATGGATTACTTGATAAAATAGGTATATGTATGGGCATATACTTATGTAAGGTTGTCAATGGAATTCATACGTTGTGGTTTATCCATGTTTGATTTTAGTGAGACCTTGAGAGTCTCAGGGTCCCTACTGAGTATCGTTATACTCACCCCTGGACTGTCTATGCCCGCTCCTCATTGTGTTGGTTGAAGACAATGGACAATGCTGACCGAGGATGAGTGGATTAGGACTGTATAGTACCCGAAGCTGGACCACACAGCATAACAATACTTGGAGGAGACGGACGGAAGTGGAGTGATGTGGAGGCTTTCTGTACCAACCATTCAAGTAGAATTTCCCTATGGGAGATCTAGGAGTTTTTTCCCTATTTCTAGAAATTGTGCTTTATGTTTCCTTATACACTACGATTGGCCTTGTATTTCCGGCCGCTTATAATTTCCAGCACTCTGTTGTACACATACTTAGTGTTTTTCTTCCAGCTTGTACTTTTTTGTTTCTTCTTATAGTTTATAAAGGCAATCCTAACAGGTCGGCCTATATAATGGGCCAGGCTAGACCCAACAAGTCTAATCGGGGAGACCTAGATAGGGTCTGCCCAGACAATGACTGGACAAGTCGGTCCGATTGGGTCGGACTGGACCCGGGCCCACTACTAGCATTTACATTATTATGGCCATATCTTTTGCACCGGTTGACCATTTGACGAACTTTCAACTGCGATGGCAGTATTCGAACGCAGATGTCCATTTGAGTAAACCCCACTAGAGTTCGGGGTAACATTGAGATATAGTCAGGTTTGATCGTACACGAATCCAATCAGGGCCCTGGGACTAAAAAGCTTATAACTCACAGACCAAGCATCCGATTGGTGTGTCGTCTATTGCGTTGAGACCCCTATGATGAGGGAGACCTTTGAGATTCTTCAACGTGGGACATCTTGATAGTTGGAGTTTCGACCAGTAGCTTGTGTGGTGGATCTTCAAGAGATGAGCATGCATTTGTGCGAGCACCTAGTAGTTGGTTGAGACTTGATGACTACTGATCGTGTGATTTAGAGTGACCCATATGGCCTCATGGGGAGCACCTAGTTGGGCGGAAGACCCACAGCGGAGGAGGACCTGGTTGTCATGGGCGACCCTCAATACTTGACAGGATGAGTACCTCTAAAGGCTATAAGGGGGAGCGCCTAGTTTTCGCGACAAACCTATAGTTGGGAGCGCCTATACGTGATGCAGTAGACCCACGGTACTCGATAGAAGGAGTATCTCAGCATTCCAAGGATAGTGTGAAGCGCCTGGTTGTGGCGGCAGGCCTACCATACTTGATAGAGGAGGAGTTATCCAGCAGCCGAGGGTTCAAAATTTTACTACCCCTATAATAAAAATCCTGGTAGAGCTGAGTCAGTAACATTTGTGTTTACCTCACGATTGAGATGGATTACTTGATAACTTTGGTATATGTATGGGCATATAACTAGGTATGGTTATTTTTTGAATCATGAGGGAAACAGAAAAGATACTGACTCAGCTTAACAAGGATTTTTATTATAGGTGTAGTAACATTTCAAACCCATGGCTGCTGGAGAACTCCTCCTCTATCGAGTACAGTGGGCCTGCCGCCACAAACAGGTGCTTTCCACTAACCTTAGACTGCTAAGGTACTTCTCTTATCGAGTACCATGGGTTTACTGCATCACACAGAGGTGCTCCCCACCATAGGTCTCCCACCACAACCTTGCACTCCCCCTTATATCATGCAGAGGTACTCCTCCTATCGAGTACCACTGGTCTACCACCACAACCAGCCGCTCCTTCTTAGTGGGTCTGATGCGACAACCATGCGCTCCCCACTGGGCCATACGTGTCACTCCATGTCGCTCAATCAGCAGTCGTCAACTCTCTGCTAGCTACTAGGTTCCCCCACAAATGCATGTTCGTCACTAGAAGATTTGCTCCACAAGCTACTAGTAGATACTCCAACTGTCACAAAGTCCCACATAGAAGTATCTAAAAGGTCCGCCTCGTCGTAGGGGTCTCCATGAAATAGAAAAAATTCTAATTAGATGCTCGGTCTGTGAGTTATAATCCTTTTAGTCCCGGGGCCTGGTTGGATTCGTGTATGATCCATCCTGACAGTATCTCACCATTACCCAGAACTCCATTGGGGTTTACTCAAAGGGAAGGCTACATTCAAAGATTAGTAACACCTCAAATAGTTCATCAAATGGTCAACCAATGCCAAAGATATGGCCAATGAATGAAATGGGTTACTTGATCACATAGGTATATGTATGGGAAAATACCGAAGTATGGTAATCTTTTGAATTCATGCATTTCGATTTATCCTTGTGGGGTTTTTGTGAGACCTTGAGGGTCTCGGGGTCTATACTAAGTATCGTTATACTCACCCCAGAACAGGCAAGACCTGCACCTCATTGTGTTGGATATAGACAATAGACAACGCTGACCGAGCTGAGTAGATCAAGACTAGACCGTACCCGAAGGTGGACCGCACTATGTGACAGTACACAGAGGTGACGGGTGAACGTGGAGTGTTTTGGAGGATTTCTGTACATACCCTTTAGGTAGTATTTCCAGGTGGGAGATCCAAGAGCTATTTCCCTTTTCCAGTACTTGTACATTCCATTTCCTTATACTTTATAGTTGGGCTTGTATTTTTGGCCCCTTTTACATTCCATCACTCCTTTGTACAAATTTTTTCTTAGTGTTTTTCTTCCTGCATGTACTGCTTTTGTGTGTGCATAGTGTTTATAAAGGAAATTCCTTCCCAGATTAGAGATTTACACCTTTTGTGCTAGTCACCAACCCGTGGCCTATGGAAGGTGGGCTTGTGGTAGTCACGACATGGGTACCGAGGACGGGTCGTGACACCACATATCAAAGTCATGTGATATTTGTTGTGTGTATGACTCAAATAGATGAATATTAGCACAAATAAAATTCATTTCCTTTCATAATAAATAATATTAATGGTTTAAACTAATTTTTATTATTCAACATAATAAATGTTTTAAGGTGAACCTTGATTTTAGATATTAATAGTGAAAAAAAATCCTTGTTTTTTTATACATCACAAAGTGATACCAATGAATGGAGGATTCAAAAGCATGATATAATAAGATATTTATTTCTAAAATTTTACAAGGAAGGTTTACAAAGGTAATATTTAATGATTTATAATATGTTATATAATTTATATTTTTACTATAAAAGTATATAAACTAACCATAAATTATTCAACATTTATATCAAGATCCTAATAAATAAAAACCTAATGGGAATGTGACAAATGTAACCTAAGGAATATTAAGGAGATTTCATAAGTTAGAAAATATGAAATCCAATTTATATTATGAAATAACTAGAAAAATATGTGGGTGATATATGACGATAAAATGTATAAAAATTATGCTTTTACTACCGAACCAAAAACTCTGGAAAGAAATAAATACACATTTTAGAATATGATGAAAAATTATATCACGAGTAATTATTAGTATAAAATTAGAATGTTTTTTCATTAATTTATAATATATTATTTTGATTTTAATTGTATGTTCAATTAGTATTGAGGGAATTGTAAATTGTTTTTTCAAGAATATAAATTTTATATTCATTATTGATGGTGTAAATTAATTCCTTCACAATAATCATTTAGAGTATAAATTTCTATGAAATTTTAATCAATTAATTCAAGCTGTTTTTTTAAAAGATCATTAAATAGTGTATGGATTAACAAATACATTTAAAATATTTCTATGTGACTTATATAATGGTAAATCTCATAAAACACATTGTTCACTTGGTTTTGTATCATGGATGATTAATTCCACTAAATAATATAATATAAACTCCATCATTGTGTTTCATGAAGTACTCCAGAACTCACAATCCATAGTCAAACCTGAATTAACAATTCGTGAACAATATACCTCATATCTTCTCACTCTCTCATGATACTTCATGTATCTAAACTTCTTTGAGAGATTCCTTTACACATTACATAATTAATAAATCACTAATAGTATAAATAGTACTTTGTAATGAATGAATATGCAGATAAAAATATGATAAATACATACATTCTGAATTTGTGTGATGATAAATGGATTCTATAACAAATTCATGCAGATTAAAAAATAACACAAAATATTCTTCATTAGATCAAATAATATTATAAAAATAGTCCGACTTAGAAGAAAATCCCAAATATAAAGATCATGGGCCTCAAGGAATTGATATTGGAATTGATACTCGAAGAAGGGGAAATGTTCATTTAGAATTGAATTACATATGTATTTATGAAAATATACATTATCTAATTATATTGGTCCTTTGGTATTATATGGTTTGAGATACCAAGGAAGTAAAAAATAGTTATCCATACATTGAGTGGTAGTTAAATCATTCAATTTATGGAGGGGTTGGAAAAAAGGAAAATAATCCCAATCCATCCCCATCCTTGAAATTAATTAATAAAATGTTTTATATAATAGTTCACTACATTATTGAGTATAAAATTCATTAATTAAGATTCGATTATATTTATTTGATGTTCATGGAGATTCATTTAATGAACTAAATGTATTTTATTTCCTTAATTATTCTTCCAGGTCTAATAACATGATCAGTAATGTTTATTCTTTTGTGGAATATATAATGTAATAATGATTGAATTCAATGTTGATCACTAAAGGAAAATTGAGATATTGATGTCACAATGTAGATCAGTAATTCAATAAAAAATTAATTTCATACTACAAAACTCAAATTCCATTAATATATATTAGACAAGAAACATTCAAATGACATGTATTTGTACAATAGACCCTATGGGTGTTTTGATAGAGCATAGTTTGGTTTTTGGATCTTGCTAAATATTTTTAGTTATTGTGAAATTTATTTATTTCTATAGAAATAATCAAAAATTACAATCTATTTCTAAAATATATTCCTAAACTCTTTTTAGAATTACACATTTCACAACTAAGGCCCCATTTTACACTACTTTATTTGTCACTCGATTAATTTATTGTCATAAACATTAAACTATAGTCATTTTTGATGATTTCCAACAAGAAATTTTTGTTAACTCTTATATTCTTATATGTATTGTATTACAACTCTAACCTTATCTATCATTTACTTATTTATCCCATGTCTTAATACATATATTTATCAAACATAATTCCAACAAATTCGTGTTCTATACATTATATTATATAGTGATTCATAACATGATATCTAAATAATAGAATCAAGGATATTGTTTTATGAATATACAACCAAATGAAGGGGTTCATACAAACTTCATTTGAAATCTATAGTGAAATATACCAAAAATTATTATAGACTTTGAATTTTTATATTAGAATTATCATCAGTTTGGGGATAATCAGTAGTTCCAAAAAGTAAATTGTATCTTGATCCCGATAAAAACATCTCCAAAACATTATGGTAATCCATGGATCCAGATCAGATAAAATTGATAGTGTTGAAAAATGAAATATTAACACATCAAAAATGTATAACTAAGTAATTTGATAGATAGGTAAATACTATGAAATATGAAACAATGTTTTGACATGGGATGTAGAGGCCCAATCTTGACGTACATGGACATTACATTACATTTGCGGAATACATAATACATAAAAAAAACATTCACTCAATGACTGTAATAGTTTAGAGTCATTGGAAACTCTAAAAAATAATCTTCTAATCATGGGGAAAGATCTTCATCATCTCCCATAAAGATCTTCCCCTTTTGTTTTCTCACCTGAAACCTTTCTTTATATCTTGGGGAAAAGAAAACATATAAAGGGTGAGGTCAAACACTCAGTAAGGTTAAGCATGGATAAAATAAAACAAATCATATACAATTGAACTTAAAAACATAAACATAAAGTGTAAACATCAAAATCTTGAGCAATGACATAAAACATTGCATTACATAAGGAATAGATCATAAATAAACATTAATCATGATAAAATATCATGGGAATAAAACATGTAATTGTGGAAAAACATTATGCACATGATATAATTTCCATAGTAGCCAAGGCATTTCTTCCAGGACCATCTTAGTGGACAATGTCCCTTACTGAACTGGGATTACTTGCGGTTCCAGCCCTGTATTACGGAACCTGATTTACTTGCCATTCCAGCCATGTCTATCTCACGAGATATAAATCGTTACCCAATGAATTGGTGGGAGATATAGGTCCCAACCATATCATAATGAAATAATTATTACTTGTGCCACAACATAAACATAAATCATTCATCATAACCCAATAAAAAATGGGATTCATAAACATCATCTCATCATAACCTAATCCATAAAAAACAAATGGATATCATTTTGTCATAAGAAAAGTGAAACCATGTGAATCATAGAGACATTATAATTGAAACATACACAAATGAAATAATGTCATCTTAGATGAAAAAATGGTTTTGATAAAACACTTGAAATAAATTTTTGAGGAAAATTTCTTTTCTTCTTCAAAATCAATTTATTTTCACAAAATGTCAGGCAATTTTAAAAGAAAGTGATTTTGTTGAAAATAGTAATGAAATATTTTGGAGGAAGCTTAATGAAAATAAGGCTATATAAAACCATAAAAATCCTTTGTAACACCCCAAGATTCCACCATATGTTTCCCTTTGAATACTGCAATGGCATGCATTGTATACAACTTCGAGATTCTAACACACCACAAGCAATCAAACTAGCCGTTATGAATAGTAATTCCTACTTTTTAAAATATTATAAATTTTATCATTCAAAATGGAATTAATTTTTGGATTCATAATATCGAAGTTAGCTTAGGGTAAAATTTTGGTACTTTTCTAATAACTTTCATATTTTGATTAATAGTGAAAATTACTAAATTTTAATTAAAAACAACATTTTTAATCGAAATAATTAATAGTGATCAATTATTCACTTGAGTGGTTTTAAAGTATATTTAGAATATATTTTTACCATTAAATACACTATTGGTCATTGGATGTCATTTCACATTTAAACCAGACATAAATAAGTGTCAATCTTTTGATAATTATTATCTCTTAAAAACACGCTATTTGTTTTGACGACGGGAATTTTTTTTTAAATTCATTAATTCAATTGATATGTTTTGAATTTGGTAAAATAGACATCATTTTTGAATTAATAATATCAAATATATCTTAGGCCTAATTTTTGGTATTTTTCTGGAAACTTTCATTTTTTGATGAATAGTGAAACCACTAAGTGGTAGTTAGAAAATTGGATTCTTCATAAAACTTAATTTTACCACTTCTGTGAGTGGATTTTCAAAAATCCAGGAGACACGGTTAATATTAAGGAGTAAAATGTGGTTCAATGAGATGAAAATAATTTTTGGTGAATAGTAACTTTTTACTTTTATTTACCACGGTTAAATGTAAATAGGGTAATTAAGGGTAAAAATGATATTAATATTATCCTAACACATGTCCTAATTCTATTGGACAAGTGTATCTCGATGAAAAACAACCTTAGGAGTAAAATATTATCATTTAGGTCTATTTTCATTAGATTAGGACATTTATTATTATTTAATTCAAAGAAGATTTAAAAGAGTTAAAATCAAAGTTTATTTACTAAAACATTTTTAATATAGGGTTATACAAATGATAAATTAGATATTAAATATTAATTAGAAATAAAAAACGATTTCCAACATAATGGTATTTTTTTAATTTTTAGATATAAAATAATTTAATTTATTTATGACACAATGGTGATGTAGTAATTACCTAATAAATGAAATATTAAAATAATTGATATTATAAATATCAAAATAAATGTAATTTGAGACTTTTTATGAATTATACTAATTTTCTAGGATAATATGACATATTAGTATTAATTATAAAAAAGTTTCGAAGTAATAATGCTGTTATGAATTTATCAAAAACAAAATACCCAATAGTGTCAAAATTGACATAAACGAGTTTTTAAAACAAATATTATATTATTAATTTATATTCAATTCCTAAAAATCTAAGGATTTGCCAAAAGACTTATATCGTGATAGGTGTATCATTAATGGACCACTTGGGGGTCTCTTGGATGTATATAGAATTTTTATTAACCATAAAATATAAAAATACAAAGAGACATTGTAAAAGTGAAACTAATTAACTAAGAGTTAATACTTAAAGATATGGTTAATATAATGACCCTAACCTATCTAAATTCTATTGCTTGAGTGGTTTTCGACCCATCCCCAACTTTACCTTTAAATAATCCACTTTGGAGCCATTAGAAATTGAATATTAATTAATTATAAAATAATATTTTTAGCTTTTCCAAAGGTGCCCCTCACCCCTCTTATAAAAGGGAACTCCCCCTTCTCACTAATTCACACATTAAAAGCCTTTTTTCTCGGCCAAACCCTACCCAAATACTCTATAAACTTCCCTATATACATCCTATAGGCCTTAATTTGATCAGAAAGCCAACCTATGGAGCCCTTTTGATCAAATCAAAAGGAAGAACCCGAAGAAGAGGTAGTGTTTTCACCACCCAAGTTCCTTTCTTCTTCAACTTCTTATTTCTTTGTTATTTCTATCCTAAAATAATAACTCCTGTATATTATATATATTGTGATGTTATTATAAATATGATAAAACCATATTCAGTATTCTATTCATCCATTGAATGGCATGTCACCATACGTGCGTACGTACGGCTTACCGTCTCCAAGTCGTGGTGTAATTGTTATTCAATAAATTATTATTTTGATGGGTATAATGATGATGTGTAATTCATGTAAATAATAAATATAACATGATAATTATTCGGTCTATATGATATAACATCCAATTATTTATTATTTTAACATCAAAAGAATGATATTGTCGCTCGTCCGTCCGTACGGACTACCGTCTCCACGAACGCGATGAGATTCATTCTCCATCGTATCCATTCATGTATAATTCACATTTGATGATTACAAATATTGTTTAAGGACTTGATATAATTCTGGATATGAATAATATACAGCCTATCCATAACAAACACAGCTTACATAACTAAGAATATAAAGGAAAACGAGTAAGTTAACACTCGAAATGACGATAATACTAAGATATTATTAACAAATCAATGTTAAAAGATCATATATGATATCATATTACTGTAAATGAATCTTGTATAATTCAATAAAAATTATTTCACCATTATATATGAGGTTAACCTACCGTCGACCAAGGATAAAGTACAAAGTAAGGGGTTTCTTATCTCACATTTAATTCTGTTAGATTTCCATTGTTCACCACATATTTATTGCATGTGGTGTGTGTACTGCCCATGATTGTATTCATTGTGTAATTTACATTAATTTATGGATATTTAAATCATCACGGTATTATACTTCTTTCATGGGTGCATGTTTTATAAGTTACCAAATCTATAAGGGAATTTGAAATTTCAATTTCCACTCATTCAGCTTTATGCATACTTCATTGATTATTTTACTCCAAGATTATGTGTGGAATTACTATTCATTTTATTATGTCATAATTTCCACTCCCCTTTATGTGGATATACTTTTGATACACATCATCACTCCATTGATTAATTCTCAAGTGATCAGTATGAACTTGATAAGAGTAATTTTTAGTCAATCTCGATTTGTTGAGTTAAAACATCCAATTCATTGGTGTTGTTTTTACAAGAATATGTTTGACTGTCCTTTGATTGGTTTAAACTGAATATCAAATAATATTGAGTGTATTTATATGTTTCACACATAATTATGTCGTTGATTTATCCTTATCCATGGATACGACCTTTATGAGACATTTCATCTCAATTTACATTCCATTGAGACTTTTTTGTTGTTATATGCCAATTCACTTTTATATGGTGTATATAATGTACATTTACATAGTATATCATGAATCAAATTATTCTCATGATATTATAATGTTTTTATTACCTCATTTATTTTTATTCATGTGTCTCTCTTTTGGTTAGAAACTCTAACTAAAATACATTTTTTAGTGTTTTAAAGATTTATTCTTCTAAATATTTCTCATTAATGTCCATGTTTTAAAGATGGTTTTTAGAATTTATTTATATGGATATTAATGTCTTAAAATTAAAATTACTTTTAAAATTTTAAAAGTGGTATGGGACACATTGACTCAAAAATCTATTTTTAAATGGCTTCTTGACAAATAGTGTGCCTTTTAAATGATTTCAAGAAAAAGGGGGATATTTCTCTCTAATAGTTTTGATGATTATTTTCATCTATGTCAATATCCTTCATTATTCTCGATTGAGCTTAACAGGATACAATACAATATTTGGTATTGTATCGAATGAGTTATTTTTGACTGTGGATGTGCTATTTTTATACCATTCATGGTTTGTGGATAAAGTATTGACATTTTGTATGCTAGTTTTAATACGAATGTTTATGTTATATTTCAAATATATAATATGAGGAATGAATTGGACTTAATAAGTGATAGTTGGAGCCCACGATATCTCCTCAGTTCATTAGTAGGTCTCATGAGACAAACTGTTGTCTTGGCACGAGGCCTTGACCAAATCTTATTTGTAGTCTTGGCACGAGGCCTTGGATACATGGTTATGATAGTTTGGCATTATGCATTCTGTCATTATGAAAGTGGTTATTAAAGTTTTCATGTATTTATTCAACTAGTAGAATATCCATGTGAATAATTAAATGGCATTATTTCATTTTATCTTTACCATATTATGCTTATGTTCAAGTTTAAAAGGCTTTTGTTTTAGATATAAATTGCCTTAAATTTTAATGTTTATTTATGAAAGTTTCTTCTATATTGTTATCCTTACTGAGCATCTGAGCTCACCCCTTTCAATGTTTTTTTCCCAGGATGTGAAGAAGTATTTTATGAATGGCATGTAGGGATATTATGAGGGGATATGAAGACAATATTTTGTTGTTTTTTTCACTTATTGATGTAATGTAAACATTATGAATATATCTAGTGTTTCCAAGGATACTAAAATAATCTGTACTTCAAAACATGATCTTTCTTGAGATCATGCTAATGTTATGTAATAATGCACCGAATCTAGGTAACTGGGGTCGGGGAGTTACAGTTAGTATCATAGAAATTTTATTACAAACCTTGGAATCTAGATTTAGATAAACTCTGATTAGAGCACATAGACCTAAGATGAACATTGAGGATTAGTTTAGAAGAACTTCCTATAATTTTGGTATTGTAGATATTTTGTGAGTTTTCTGAGAAATACATCCCTGTCTGGATACGAGCAAGTAGAGGAGGCTCTGGAATAGATATACCTAGGGGTAAAACCTGAAAAAAAGCTATACTCGAATGGGAACTGGTGCATGACAACGGGCCTTGCTACAATCATGGTTACGACACTCCTGGGGGATATGCTTAGGATAATTTACATTTTCATTACAAACCGATTTGAAGTATTATAAATATAAGATGGTGGTAAATGACCTTGGTTAATCCTAATGTGTTTAAAATTGAGAATATGGTGACATTATATTCTCTAAATAATTTTATGACTAATGTTACTCACACAATGCTTTCTGGTTTTAGTCAATGGATGGATTCCAAAAAAAAAGTGACATTTAGAATTATGTACAAGGTGGGAATGGTGGTGGAAAAGAGTAACAAAATGGAATGTTGATAGGCGTAAAAGATATCGTCTTTATGAAAATTCAATTTTCCAAAAATATGATCAACAATATATATATTTACTAATTCTCGGACTCAACAAGGAAGAGAATGGTGATGAATGATAAGAGCTCCAGCAGTGGAGACGACGGAGAAAGGAATACTCAATTTCTATTATGCAGGAAATGTGGAAGGAGACACCTAGGAAAGTGTCTCAATGGGACAATGAAATGCTTTACGTGCGGGAAGGAAGGACATAAAGTGATGAATTTCCGAAGAAAAATGAAGAGTACTATGGAAGAAGATAAAAATGGTCCCAATAATCCATTTATGGTCTTTTTCCGTAAATGTAGGGGACCTGGCCATTACCCAAGTGAATGCCCTATTCTATAGGATATTTTCTTGGTCAAAGAAGAAGTTATGTGGAAATAAATGGTTGGAGAAATGTTTAAAAAGTATTAGTGCTCCTTGTTGATGGGTTTACTTTGGAATAATTTTCTCTTGTATTTTTAACCCTACAGTTTTCCATGTGAGAATGATATTTGAGGATGAATTATCTTTTCTCTTGTGGATATAGTTATAAATAAACATTTGGTTTTATACGATCGTTGGGTTTGAGGTAATTATAAGTTATTATAGTTTGGGATGAAAATGAAAGGAATGAGATAAGATTTGTGGTTAAATTATGTTATGGTTATTTTGAAGAATTTATCTCATTTTGGTAATGTTATAAAATATAGTTTTTGAAAAAGGACAACACACAGATTGTGTGACAACCCATCGCGTTGGACAAAGCTGTGGGAATCAAAACCACAACCAAAGTGCAATTTTGATTTATCGCCTACCACTGGACTACGTGAAGTCCCTGGTTAGTGTGACTATTATTTTTAGTTAAATAATTTTATTAATCAATAATAATTTGATTTGGGAACTTATGTCTTATCAAATGAATACCCTTAGTATAGGAAACAGATTTGGTGATTAAGTGATATATGTTATTGTGGAAGTTGTTCACTTTGTTGTGAACACTATATGAACAAGGAAAATAGTATAGTATGGGATTTCATTTGAGGAGTAATGGTAGATTTTTATCTATGTTTTTATTGTGGATTTATAGGGATTTGGGTTATTTATGGAAATGATTAGGTTTATTACTTTTAATTATGCGACTTTAAGAGTAATTAATGTCATTTGGAGATACAATTTAGCGTGGAAGACTACATTCTTATAAGTTTTGGGTTTCAATAGTAGTTTGGATTATATTGAAGGATTTTAAGGAAAATTGATTATTGAATGGTATTTATTTAACTTTGGGGTATTGATGGTTTAATTTTAGAAATTAAGATTAGTTTTTTTTCACTAATAGAATATCCATTTGGGGTATCATCAGATATTATACTAACCATTTTTGTTTTGATTAATCTCTAAAGACAATGTAAATATATAGTTTATCCTATGTGTATCATGCATTTCTATAGAAGTTTATTCTATCTCTTCTATTGTGACCAAGTCTTCTTGAATACTCATTGTTCAACAAAAAAATGAGTTAGTGGTAAAAATTTAATAAATAATGAAACTCTACTTTAAAAGTAAGTATAACTCTTTATTTTATTAGTCAATATCAAAAATTAATTACTCGTCCTTATGTAATGTAACTTAAAACAAAAAATGTTGTCCATTTACTTTTCCTACTGGGATACTAATGAACATTTGTACCAACACAAGTTTGTGATTTTCTTATCGTTAAATTTCTCCTGATAATGTTTTCTATCCCTCTCCATCAGAACAGAACACTTATTTTATCGTCCATATCCATATTTTCCTACATGGAATCCTACTATGGGTTATCTTGGGTGACCTTTATACCTCTCTTCCTTTCTTTTAATGTGATAGTTTTATTGACTCTTTTTACGATGTGGGACTTTCCGTTATATTCTCAAGCCCAATTTTTAAAAAATTGCAAGGACGCAATTTATTGAAGGAGGGGAGAATGTAACACCCCAAGCTTCCACTGTACATTTCCCTTTGAATAATGCAATGGTGTGCATTGTACGCAACTTCAAGATTCTAACACACCACAACCAATAAAACATGCCATTATGAGTAGTAATACCTACTTTTTGAAATTTTATAAATTTTATCATTCATAATGGACTTCATTTTTGGATTTTTAATATCGAAATTAGCTTCGGGTGAAATTTTTGTACTTTTCGGATAACTTTTATATTTTGATGAATAGTGAAAATTACTAAATTTTAATTAAAAAACTTTTTTAATCGAAATAATTAATAGTAATAAATTATTAATTTGAGTGATTTTAAAGTATATTTAGAATATATTTTTACCATTTAATAAAATGTTGGTCATTGGATTTAATTTCACATTTAAACCAGACCTAAACAAGTATCAATCTTTTGATAGTTATTATCTCTTAAAAACACGCTATTTGTTTTGACGATGGGAATTAATTTTTAAATTAATTAATGCAACTGATATGTATTGAATTTGGTAAAAAATAAATAATTTTTGAATTCATATTATCTAATATATCTTAGGCCTAGTTTTTGGTATTTTTCTAGAAACATTCTTTTTTTGATGAATAGTGAAACCACTAAGTGTTAGTTAAAAAACTGAATTTTTCATAAAACATAATTTTACCGCTTCTCTGAGTGGAATTTCAAAAATAAAAGAAACACGGTTAATATCAAGGAGTAAAATTTGGTTCAATGAGATGAAAATAATTTTTGGTGAATAGTAACTTTTTCTTTTATTTACCACGGTTAAAAGTAAATAGGGTAATTAAGGGTAAAAATGATATTAATATTACCCTAACACATGTCATAATTCTATTGGACAAGTGTATCTCGACCAAAACAACCTTAGTAGTAAAATATTATCATTTAGTTCCACTTTTATTAGATTAGGACATTTATTATTATTTAAATCAAAGAAGAGTTAAAAGATTTAAAATAAATTTTTATTTAGTAAAACATTTTTAATATAGGGTTATACATTATATAAATTTGATTGTAAATATTAATTATAAATCTAAAAAGATTTATTAAATTATGGTATTTTATTTATAATTTTTATACATTAAATATTTTAATTTATTAATTACACAATGGTGATGCAGTAATTACCTAATTAATGAAATATGAAAATAATTGATATTATAAATATCAAAATAAATGTAATTTGAGACTTTTTATGAATTACACTAACTTTCTAGGTTAATATGAAATATCAGGATTTATTATATAAATTGTTTTCAAAGTAATAATGATTTTATGAATTTATCAAAAACAGAAAACCCAATATTTTCAAAATTTACATAAAAGAGTTTTTAAGACAAATATTATATTATTAATTTATATTAAAATCCTAAAAATCTAAGGTTTGCCCAAGAGACTTATATCATTATAGTTGTATCATTAATGGACCACTTGGGGGTCTCTTGGATTTATATAGTAATTTTATTTACCAGATAATATAAAAATACAAAGAGACATTGTAAAAGGGAAACTAATTAACTAGGAGTTAATACTTAATGATAATGTTAATATAATGACCCAAACCTGTCTAAATTATATTGGATTAGTGGTTTTCGACCCATCCCCACCTTAACCATTAAATAATCCACTTTGAGCCATTAGAAACCAAATATGAATTTATTATTAAATAATATTTTTTGCTTTTCTAAAGGTGCCCCTCACCCCTCTTATAAAAGGGCACACCCCTTATCACTAATTCAAACATTCAAAGCTTTTTGGCTCGGCCAAACCCTACCCAAATACACTCCCAACTTCCCTCACTACAACTTAGAGGCCTTAGTGTGATCAGAAAGCCACCCTAAGGAGCCCTTTTGATCAAATTAAATGGAAGAACCCGAAGAAGAGGTAATGTTTTCACCACCATTTTTCAAGATCCATTATTCTTCAACTTCTTCTTTCCTTGTTATTTATATTCTAAAATAATAAATCTAGTATCTTCTATATACTTTTATGTTATTATAAATATGGTACAACCATATTCTGTATTCTATCCATTCTTTGAATGGCATGTCACCATACGTGCGTACATACGGCTTACCGTCTCCACGTCGTGGTGTAATTTTCATTGAATACATTATTATTTGGATGGGTATAATAATGATGTGAAATTCATGTAAATAATAAATATAACATGATAATTATTCTTTATATATGATATACCATCCAATTATATATTATTTTAACAATAAATGAATGATATTGTTTCTCGTGCGTACATACGGACTACCCTCTCCACGAACACGATGAGATTCATTCTCCATCGTATCCATTCATGAATAATTCTCATTTTATGATTAAAAAAAATGTCTAAGGACTTTATATAAATCTGGATATGAATAAAATACAACCTATCCATAACAAACACGACTTACGTTCCAAAGAATATAAAGGAAAACGAGTATGTTAACACATGAAATGACGATAATAATAAGATATTATTATCAAATAAATGTTAAAAGATCATATATGATATAATATTAATGTAAATGATTCTGGTATAATTCAATAACAATTATTTAACCATTATACAGGAGGTCAAACTACCTTCGACCAAGGAAAAAGTACAAAGTAAGGGGTTTCTTATCTCACTTTTAATTTCGTGAGATTTCCATTGTTCACCACTTATTTATTGCATGTGGTGTGTGTACTTCCAATGATTGTATTCATTTTGTAATATAAATTAATTTATGGATATTTACAACATCATTGTATTATAATTCTTTCAGGGGTGCATGTTTCATAAGTTACCAAATCGATAAGTGAATTTGAAATTTCAATTTCCACTCATTCGGCTTTACGCATACTTCATTGATTATTTTACTCCATGATTATGTGTTGAATAGATATTAATTTTCTTATGTAATAATTTACACTACCCTTTCTGTGGATATAATTTTGATAAAAATAATCACTCTATTGATAAATTCTCAAGTAATCGGTATGAACTTGATAAGAGTAATTTTTACTCAATCTCGATTTGTTGAGTTAAAACATCCAATTTATTGGTGTTGTTTTTACAAGAATATGTGTGAAATTCATTTGATTGTCTTAAAATGAATATCAAATCATATTGAGTGTATTCGTAATTTTCACACATAATTATGTCGTTGATTTATCCTTAACCTAAGGATATGACCTTTATGGGAGATTTCATCTCAATTTACATTCCATTGAGACTTTTTTGTTGTTATACGCCAATTAACTTTTATATGGTGTATATAATGTACTTTGACATAGTATATCATGAATGCCTTTATTCTCATGATATTATAATGTTTTTATTACCTCAATTATTTGTATTCACGTGTCTCTCTTTTTGATAGAAACTCTAACTAAAATACATTTTTAGTGTTTTAATGATTTATTCTTCTAAATATTTATCATTAATGTCACTATTTTAAAAATGATTTTAAGAATTTATTTATATGGATATTAATGTTTTAAAATTAATATTACTTTTAATAGTTTCAAAGTGGTATGGGACACTTTGATTCAAAAATCTATTTTTAAATGGCTTCTTGACAAATAGTGTGACTTTTAAATGGTTTCAAGAAAAAGGGGGATATTTCTCTCTAATAGTTTTGATGATTATTTTCATCTATGTAAATATCCATCACTATTCTTAATTGAGGTTAATATGATACAATACAATCTTTCATATTGTATCAAATGAGTTATTTTGGACATCGGATGTGGTATTTTTATACCATTCTTGGTTTGTGGATAATGTATTGACATTTTTTATGCTAGTTTTAATACAAATCTTTATGTTATGTTTCAAACATTTCATATGAGGAATTAATTGGACTTAGTAAGTGATGGGTGGAGCCTACTATAGCACATCGATTAATCGGTATGTCTCATGAGACAAACTAGTGTCTTGGCACAAGGCCTTGACAAAGTCTTATTTGTTGTCTTGGGACAAGGCCTTGGCTACGTGGTTATGATAGTCTGGCATTATTCATTCTGTCATTAAGAAATTGGTTATTAATATTTTCATGTGATTATTCGAATATTAGAATATCCATGTGAATAAGTAAATGGAATTATTTCATTTTAACCTTGCCATATTATGCTGATGTTCAAGTTTAAAATTCTTTTGTTTTAGTTATACATTTCCTTAAATGTTTATGTTTATTTATGAAAGTTTCCGCTATATTGTTATCCTTACTGAGCATCTGAGCTCACACCTTTCAATGTTATTTTCCCAGGATGTGAAGAAATATTTTATGAATGACCTATAGGGATAGTATGAGGGGGATATAAAGACAATATATTGTTGTAGTTTTTCACTTATTGATGTAATGTAAACATTATGAATACATCTAGTGTTTCCAAGGCTACTAAACTAATCGGTCTTTCAAGACTTCATCATTCTTGTGATCATTCCAATTTTATGTAATAATGCACCGAATCTGGGTAACTGGGGTCGGGGCGTTACATCCTTTCATGCCGTATAAGTTAAAAAAACATTCTTCTCGTAATTTTTTCGGAAAAGTCAAAAAAGTACCTCGTAATGTAAACAAAAAAAAATATTCCTTACATACCATGTAGTAAAAGTCAAAAATGGGTAAAAAGGACTTTATACATACATGAAACAATTTTTTAGAAAAACCGGTACGTGGATGATAAATATAACCCCAGTAAATACTTACGAATAAACAATCTCGGATAAAAACAAGATTAGAAAATTTATCCCTTACCTTAGGTCCGATATGTTTTGTACATAACTAAAGATCCTATATATTGATTTAAATAATGTCATTGACTTATTACAGAATCATATTCATTGTTATGATTTCATATATGGTTCACTTATGACTTTATATTACCCGTTCTTTTGTAAATCCCATGGTAAAGCAACGTTTTGGGTAAAATCATCTTATTTATCATACGTGTTTGGACTTGTTAATATTGATGTTATTTTTAATTAAGTAATGATTTAATTACTTCCATAATGTAATCCATGATTTATATATCATATATATTCATCATATATCTAGAATATACATTTATTTATAATAGTACATAACATATGGAGGTAAGATATGAAAATCACCGTTCATGGAGACGGTATGTTGTACAAACACATGAACGCTGCATTCATTTCTATTTATTATTTTAATGGAATAGGTATATTATAATTATAGTATAATATCATATATAATATCATTTACTACATCCTTTATACACCTCACATAAGGTATTAACGAATCACATCACTTTTATGGGGCGGTAGTCCGCACTTCCTCAAATGAAATCATCGTATATACCCACTATGGAAACCATAAAGGCTTGATATAATTGGGAAGTAAACAAGAATAAGGAAATCATACAAATAATATATATCATATATAAATATAGTGCCATCATAATGGCCACCATGAGAGGCGATATGAGAAAATCGAACAATCATCGGTTCGTGAGGTGTTAGTTTGCCATCCATAGAAACATTATGTTTTTCATCCATTAGATGGAGATGTCTGTAAGTTTAGTTCGAATCCATCTCATAAAAACATCATTGTATACTAAGGATAATGGTTTTGTTACAAAATAATGTATTAAAAAGAGTTTATGGGTTGGGGAAGTATAATAAAAGAAAACAATTTAAGAGAAATTGATACATTTAATTTGGGTAACATCCTTTGGTTTGGACGAAAAAGACATCATGGATTGCCTTCTGCCTATAGGTAAGGCTTCTAGGGGGAGAAGAGAGATGTAGGGAGATTAATTCGGTAGTGTTTGGATGAGCCAAATAAATTGATAGGTGTGAGTAATAGGATAGAAATTCTCTTCTTTTATAAGGGGGGGGGGGCTCTTTTCGAAAGTGTGAAAATATTATTTTATTATAAAGTTATCTTCGGTTTCAAAAAGTTCCACAAATAAATAAAGATGAAGATATGATGACTCTTGGTCAAAATAAAATCATCCAATAATAATTGGAAATGTTTTGGATAATATTTTAATCATTTTAATCTAATTTATTTAAATCATTTATTAATGAGGTAAATACTGCATCATTATTGTGTCATAAATAATTTAATTAATTTGATGTCGAAAAATTATAAAACAAATGCCAACATGTAGGAATTTTTTTTATATTTCCAATGAATATTTATATTCAAAAATATAGTTTATATAGCCCCTTATAAAAATTAATTACTAAACGATTTTTGTGAATGCCAATTTTTTCTTTACATTAAATTAATTAATCAAATGTGTCATTTTCTTTCATAAGTGGCTCCATGGGGTCCCAAAATCGACCCAAGGATGCCCATGGTCGGCCAATACTCATACAATATGTTTAGGAAAAGTATAAAGGTAATTTTGAATTATTATAATATTCTTTTAACCTTGAATTACCCTATTTATCTTTAACCGCAGTAAATAAAAATTACCATTGTTACTATTCATAATATCAAAAAAAGTGACCTATTAACAGAATTTGGACCCACTGATTCCAAATTAGGAATCCATATTTCCCATTTCCAAACATAGAAGTTTCAGTAATTAATTTAAAATTAATATCATTGTTAAGGAAACGGGTTTTAAATGTTAAAACATTACCAAAGATTGAAATGTTTTTACCTATGAATTCAATGTCAAATTAATACTAATGGAATACATTATATTAAATGGTAAAAATATATTATATTTATACTTTAAACCATTAAATATTATAATTTAACCATATAAATTATTGCAATGAAAAAAGTTGTTTTTATTTAAAATATAGAGTGTTTTTACAATTCATCAAAATATGAAAGTTACCTGAATAATATGAAAAGTTTGTCCAAAGTAAATTTTTTTATCCTGATTGCAAATAAGAATTTTATGTTTTCATATTGAACTTATATACATGTCAAAAACTAGATTTAAAATGGGTGAGCCATCAAAAGGCGGTAAAACTGTAATTTTTTAAAAAATACTTCTTTTATCCAAAAAAACTGATTTTTTATTCATACCTCATTTTAGAAAATGTGTAAGATGAATTATAATGTTATGAAATTCAGAATTCAGTTAGTACTATTCATAACAGCTAGTTTTTAATATTATAATAATATATTGTTGTTTAGTGAAACCCGGTATTGCGTACTACACACGCTATGAAGGAAGGTCGCAATTGTGTGTAATGCAAGCCATGTCAGGGTGACATGTAGTTAAAGACTCCTTTGTTGTTGCATATAACAAAATCTATCCATATTTTTTTTATAAATTGAATATATATATATACACACACTCAATGTTGCGTAGAATAACTACTTCCAAACAAACTTGAAATTGTGTGTAACACGATCCATGAATATTATTGCGTATACTGAAAGCTAATATGGTGATGCGTATAGAAAAAGATAATCATGGTGTAGCATACTACACAAGACATTAAATAAATTAAAAAGAATACTTGTCATAAAATCTCAGGGTGTTACATTCTACCCCCTTTAAAATGAATTTCGACCTCAAAATTCTTTAGGGTTATAAATGGTTTACTACTTGAAAGTCTCTTTAATAGAAACCCACATCGTAAAAAGGAATTCCAAAACATAACATTAAAAACTAAATTATAAAATGTAATAGTTAACCACATTAACTAATCACTGGGTTTACACAGAGGAGAAAATATGTGAAAATTATGGATATGGAAGAGAAATCTAACCATTAAATTCTGATGTCAAGTGGTAGAGAACACGACTATGAAAAAGCCAACAATCAAAACACCCTAAATTTTATGATGATCTAAGGTACCATCAGATTCGTCGGATATGAGGGCACTAGGATGACATATTTTGGTTTTCAAGATAATTTCCCTAAAGTTGATGAATTAAAAGAAATAATTACATGATTTTGGTACCATCTCACTATTGTGTGTACCTTGAACAATTTCAACTTCATCTCTTAATGAAATGAAGTTGAATTTTTTATTCGTGAAGTGTTAGCAGATCATGTAATAGAACGATGGGCCATTCCATCTATTTCAAACAAATGGTTATCAAAAGTTATCAAACATACATAAGTCTATCAATGGTGATGTTAATCATATACGATTCCAAAAATGAACTTATACTTAATCTATAATACCTCTTAATAAAATAAAACCAGTTTTTACTAACCAGGGACTTACTGTAGGCCATTGGTATGTAATAATGGTCTGCCACGCTTTGGTTGTGGGTTCGATTCTTACAGCCTTGTCTAACGCGATGGGTTTTCACCCGTCCTGTAGGTTGTCCTTTTTTCTAAAACTACATTATTATAACCTTCCATAAATAATATCGAAAAAAGGTCTAGACTTAAACAATTCTATCAGATGTCGAGCTTAATCCATTCCAACCATTAAGCTCATAAAAAATACTTATGTCCAATCATATAGTATAAAGAAAAATATTACTAGAAATATCATCAACTAAGCATGTGAATACCATCATATATCCCTCATATATCACAAGATATATCTTTTTGATCGCATTCCAAATAAGTGAATACCGTTATATTGTATTCTTGGGAAAAATGAAATCCCATTGAACCTTACTGAAAACATGGATGCTGTCAAAAGTTAACTCTTTCCACTTATCAAAATCCCAAAATTTCGATATACTCAAACCATGGTATCACTTTGTCTTTATATCAGTCATGATCTCATGAATACTATGAAAATTTTCATTTTCTCCTTATCCTGCCATTATGAGCAATATCATATACTTTCAAAAATATTTAAATCGCTCTTTATGGTTACCAGTACCATAAAATTATTGAGAACCACAATATACCAATACATAAATATTCCAATATTCCACAGTACTGTATACAACATTATTGTGGAATCCCATTACATACACATTTAATCATTCCACCACATCGTTGTCATATTCAACATTTCCAATAGTGATCGCATGTGACTTCCCTCTTTCCTTTGCCTTAAGTGGTTGCTCATGTCGATCATCATTAACCCATGGATTAGGGAATTTATTAGCATAATTACCCATTTCCTTCCACTTGAAGCATTGAAGTGTTGGTGGAGCATTCTCTGTAGTATTTTCTATATTCGTATCATTAGATTCCTTTTTCCCATTACATCGACACTCAGCTGCTCGATGACCTTCTTTTCCACACATAAAACATTTTCTAGTCCCTTTAAGACAATCTCAACCATACTTCTTTCCACACTATGAGCATAAAGATAAATTCATCTTTTTCTCAACATTTTTCTAAGATTTTTCCTTGAACTCCATCGTTCGTTTCATGTCAAAACCATGAGATGGATATGTAACACAAACTTCCATTTCTACCTTGATAGCACAACACACAATTTCTTAATAGCTACTGAAGTATTTTATTTCTAATTTCCTTCAATGTAATGGTTTTAATCCACTGAAGAATCGTTCATATTTACTTTTAGGTTGGATGATAAATCCATATGAATACCTTGAAAGCCTTGTAAAATTCGCTTCTTATATACTAACAGATTCATCACCCTTTTACTTAAGCTAAAGTAACTCCTTTTCAATCATTATTAGAAAGAATATGCGGGAATTTCTTATTGAAAAATAAGTTCCTGAACTCATCCCATTCCATGGATTCAATTTCACCTTGGGGCCTTGTATTCATAATTAAAGTCCACCATTGATCTTCTTCTCCTTCTAATAGATAAATTTCCAGAATGACTTTTTCATGTTCCAAATAGTGAAGTATGGAAAATATAATTTCAATGGTACTGGTCAATTTTTCAGAAACACATGGATTAAAATTCCCACTGAAAGAAGGGGGACGTTTCCTCATGAAGGACTCAATAGAATATTGTTCCCTTCACTACTCATTCGGATGTCCAGAATGATTCATAGAATAAGTAAGTATAGAAATAAGATTTTTCACTCCATCTCCCATAACATTGGTTTATTCAGAAGGACAATCATTGCATTGTCCATTACATTGATCAATAAGGTTCCTTCAGGTTCTAGCCATCTTCTAAAACCCAAAAATAATTGTTTGAGAGGCAAAAATACATATAGGTAAAACAACATAATAAAGGGGGAGTAACTTCAATATCTAACATCTTAGGTTTAATTCTATGATCATTACCATAATTCAAGGACTATACAATATACTTATACTTAACCTTAGGGACATCCCTAGACATACCTTAGAAATATCTCTAGGGATATCACTAAAGTTTTCACATCCTAGTTTCCAAGGTTTAACTAAACCTCCCATTGATAACAACATTAGAGGCCTGAAGATTGACCTACGTGGACATTACATTACGTTTGCAGAATAAATAATACATAACAAAAACAGACACAAAAGGACCGTAATAGTTTAGTGTCTTTGGAAACTCAAAAAAATAATCTTCTAATCAGGGTGAAAGATCTTCAACATCTCCCATAAAGATCTCTCCCTTGTGTTTTATTACCTAAAACCTTTATTTATATCCTGGGGAAAAGAAAACATATAAAGGGTGAGATAAAATTCTCAGTAATGGTAAGCATGGATAGAATAAAACAAATCATATGCATTTGAACTTAAAAACATGAACATAATGTTTAAACATCAAAATCTTGAGCAATGACATAAAACATGGCAGTACATAAGGCATAGATCATAAAGAAACATTAATCATGATTATATAGAATGGGAATAAAAACATGTAATTGTGGAAAAACATTAATCACATGATATTATTTCTATAGTATCCAAAGCATTGCTTCCAAAACCATCTTAGTGGAAACATTCCCTTACTGAACCAGGTTTAATTGTCGTTCCAGCCCTGTATTACTGAACCGGATTTATATACCAGCCCAGTCATGTCTATCTCATGAGATATGAATCTTTACCCAATTAATTGGAAGGATATATGTGTCCCACCCATCTTATTATGAAATAATTCTTACTTGTGCCACAACAAAAACATAAATCATTCATCATAACCTAAAGAATAAAAATGGGTTTCATAAAGATCACCCCATCATAACATAATCCATATAAAACAAATGGATATCATTTCATCATAAGAAAACCGAAACCATGTAAATCATAGAGACATTATACATGAAACCTACACATATGAAATAATGTCATCTTAGATAGAAAAATGGTTTTGATAAAACACTTGAAATGAATTCTTGAGGAAAATATCCTTTCTTCATCAAAATCATTTTCTTTTCACAAAACTTCATGTAATTTTAAAAGAAAGAAATATTGTTGGAATTATTCATGAAATATTTTGGAGTAAGATTCATGAAAATAAGGCTTTATAAAACCGTAAAAATCCATTCATTCCATAAAAGTAAAATAAAACATTCTTCTCATACTTTTTCCGGAAAGTCAAAAAAAGTACCTCATAATGTAAACTAAAGAATGATTCCTTACATACCATGTATTGAAAGAAAAAAATGGGTAAAAAGGACTTTCAACATACATGAAACCATTTTTATAATAACAGGGACATGGATGATAAATATAACCCCAGTGAATACTTACGAATAAACAATCTCGGATAAAAACAAGATTGGAAAAGTTATCTCTTACCTTCGGTACGATATGCTTCGTACGTATCCGAACCTAATATATAATGGTTTAAATAATGTAATTTTCTTATTAAAGAATTATATTAAATGTTATTATATCATATATTGTTCACTTATGACTTTATATTACCCGTTCTTTTGTAAATCCCATGTTAAAGCAACATTTTGGGTAAAATAGTCTTATTTATCGTACGTGTTTGGACTTGTTATTCTTGATGTTATTATTAAATATATCACGATTTACTTACATAAAGAATGTAAATCATAATTTATATATACATATTCACTATATATCTTTCATCTACATGGATTTATAATAGTACATAACATATGGAGGTAAGAAATGAAATGCACCGTTAATAGAGACGATAAGCCGTACATACGCATGAACGCTCCTTTAATTTATATTAATTATTTTAATGTAATAGGTATATTATAAATCCATTATAATTACATATATAATATCATTAACTACATCCTTATACATCCCACATAAGGTATTAACGAATCACATCACTTTGAGGGGGTGGTTGTCCGCACTTCCTCAAAGGAGATCATCATATTTTCCCACAATGGAAACCATAAAGGCTTGATATAATTGGGAATTAAATAAGACTAAAGAAATAATAAAAATAATATATATCATATATAAATACATTTCCATCATAATGGCCACCATGAGAGGCGGTAGGAGAAAATCGAACAATAATCGTTTCGTGAGGTGTTAGTTTTCCATCCACAGAAACATTATGTCCTTCATCCATTAGATGGATGTGTCTGTAAGTGTAGTTCTAATAATTCACATAATAACATCCTAGTATACTGAGTAATATTTTATTGTTAAAAAATAAATGATTAAAAAGAGTGGGGGTTGGAGAAGTAGAATAAAAGAAAACAATTTGAGAGAAACTGTTACCTTTAATTTGGGTAACTTCCTTTTGTTTGGACCAAAGAGACTTCTTGGAGTGCCTTGTGCCTAATGTAAGGCTTCTAGGGGGAGTATTGGGATGTATGAAGATTAATTGGGCAGAGGTGGGACGAGCCAAATGGATTGAGAGGTTTTAGGAATTGGATAGAAATGGTCTCCTTTTATAAGGGGGAGAAGGGGCTCTTTCAGAAAGTGTGAAAATATTATTTTATTATAAACATATCATCGGTTTAAAAAGGTCAAAAAATATTTAAAGATGAATATAAGATGAATCATGGTCAAAATAGAATCATCCAATAATAATTGGACATGTTTTCGATAATATTTTAATCATTATAATCTAGTTTATTTAAATCATTTATTAATGATGTAAATACTGCATCATTATTGTGTCATAAATAATTTAATTTATTTGATCTCTAAAAATTAAAAAAAACCAAAATATTTAGGAAATATTTTTATATTTCCAATGAATATTTATAGTCTAAATAATAATTTATATAACCGTTTATAAAAATTAATTACTAAAAGATTTTTGTTAATGCCAATTTTTCCTTTACATTAAATTAATTAATCTAATGAGCCATTGTCTTTCATAAGTGGCTCCATGAGATCCCAAAATCGACTCAAGGATGCCCATGGTCGGTCCTTACTCATACAATAAGGGTAGGACAAGTTTCAAGGTAATTTTGAATTATTATAATATTCTTTTAACCTTGAATTACCATATTTACCTTTAACCGCAGTAAATAAAAATTACCATAGTTACTATTCATAATATAAAAAAAAGTAACCTATTAACATAATTTGTACCCAATGTTTCAAAATATGGAATCCAATTTTCAAAATTCGAAACACAGATGTTTCAGTAATTAATTTAAAATTAATCCCGTTGTCAAGAAAACAGGTTTAAAAAGTTAAAACATTGTCAAAGATTGAAATGTTTTTACCTATGAATTCAATGTGAAATTATTGAAAATGATGTACATTATATTAAATGGTAAAAATATATTCTATTTATACTTTAAAACCATTAAATATTATAATTTAACCATATAACTTATTTCAATGAAAAAAATTGTTTTTAATTAAAATATAGAGTGTTTTTACTATTTGTCAAAATATGAAAGTTACTAGAATTATATGAAAATTTTATCCAAAGTACATTTTTATATCCTGATTCCAAAGAGGAATGTTATTTTTTCATGTTGAACTTATAAACATGTCAAAAACTAGATTTCAAATGGGTGCACCAACAAAAGGCGGTAGAACTCCATTTTTCTAAAAAAACTTCTTTGATCCGAAAAACTGAATTTGTTTTCATACCTCATTCTAGAAAATGTGTAAGATGAGTTATAATGTTATAAAATTAAAAATTAAGTCAATACAATTAATAACTTATAGCTTATAATATTATAATAATATATCATTGTTTAGTAAAACCTGGTATTGTGTACTACACACGCTATTGAGGAAGGTCGTGATTGCATGTAATGCAAGCCAGGTCAGGGTGACGTGTAGTGCAAGACTCCTTTGTTGTTTCGTATGACAAAATCCAACCATATTTCATTTATACATTGAATATATATATATATACACCCACTCAATGTTGCGTAGAATAACTACTTTCAAACAAGCTTGAAATTGTGTGTAACACGATCCAAGAATAGTGTTGCATATACTACAAGCTAATACAGTGTTGCGTATAGCACAAGATAATCATGGTGTAGCATAAAACACAAGACATTAAATAAATTAAATATAATAATTCTCATAAAATCTCGGGTGTTACATGGGAATTAGACTATCAATATCCCATATAATATTAATCCCTATATATGTTTTTGGGAGTAAGATGAAAATATTTATGGTGGTGTCTTCCAATTTTCATTCATGTATCAGTCATGGATATAAGAGAAGTTTCTCCTTCAACATTACCTACCTAGAATTCCTTGGCTTCCATCTTATTGAAACCAAAAGATGCTCTTCTGATATTAAGAGTCTTTGGATCATGGCTCACTCCTCCTTGTCCACTATTTTATTCGTTGCCTCCACTGAGCAGCATGTCACTTGTGAATTTGGTTTTCTTTGTATTCACCACTCATGCTCTTTCATTTCTGCATTTAACAGGTACCAAAACCATTGAATCTTATGGATGGATATATGTTCCCTTAATTATTTTATCCTTGGCTCGTGGATTATTCTTGGAGATTTTAGTTATATTTTTCTTTTGAATGAGAAGGTGGGAGATATGACTAACTCTATCTCCTCCGAGGAATTTAAAAATGTTCTTAAAAGAAATGAGCGGATTGAGTTTAACCTCATTGGAGAAAAGTATACTTGGTACATGAGATTTCTAAATAGGTTTGTTGCTAGAAAAATCAATAGAACCATTGTAAATGAAGACTATTTGAATTTGTGGGATTCTATTTCCTGTTCAACTCTTCCAAGACGTAATTCGGACCACCACCCAATCTTGGTTAATCTTGTTGGCAGAGACTCTAGCCCCATCTTCCCTTCAGGTTCAAAAAAGCAGGGGAGACTCACAATGGTAGTAGGGATTTGGTACAAAGAGTCTGGAATTATTTCCAATGAAGAGATGATGTCAATGCTTGTGTTCTCAAGCTTAAAACCCTTTTGAAGCACCTACAAACTTGGAGCAAAAAATGTTTCAGCTGTATTGAATCTGATATTTCCTCCCTTCAGCCCTTGCATCATCAAGCTCAATAGGCCAAGACTCACCACAATATCTCTAATAATATCATGGATGAAGTTGAGATGACATCCAAGATTAATAATCTTCTCATCCCCAATGATGCCTTACAAAGGGATGCTTTCAGGGTTAAGTGGTCGAAGGATGGTGATAGAAACTCAAAATTCTGTAATTCACTCCAGAAAATCAGGAAGGTCTATAGGCATGTCTCCTAGATCAAGGATTATGATCACTTCATTGATAAAAGGAGGGACCTCTCGGAACATGTTGTTTCATATTTTAAGAATATTTTTAATGGAACATCCACTAATATTTATCCAGAGGAGAGTATTATTCCAAGGCATGTTCTTCAAGATGCAAAATCCACTCCCACCTCCTTACCATTGGATTTTGAAATCAGGGAGACTATTTTTAGCCTCAAAATCAAATGCTCTCCCGGACCAGATGGTTTTGGAAACTATTTTTTCTAGACTTATTGGGATATAATTCAAGTTGATGTTTCAAGATTGATAATTCATTTCTTCAAAGGGGGCTCTCTTCTTCAAGGGATAAATACTCAGTTTCATTCCCTTATTCGAAAAGTGGAGAATGCTAGTGATATTCATATTTTTAGACCGATTGTCTTGGGTAACACCATATTCATGATCATTATCAAATTTCGTGCTAACAGACTCTCTCCTATTGCATGCAAAATTGTGTCTCCTAACCAGTTTGGTTTCATTAAAGGAAGGTCAATCCATGAATGCCTTGTCACTTCATCCGAATGAGCCAACCTTCATAAGAAACCAGCAAGGCGTGGAAATATTACACTCAAACATGATGTTAGGAATTATTTTGACCGGATGAGTTGGAATTTCATTTGAAGTATTCTATTTTACTTGGATTTGATAGAGTTTTTATTAACTAGGTAAAAGTCATGTTAAGCTCTTCTAACATTTTAATTATTCTTAATGGTTCATCTGAAGGATATATTCATTGTTCTAGATGGGTTAGACTAGCTGAACCTCTATATGCAATTATTTTCTCTATCCCTGAGTACTATCATAGTAGGTTTTTTTTCATCATGGATGACAATGGGAAATGAGAACAATTTCTGCTAGTAGGGATCTTCTGGCTCTATCATATTTGATGTATGCTGATGAAATTATTCTTTTCACTAAAGGGGACAAAAGAAACACTAGAAACATTAAGATATCACTACCGTATTATGAAAAAATCTCTGGTCAAGAGATCTATTGGGGAAAATATTTTTTCTACTTTGGAAGCAATATCTCTATCAACAGGAAGCTGGACATTATCAGGGATTTTGGAATTCGTGTGGGATCTCTTCCCTTTATCTATCTTGGGGTTCCTTTTTTTTGGGAAGACCGAAGGCCTGCTACATTTCTGACATCATTAGCAATATCTGAAGGAAACTCTCTTACTGGAAGGGAAAGTCACTAACCTAGGCTGGTCCTGTTTGTTTAGTGAAATCAGTTACTACTTCCAGGTTGGATTACTCCTTTATTGTTTATAAATGGCCTAGTTCTATCATCAAAAGCATTAATATCACAATTAGGTACTTTATTTGGAGCTGTAGCATGATGAAAACAAAGATTGCTACTGTTTTTTAGAACTCTTGCTGCATGTCTTATGACTCGGGGGAATTAGGCATTAAGATTCTTGGACACATTAATGACTCTTTACAGACCTATTTTTTTGTGGATGCTCATGAATTTTAATTCTGAACCTCTTGGGATTCTCTAGTCTAGATTTCTGCATAAACTCTGTAGAGGAAACTACAACTACTTCTGATCCTCGGTATGGCCTTCTTTTAAGTCTGCCTTTGCATCTATAGATTATCACTCCAGATGGCTTGTTTCCTGTGACTCATCTATCCAAATTTGGAAGGGGAATTGGACTGGTACCCCCCTAATTAACTATCTTGTGGGTGAGGAAAATAACCTGAATCTAGACACTTCTATAAGGGACCAGCTATGCAGTATGGATAACCTACAAGATCACATTGTTCGCACTGTGGAGATATATGTTTTCTCATCCTGAGATGATTTTTGGGCTTGGGAACCTTCTTTCAATGGAGTCGTCACATCCAAACTACTTTATAGGCACTATAATTGTAAGTCTTCAATATTTAAGTGGCATGGACACATGAATAGGAATTTTATCAGTCCATCACGATCCATTATTGTTTGGAGACTGGCACATGGGAAGCTACCCACAGAATATTTTCTTCAAGCATGTGGAATCTCGCTGGGTTCCCAATGTTCTCTTTGTCATCAACACATATATGACATCAATCATCTCTTCCTAAGTTGCGCCACTGCTACTTCAATGTGGAAATTCGTTGCTGATATTTTTGAAGTGAGCCTCCATCGGGTTTCTTCAATTCATGAGCTAATCATGAGTCGGCAGGGGCATGCACTGTCACCCCTTCTTAAAAGTATATTTCAGGTTGCTGCAGAATAACTAATTCACTCCTTATGGTCTTCAAGATATAAATTTCTCCATGAAAGCTTCGAATTCACTACTACAACTGCTAGTTCAACTATTGTTGATGTGGTTCGGGACTCCAGGCCACCATTGAAGAACTACTCCTCAATCTCGATCCATGATTTGACTGCCCTCAATAGGATTGGTGTTTGGGGTAGACCTCTCCCCCAATGGTATGTTTGAGGTTTTTTGGCACCCCCACCCCATTGTGGGATTTATTAAATTCAATTCTGATGGTGCATCGAGAGGTAACCCCGGTCCCTCTGGCTATGGTTCCATTTTCAGAGATCACAAGGGGGGCAGTCCTTGGCATTTTATATGTTTCCTGTGGCCTTGTTCCATATCTCGAAGCTGAAATTATGGGTATTATGTTAGCGGTGGAGCAAACATATCACCGTGGTTAGAACAATATCTTTCATGAATGCGACTCTACCATTATTTCTCTTGCCATTAGGAATGGTTCCTCTCATCTATCTTGGAATCTTACTAATCGGTTGGCAAAATTCTTATATCATCTTTCGTCTTGAATTATATCATCACTCATGTCTATAGGGAGGCAAATTCTGTGGCAGATGGACTTGAAAATAAGGGCATCAATGGAATTGACTTCTTATGGTGTGATGTGATCCCTGATAACCTTCTATCTTTTATTCAGATGGACCAATGTAAACATCTTATCTTCAGACTTCTGTATGTTTTCCCTTATTTTTTTCTAATAAAAGAGGCTTTCCCTTTTGGGAAAGATCTCATCTTAAAAAAAATTACCCTTCAATTTTGAATCTCATCCATAACATGAAGACATACCCCACACATAGAAACATACTCTTCAATATTTATCATCATTCCATCACAAAAAAAAATACTCTTTAAAATCGTTATACATCAATGAATCTCATGGATGAATAGAGAATTATGAAATATATCCATCATCCAAAATCTCATTTGAAAATATGGTACCTAAGGGAAACATATATGGTTCACTATCCTACTTGTCACAAGAGAATAAGTATTGAGATTAAGAAAATTTCCCAACATCTATAATATCTCTATATCTTCTTTATATGTATTATAACCTTGTGTTCCTTCGAAATATTTATTTCTAGAATTGATGTGCATTGTGTTATATTATTTAAGATTATAAAATAAAATATATTAAAAATCCAACTAAAAATAACTCAAAAATGATTATCATTAATTTATTTGGTAAAAGAAGAAATGATAATTCAAAACATTACAACTAGATAAAAAATATACTATTAAAAAGCTAAAATTGGAAAATATGGATCAATTTAATCTGCTATAATCAGCACCACCATGTCCAACAGTATTTAAAAGAAATAAATATTACTATAAACATTATAATATTATAAAATTAAAATATATTATTTTAAAAGTAAATTTATTTAATTTTTAGTGAAGGAATTTATTTTTACTTATTTTAGGTAATTTAAACATTTTAATTGTAATTTGACTATTTAGAATATTAGCACAACCATTTTGGGTAGGAAACTGATAGTTGGAATATTAATTTGACATAAGAAAAATATTTAATGGAATATATAATACAAACCCTAATTAATATAGGAAAATATGAGTATTATAATTTCAGAATATAAATATCATGATTAAAACCTAGAGGATGATATAAGGAAATTTTTATAAATTAGATTTTATTTTATTTTTAACGAAATTATTTTATATTAAAAATTAAAAATATTTATGTTAGAAATTTGTTTTCGTAAAATAAATAACATTTTTCAAGTCATAAATTCTTAATATCCCAATGTTTATTTTTGGTAATTTTATAAAATACGTTATTTTTTCAGTTGAATAATAAAATACAATTTTTCATGTTACGGGTTAAACATAAATTAATTAATTCATTATGTATTAATGAAATAATAATTTCTATATCTTGAGGTTCATGAAAAACTTATTAAATTCCATAAATTGGTTAATAAAATATGATAAACTAAATTTAAAAAACTAGATATATGTTTCTAAATCCTAATGTCAAGAGTGGACTATTTAATGTTTTACAGTTTTTTCCACATTTGTTTTAATAAATTAAGTGAGATAGAATTATAACATTGTTTAAAGTATAAAAACCATTATATTATATTTATATATGATTTATATTTTAAAAAATTAACTATTAAAAGGATTACCTGTGATATAGTATTTTATTTAATATTCTATTCTAAGAATGCGTCTCCCATTAAGTATAAATTACCCATCTCCCTCCCTATAGAGAACCACTCATATATCACATCCCAGAGACAATTTCCTTCCCATGTAATCTCTCTTAATACCATTTTAAACATATGTAAATTTATTATGAAACCAAATCCCTTCAACAAGGATGTATATTGTTATATAAGAGAGGCCATAATAAGGAAAGTGTATGTTTTATAAAACTCTTATCTCACATTCCATTTCTTCCCTATCATTTTTCAATTAATTTTAAACAAATATATGATTTAATTAGGAATAATTTTAACAATATTTTAATTATTTTAACATACATTGGTGTTTTATAATTTTTAATGTATTTATATTTTATATATAAGTTTCTTCATATTTGGGAAACCTTCTCGTTAGCGTTAGATAGACTGCCAATAAGTACATTTATAGAATCCTTCAATTTCACCAAAATTTTCGATAAATAAATTAAATTATTTATAATTTATAAATATATTTATTTTATTCATTTAAAATTTATTCAACTTATATATTAATTTCCATAGAATCACTAAGAAAATGAATGAAAAATGTAAAAATTATATGGAAAAAATGCAATTAAAATGAATCATATTAAACAAAATTAATTAATTAATTAATTAATATTATTGTAAATGTATAATGGTTTTAAAAATTTAAAAAATTAAACTTTTCATCAATTTCTTAATAATCCCATGTTTATTATTTAAAAAGATGATATGTGATTAAATTATGTGGAATGTTAGGTTAGGCCATTCTTGAACATAGTTTATTTGATATGGGTTATCCCATTTTCATTTAAATTTATGTATTCATATATCTCTAAGGTTTTTAAATATATTTTCACTATTCATCCATTTACTATAGGCTATATATATGTTAACACCTTGATTAATAATCAAAATAAAAATATTTTCCAAAGAGTCATTTCATTCCAAAACACTTCTTTTAAACCTATCGAGTTGTTTTTATCCCTTCACAAAGGATTATATTTATAAGAAATATTTTTTCACTTATTTAATTAGTATATCTATATATAATCATGATATTTTTCTTAATGAAATACATATTAAAAATATTCCATTCAATGGATCATTTCATTCCCGTGATTGTTATACATTATATCCTTCATGCATGATAATATTAATATTATGATTTTATGGTGGGGCCTGGAATTATATAGCCCTCAATTATTTGTGTAATGAAATTTATCTCAAGGGATTGTGTGTATTATTAATCAATATTATTATATATTTTCTGATAATTTGGATGTTATGATTAGGAAAATTTGTTATGTATGAATGTGATTCTATTTTATCTGCCACTTTTTTGTGGTTTTTGACCATTATGACATGATGTTTCTTTTTTATGCATCACTATATTGCATTCCATTTAAAAGGATCCCTCATGATTATTATTATGAATTTATTCTCATGATATTACGATAATGATTTTTCTCAACCATGTTATATTAATTCATGCTCTTTATTTTTCTTCGAACACAGATTTTAGATAATCCCATTATTTAATGTATATAATTAGTTTACTATATGTAAAGAAAAGAAGGTAGATTTTATGTGGATAAATACAACATATTTTTTTTGTTTTTTTGTTTTATTATGTATATGTTATATATGATCCTAATTATCCAAATATAATAATCCTTTATATCCTTGAATGTATAATATTTATGTTTTTCAATTTCAGAATTTGTTAATAGTCATGTAATAAAAATTAATGTTTCTACAATTCTAATTAGAGGTATTGTTTTTTACTATTGAAATTGGGATGTTCAAATAAGAGTTACAATTAATATTTTACGAAAATATTTTTCTAAAATCCAATACGTTTATTTTTAGAAAAAATATAATAATTGGGATCTGATATCATTTTACATTATAGTTAATTCCCCAAAATAATAAATTCTTCATTATTTGATATCCTTTCTTTTTCTCAATACAGTTATATTTTTAAAAATGATTGAAATAAGGAGAATCCATTCCAATAACCCATGTGATGGATAACTCAATAATTTTCAACATGAAATCAATAATGAAATGGGAGGTAGAATAATATGGTGATGAATATATATCATTCCCATGATAAGAAAAATCACATGAACCATTTGAAACGTCATCCTTCCTCATCATTTATGATTAAAAATAATTCTTCTCCAAATATATTTTCCTGAAATCCATTTTGTTATTTTTTATCTTCAGTAATGGTATCAATAGTGTAATTTTATATTATTTTAGAATTTCAATAGAAATTAATCATTGTAATATTTTCACTTTATTTCTATATAAATTACGTGTTGACTTTGTGGAAAACGTGTGGAAATAGTTTGGTTATTTTTTTGTATATGGAAAGAATAGAATTTATTACTATATTCTAATCTCTTCATCGTGAATATTTATTTATTAAATTCATGATTTTATATAGGAAATAATATTACCATTTTATTGGGAATTTTAGTTCTGAATATTTTTGAAAATAAAAAAAATATCTTTTCTTATAATTTAATGTATATTTTTAGTGTTTTTATAAAGGGTATTTCACATATATGACAATAGATTTTAAGGATTTTTATGATTCAAAAGATTTATATTTCTAGAATAAAATATAATTTCATTCTATTTATTACTAATGAATATTGTTCTGAAGATTTATTTAATGAAAATGATCACTTTCCAGGGAGTTTTTATTAATATGATAAAATGAATAAATATTTATGGATCATGTTGAGGACACATGAATTGTTTTCAGTACATTAATTCTTATTCAATAATTATATGTACCTAAAATTTGTAGGGTAAATCTATATATCTAGTATGATAATAATATGGGAATTTGGAGTTGGAAAATCCATTAATTTACTTTTTCCACTATGATAGCGATTATAGTTAGGGTTAACTACTAAAATGATAGTAATTTGGAGTAAACCCACACTACTATGGGATTATGTCCACTATTATAGTAATAGTACTGATCTACGTCTAAGCTAATGTCTTTTCTACTAATTTTTATTGGAAAAATATTCATATTACACTTCAGAAATGTCACATGGATCCTAACAAATTATTAATTTTTTTAAACTCTTATAAATAATGTATTTTATATCATAAAGGTGTATTTCAGGACATTTTATATTTATTTTAGGTATTTTAGGATGAATTTATCATACAAATATTTTTTTTCCTTATATCACTTATGACCATCAATGGATATCTCTATTGTTTACAGTTGTTTTGAATTTGAGATTACCCATTCATTTGTTTAAATTTCACTCAGTTATGAGGAATTATTTTTGGTTGGATATATGAAATATGTGTAAATTTTGACAATATTATTTTGGGATATATTTATTATATTTATGTAATTATTTTAAAAAGGTTTCTATTATTAAATAGCACTAATCATTTACAGGGTTGTGGGGTGTGTTTTTGAACATTATTTTAAATATTTATCTAAAAGTTTGTAATATGAATTTATTTATTCTCCTTTAACCTCATAATTTGGGATTGTATTAAAAAAAATTATTCCAATACTTATAACAAAACAATGGAGTGAAAAAATAGAAAAAATGATTGATTTAAAAAGATATATTTTCATGTGAATAAAACTTCGAAAATATGGTGGAACCGCAAAAAAAATTAACTAATGGATGGAAAAAATAGGTAGGGATGTTAGATATTTTTTTGTGTTTTTTAATCATTATTATGTAACACATACTATTTATCATCATGAAGGTGACTTCATGTCACAACCCCCTCCCCACAAATTGTACCCCTCCTGGGATGACAATGAGAAAAGGAAAATAATGACCCTCACGTCCCGCCTCCAGTAGGCCACGAGTTGGCGACTTCCACCATGGGTATAATAAACACACAAATGGGAGGCATTACCCGCTAAGAGAACACATGCGAAAGAGAGAGATAAGATAGATACTAAACAACTCCAACTCAGAATTGAAATATAAAATAAATCCAAGTACGTATATGAAATGTCAGGATAAAGTACTACAACAGAAAGGGAAAACTACACATACCCAAAATAATGTAAAACATCAGCAACCACAAGCCCGAATAGATCCACCAACGATAAGATAGTAGTAACCTTCTTGATCTCCAACCTACTCCAAGTGACCTGAAAAACTATTTATATATACGTAGGGTGAGTATATTAATATACTCAGTAGGATCCTCCTCGAAACCTCTTGTGAAAAGGTAAAGAAAGCATACTAAAGCTCAGTGAAAAAAAGTGATACTAACTCATCCCCTAAGTAGGTATACTATGTTCCCAGCCTCACCATGGCTACTCTCACCAGGTAATGCATACAATAATATATCATATAGAAATTGATATCAGGGGTACCTCACAACTACTTTCCCTCTGGTTTTCCGTTTTTCCCTAACGACATACGTCCGGTGAATATCTCTCCAAAGGCATGCTCGTATACACCTGGGCTAAGCTCCACAATCTGCACCACATGCACCACAAAAGCTTGCCCGTAGACACCTGGGCCAAGCACCACAACATCATCACTACCAAAAGTAACCATGTATTTTCCGGGATCCACCACAGCCCGCATAACATGTATCATATATCAGGTATTATACCTCAAGCCATTTCAACCCATACTCCGAGTAAGAATCCTCAAGCCATCATAGCTTATACATGTTACACCTATAGTGATCCATAGGATACTATATCCAGAATATATGTATGTGAATAACCACAAGCCATTACAACCCTCTAAACACATATATGGGGAAAACTAACCGTTGTGCATAATGGAACTACTATCTACCAAGGGAAGAGAGTGGGGTCAAAGGGGGTAGTCAGCCATTCACCGTCCCATCGGAATATTGGGGAAAACGCCCTTAGGGCTCAGAATCCCAAGGGTTCCAGTTGCCCTTACTGGCAGGGTGCAGTAGCGTAAAGAAAAACAAAAAGTATAGAATATATATAAATCAAAACCACACTATGGGAATATCCTTTTCTTAGACAAAACTGCAGCTAACATCTCTCAGACTCCAGGCTTCCACTTCTATGACTAGGTATCCTATAAGAACAAATCCATTTAAAGGGATTTATTAGATTACTTCATACACTTTTTTTCAATTACATTGTATGTTAATTAATTCTTCCAATATTAATTAACCATGAGAAAAACCACATTAAATTCATTAACATCACACCCAATTCAATGGATCCTTCAATGTTACAATCTCATAACTGTGTTCTAGCATCTCTATCCCCATGGGTTAACATCAATTATTCAATCATTCATTATAGAATTACTTTCCCATATTACCAAGCATTATAGAAAAGCATTCTATGCTACTATACACAAGGGGTCTCACCACAGTGAGTAGATGTACTACCCGTCAAGTCCTTTCTGCCTATAGCAAGAGCATAGAACCATTCTCCATTGAGAGGAGAAACATGGAAAGCACGAGGCATACCCCGCGAATCTTCACCTCCTTCGGAAGAAGTGTAAGCATGACCAGCTGCCTTAAGTAGTGGGTAAAGTTAAAGCAGATAAACAACTAAAGAATACACAAACATCCAACAACCACATCCATCCCATTCCATCATCCCTGGTGTCCTCCCCAACACCCATATGCATTAACCGATACATCTTTCTACTCTAGGAACCATCCACTACCACAACCACAAGTCCTCTCTGCCTCCATATATCATAACACCCTCCCAGGGTCACATCACCTCACTAGAAGAAGGAAAACAAACATCACATCAATTTGGGCTCTTGTACCATTAACAAGGAATCCGACCTTTAAACAACAAGCACCAACAAATTACAGGTTTACCAACCAACTGAATTAAACACGCACATTCGCAAACATTTTTTAACATCGAGCTGGAACAACATCCATAAAAACAACAACCAGAATCATTTACATGCCTCTTTATATTTATCCAATTAATTATGAATTAATTCTGGCTTTACTTTATTTACCAATTTCTTCAAGAGAAACATGCTAACAAGCAAGGCATAGATATCACACTATCTAGCAAAATAAGAGGCGAATCATTATCATGGCACAAAAAAACAACATGCGATCAAACCAATTCTTGTAATCTGGTTCATGTATTTAATTAGGTTGATTTCATTAGGATCCAAAGGTATAAATCATGCTAACTCTACGACTGCAAATAATGAATTAGAGAATCCACGCATCCCCTACCTCAACAGTTTTGACGGAACCACAACGGTCGAAGAACTCCCAAGAAGACCGGGCCGATTCACCAAGGGCCATCCCTAGATCTCTTCTCCTCACACAACCAACTCCAAAACTCAACACAAATGACATCCACTCACTTAGATCTACCCATAACGGGCATAGATCTAAGATCTCGAGAGAAGTGGAGGAGTAGATATAAGTAGATCTAAGAAACCAAAGAAAAAGGATCACATACCTTGAAAAACCGGCTTCGTTTCGTGATGAGAAGCCTTCATATCACCTCCAAAATGATTGGGAGAGGTTTTTTAACCCTCAAGGTAGAGTAATACCGAGTTATGGCCACATAGGGGATTAACCGAGGTGATTAAAGAAAAAACGAGTTAGTTCCACAATTTTAGGATCTACCATTAAGTGACTGCATGGTTAGCACGCACGGTTTAATATACCATGCACTAACCGTGAGTTAGCTTCTACTTCAAGAACCACTCCATGCATGGTTATTCTCCACAGTTAGACAAACCGTGCACTAACCGTGCATTTTCCACTGCCTCTATGATTAGCCTTGCATGGTTTGGCCGAATGGTTATGGAAAACTATCCCCCTCCCATGCGAAGGCCATATCCCTTTAGATTTACTTAATTGGTCCTCTCGAACGCACCCTCAAGTCGCGTTGACATACCAGAACAACTATATCACCACATTTTCACAAAGGAAAGGACCGGAGAGGTCCGGGACATTACATTAGATACCTCTCAAAACATTCTCATCCTTGAAAATCCAAAACTCACCTAAAGAGAAAACAAAAGAGGGTCTGTACAAACCATCAACCGGGATACCTCTCAATAGAGAGAAAGCCCCCAAAGCAAAAAAGGGATCCATCTCATAAAAATGAAAGTTTCACAACCACATCAGCTAAAACGGTGCATGAAATGAGTTAAAAATCAAAAAACATTGGCTAATGAGTAGGTATATGTGACTCACGTTCCCATGTACTCTCCTCCTAGCCACCGTTCCGCCACAAGACACGAACTAAGGGGATGGAATGTCTGCACAACACATTCTCTGTGCGGTCTTGGATTTCCATAGGTTTTTCTCAAAGGTGGCATCATCATCGACATCAAAATCTCCCCAATTGATGATGTGGGAGTCGTCATGAAGATAACGATGTAGCTGTGATACATGGAAAACATCATGTATTTGACACATCTGATGGGGATGTGCTAATCGATACGCCACAGATCCAACATGAGTTAACACCTCGAAAGGCTCAACAAAGTGTGTAGAAAGATTACTCCCATGACCAAACCTTTACTGCCCACGATGGGTAGTCGCCTTCCGAAACACATGATCCCCAACATTAAACTCTAAGGGTCTCCTCCTTTGATCAGCATATGATTTCTGATGATCATGATCTTCCTTCATCCTCTCTCAAATCACCTAAACCATCTCTGTTGTATTCTGAACTAGTTCCGGTCCAAGAATTGCTGACTCTCCGACAACAGTCCTGCACAATGGAGAATAGAAAGGCCAGCTATACAAGGCATCAAACGGATCCATACCGATGGTGGAGTGGAAACTATTATTGTAGGAAAACTGAATCAATGGTAATTGCCTCATCCACAAACCTCTAAAATCATGAACACAAGAGAGCAATATGTCTTCAAGAGTCTGGAAGGTTCAATCTATCTAACCATCCATTTGAAGATGAAAAGAAGTTCTAAGGCATAGCTGAGAACTGAAAGCATGTTGGAGACCTCTCCAAACCCTGGAAGTAAAACGAGGATCACGATTAGAAATGATCGTCCTTGGGTCACCATGAAGTCTCACCACCTTTTCTAAATACTGCCTCGATAAAACATCCACTGATCATGACTCCTTGATCACTATAATTTGGGCTGATTTCGTTAAGTAATCCACTTCCACCCAAATAGAATCAAAACCTCCCAGAGCTCGAGGTAGCACAGTAACAAAGTCCACTATGATATCCTCCCACTTACACTGAGGAATCTCTAATAGATGGAGAAGACCCCCAGGAACACAGTGTTTGACCTTCCCCTTTTGGAATACTAAACATCGAGACACAAACTCTACAACTACACGCTTCAGCCCAAGCAAACAAAACTGACTTTTGAAGGATCAGTAAATATTTTTCATACCATGATGCACCGCTAAAAGAGAAACATGGAACTCTCTAAGGACCATCTCATGCATCACTATGGGAACAAAAATCCCTCCATGATACAAAATTCTGTGTTGTTCATCCTCAGACAAACCATCAGGTGCCTCACCACAATCAACTCAGTCATTCCAGACCTCCACCTCAAGATCCCCCAACTGGGACTCTTCTAATTTTTGAATCAAGGACTATTGTACCTTCATGTAAAAAATACAGCCTCTACACCCAACTTCTCCCATATCAAGATGTAATGTTGACATTTCTTCCATTACTCTCCAGGAATCACCAGATTCATGCAAAGTATCACTACACGACGTTCGGATCTGCACATCAGCTACAACATTCTCTTTTCCAGGTGTATACGATATTTCAAAGTCGTATTACTATAGGAACACCATCCACCGATGTCGTCGTAAGATCAAGTCACGCTGGGATAAAACATACCTCAAACTCTTATGATCAGTGAAAACCACAAAGCGCTCACCAATGAGGTAATGACTCCACAACATCAGATAAAAACACCACATCTATCAACTCAAGATCATGGGTGGCATAGTTTCATTCATGGGGACGTAACTGTTGAGACCCATAAGAAACAATTGACCTTTGTTGCCTAAGAACACAGCCCGACCCCAAATGTGAAGCATCGATGAAAACATCAAACTGAACTCCTTCAGCTCGAAGACAATGGACTGAAGCACTTACTAACTTCTCATTTAGATACTCGAAAGCTTCCTGACTCTATTCAGTCCATATGAATGACTGATCCTTCTTGGTCAAATATGTTTGAGAAGTCACAACTAGGGAGAAATTGGCCAAGAACCTCCTATAGTAGCCTACGAGAACAAGGATGCATTTCACCTATGACACTGTCTTGGGGGCTTCCCAAGACACAACTGCTTTAAACATCGATGGATCCATAGCTACACCCTATTGGGACACAACATGCCCCATGAAATGGACATATTGAGTCCAAAACACACACTTCTAAAACTTCCCAAATAGTTGATGTCGATGAAGAACTCCCAAAATGGATCATCGATGTTTTGCATGCTCCTCTTCAGATGTGGAGTACACAAGGATGTCATCGATGAAACCTACCGTGAACATGTCCCAGAACTCACGGAACACTTCATTCATCAATCCCAAGAAAACAATTGGAGCATTCGTCACTCAATTCGAAATTACAACGAACTCATAATGCCCATGAGAACAATGGAAAGCAGTCTTCGAGATATCTGCATCCTTCACATGTATCTGATGATATCTTGATCTTAAGTTGCTCTTTGAGAAACAAATTTCGCCCTTCTGTTGATCGAATACATAATTAATCTGCGGAATAGGATAGTAGTTCTTTATTGTCACATTATTTATGTGAAGATAATCGACACACAACTGCATGATGTCGTCGGCCTTCTTCATGAACAGAACTGGTACACCCCATAGGGACACACTTGGTCAAACAAAACTACACTAAAATAGACCATCAAGCAGTATACGCAGATCTCATAACTCAAAAGGGGCCATCCTATATGGATACATAGAGATAGGAGACACTCCTGGCTGTAGCTCGATCCCAAACTCGATCTCTTGTCGAGGGGGTAATGCTACAACCTATTCTGGGAAGACATCAGGTTACTCCTCTACGACCCTATGAAATGCCAACTGCTGAACCTCTGAAGAACTCAGCATCATCCCAGTCTCCATTGACGATAAGGTCGGACCACGCTTATGACCCATCCAAGAATCTCACTCACCAACAAACAATAGTTGCCCTCCACCAGCATCAAAGAAAACGACCTTCTTCCTATAGTAATCGATGGTAGCCTGCACCTAATAAAACCAATCCATGCCAATGATGACATCATATGGTTGTATTCGTAAACATAAGAAATATCCCCAAGAGCGGTGTTGCCCCAACACTAGCTCACAGTCTCTACAAACATCAAACAATTCGGCTTGACCTCCAAATGGCGTAGTCAATGCCAAGGGCACTGAAAGCCTCTCTACCTCAAGTCCCAAATCATGGACAAGGGTTGGTGATATAAAGGAGTGTGTCTCTCCTGAATCAAACAAGGCATAAAAAAAGGTAGAAAACAAGCCAAGGGTACCTCGAACGACATCTGGCTCACCTAGAACTGGCATCGCTAGAGCATGAAGCTGACCAGGATCTCCTCCACAGCCTCTCTGACCTTGATATTGACCACCAGCATGACCGTGCTATGCTCTCTGAGGATAAGGAGCATCATGGGGCTCTCCTTTACCTGCCCTATCTCCCCTCTGGTGAACTAAAGCTGGTGAAACTGGCTGTTGTTGCTTTGGTTGTAACTGCCTCAAAGGAGGAACCTAGACCTTACAGCTCGGTGCACGATGACCGCTCTGAAAGGTTTGAAACTCTTGCTACTAATGGCCACGACTACCTCTAGAAAAACAAGTGCATGATCCCTTGGCATAGGCCTGATTGTTGCAGCCTCTGGAGAAACGAGATGTGAAGGGTTTGGACCTACCCCCAGCTGAATGGAATCTCTTATGCCCTGAGTACTGAGTACCCCAGACCATATCCTTACTTTGTGAGGAATCATGATGATCCCCTTATCGTGATGATCCGGTCCTCGACAATGTCCTCTCAACAACCTCTGCCCTCACCAGAACCTCAAGATATGTGTTTAGCATAAATGGGGTAACCTGACGCTGGATATCTGGATGCAAAGACTCCTCGAAATGCCTCGCCCTAGATACCTCATCTAGTAACAGGTCTGAAGCATATCGTCAATGGTTTTGGAAACGAATCCCAAACTCTTGAACACTGGAGATCCCCTGTCGAAGGGTAAGAAGCTCCTGGCGAATAGATGCCATTTCATTCGAAGAATGGAACCTGGATCTAAACATGTCTCGGAACTACTACCATGAGATCGCAGACTCATCATGACCCCCGAGGAACAAGGACCACCAATACCTTTCTGCTCCATGCATCATCGTCACAGCTAAGGACACCCAGTGCTCCTTCCGAGCACAAATCAAACTGAAGCCTATCTCGACCTCCTCCAACCCGTCTTTCATGACTGCATCTGAAATGGAGCCCTCTTACTTATGTAGACTCTGGCACTGAAACTCTTAGAGTATCTTCCTCCAAGTGTCATCATCGTCAACCTCTACCTTGCGGCGACCTGCTAGAATAGCCTGCTGGACATCTTCTATGCAAACCTGACGACGACGTCGACCTGGAGCCATACCTGAAAAATAACAAACACATAGAGCTCCTAAGACTAGAATATGGAAGGTCAACATTAATTAGTTAATTTTTTTCTTTAATTCATTTTAGGTTTACCTATACCAAGGTCTACCCATTCACAGACATGCGCAAAGAAGAATGATTCATGATCTTTTCCTAGGTCTTCTCCCTGAAACATGTATCACATTGTTTAGTATCCATTGTAAACATAAAGGTCCATACATAAGATCATAGGGGGCCCTAAAAACAAATTTCTCACCAGTTTGCAGTGTTTACTGCACTTGCTGAACATGAGTGACATTGTTTCCCTACCGACCCATGTAACCTCACATGTGCCTAACTCCAAACTCTATCATATCCCTCAACCAGAGCTCTGATACCACTCTTTCATGAACCCCTCCCCACAAAGTGTACCCCTCCTAGGATGGCAATGTGAAAAGGGAGATAATGACCCCCCGAGTCCCGCCTCCAGTAGGCCCCAGGTTTGTGACTAGAACCGAGGGTATAATAAACACACAAATGGGTGGCATTACCCTCTAAGAGAACACATGCGGAAGAGAGTGATATGATAGATAACAACCAAATCCAACTCAGAACTAAAATATAAAATAACCCCATGAACACATATGAAATGCCATGAAAAATTACTACAACTAAAAGGGAAAACTACATGTTTCCAAAAGAATGTAAAACAGCAGCAACCACAAGCCCGAACTGCTCCTCCAACCACAAGCTAGTAGTAACCAGCTTGATCTCCAACCTACTCCAAGTTACCTGAAAACAGTTTACATATGCGTAGGGTGAGTATAACAGTATATTCAGTAGGATCCTCTGAGAAGCCTCTCGTGAAAAGGTAAAGAAAGCATGCTAAAGAACAGTGAACAACAGTGAAACTAACTCGTCCCCTAAGTAGGTATACCATGTTCCCAACCTCACCATGGCTACTATCACCATGTAACGAATACAAGAATATATCATTTAGAAAAGGATATCAAGGGTAACCCGCTACTACTTCTCCACTTGTTTGCCACTTTTCCCCAACAACACACGTCCTGTGCATCTCTCTCTAAAGTCTTGCCCATATACACCAAGGCTACGCTTTACAATCTGCACCATGTGCACCAAAAAGGCTTTCTCACAGACACCTGGGCCAAGAACCACACCATCCTCACAACCACAAGTAACCAACTAGTTTTCGGGAGCCACCACAGCATGCATAACGTGTATCATACGTCAGGTATTATACCTCATGCCATTACAGCCTATACTCCGAATAAGGATCCTCAAGCAATCACAACCTGTACACGTTACACCTATAGTTTTCCATAGGATACTATATCCAGAATATATGTGTGTGAATAACCACAAGCCATTACATCCCTATACACACATATATGGGGAAAACTAACTGCTCTCCCTAATGGAACTAGTATCTACCAGGAGAAGAGAGACGGGTCAAAGGGGGTAGTCATCCATTCACTCTCCCATCAGAATGTTTGGGAAACACCCCCCCAGGGCTCAGAATCCTCGGGGTGCCAGTTTTCCTACCTGGTATGGTGGATTATTGTATAGAAACACAAAAATTACAAAATATATATAACTCAAAACCACTCTATGGGAATAACCAAGCCTTAGACACAACTGTAGCAAACGTCTCGAGGACTCCGGACTGCCACTCCTATGACTAGGTATCTTATAAGCACACAACCAATTAAATGGATTTATTAGATTACTTATTTCCATTTTTTATCAATTACGCTCTTCGTTAGTTAATTCTTCAAACATTAAATAACCATTAGAAAAACCACATTAAATACATTAACATCACACCCAAGTCAATTGTTCCTTCAAAGTTACAATCTCATCACTATGTTCTAGCATCTCTATCCCCATGGGTTAACATCAATTATTCATACATTCATTACAGAATTACTTTCCCATATTACCAGGTATTATAGAAAATCATCACATGCTACTAAACTCAAGGGGGATCATCTTGGTGAGTATAAGTACTACCCGTAGAGTTTTTTTTCGCCTATAGCAGGAGCATAGAACAATTCTCCCTTGAGAGTCTAAACACGTAAAGCACGTGACATACCCCGCGTGTCTTCGCCTCCTTCAGATGAAGGGTAAGTAAGACTAGTTTCCTTGAGAAGTGGGGAAAAGTAAAGTTGATAAACCGCAAAAGAATCCACAAGCATCCAACAACCACATTCATCCCATTACATCATCCCTGGTGTCCTTCCTGATACCCATATGCATAAACTGATGCATCTTTCCACTCTAGGAGCCATCCGCTGGCACAACCAAAAGGCCTCCCTACCTCCACATATCACAACTCCCTCCCAGGGTCTCATCACCGCACAAGAAGCAGTAAAAAACATCACATCAATTTGGGCTCATGACCCTTTAACAAAGAATCTGGCCTTCAAACAACAATCACTAACGGTTTTTAGGTTTACCAACCAACTAAATTTAAAAAGCACATTCACATTCCTTATTTAACATCAAGCTGGAACAACATCCATAACAACAACTGGATTCATTTACATGAATCATTATCTTTAGCCAATTAATTATCATAAAATTCTAGCTTTAAGTTCTTTACCAATTTCATCAAGATCAACATGCTAAAAATTAAGGCATAGATATCACACAATTTAGAAAAACAAGAGGTGAACCGTTATCATGGAACAAATCAACAACATGCGATCAAACCAATTATTTTAATCCGGTTGAAGTATTCAATTAAGTAAATTTCATTGTAATCCAATGGGCTAAATTATGAAAACTCTATGATTTCACATAAACAATTAGAGAAGCCACTAATCCCCTACCTTAATGGTTTTTACAGAACCACAACGGTCAATGAACACCACGATGACCGGGACGATTAACCATGATTCCTCCCTAGATATCTTCTCCTTACACAACCAAGACCAAAACTCATCACGAACAACATCCACTCAATTAGATCTACCCATAACGAGCGTAGATCTAATATCCCGAGAGAAGAGGAGGATTTGATCTAGGTAGATCTAAGAAACCCAAAAAAAAGGATCACATACCTCAAGAAACTAGCTTCGATTCATGAAAAGAAGCCTCCCGATCGCCTCTAAAATGCATAGGAGTGGGTTTCTAACCCACAAAGGAGAGTAATCTCGAGTTATGGCTACTTAGGGGCTTAAACGAGGTGATTAAAGGAAAAATGTGTAAGATATACAATTTTAGGATCTAACTTTAAGTTCTTGCATGGTTAGTCCACACGGTTTAACAACCCGTGTGCTAACCATGCGTTAGCTTCTGCCTTGACAACCACTCCTCGCACGGTTAGTCCACATTGTTAGAAAAACCGTGTGCTAACCATGCGTCAACCACTACCTCCAAGACCAGCCTTGCATGATTTGGCCGCATGGTTTATGAAAACCATGTGCCTCCCGTCGAAGGCCATAACCCATTTTATTTACTTAAAAGGTCCACCCAAACAAACCCTCAAGTCACCTTGACATCTCGGGACACCACTATCACCACATTTTCACAAAGGAATAGACCGGAGAGGTCCGGGCCATTACACTTCAATCTGTTATGATCAATAATTCTGAATATTAAATTGAATATTAATGTCCGCACCATTAAATGAAAGTTATTTAATATATTTCTTGGAGATTTTTTTATTATGTGTTTAGAATTTGAAGGAATAATAAAAATTTATATTTAAATAAAAATAATGGGACATTGTTCTTCCATCTGAAGGAAAAAATTATAATATTTTAATAGGGTGAACCAAATTCTGTTCTGGCCAATGAAAATAAATTTCATTAGTTTTATAAATATTTGAGAACAATATCTTATGGGTATATGGTTTTGGATTATTTTTTGTGATATGAGGAAATTATTTATAATATTAAGAAGGTTAAAATATGGGTTTTCACTCAAATGTGTTTACTAGAATCCCACAAAAAAATGATCTTGGTGGCATGAAATAGGGACCATTTTAATGAGGATGTTTAATGATAAGAAAATTCAATTTCTATTTGGTTGAAAAATTATTATAATGAATTTTTAAGAGATTATTATCAAAATATCGATTCATTATCAGTTTTTTAAATTTAGACATAAGGGTCATGTATTCAAATAAAAGAATAATTATTTGACTAATAATTGGGATAAATATTATATTAAAATATTTTCAATCTGTCTAGCTAGAACATATTTGTATAAAATATAATGATATATTTAATTATGTAAATACATTTAATGATACAAAATATACATGGTGTAAATCATGAGGATTATATTTAAAAAATTTCTAAACCCATATTCAACTAGTCTATGTGAAGTTGATCATGCAAGTGAAGTTGTGATAAGTTGATTATGGGTTTTATAAAACCATAAATATTTATTATGTTATTATATATAGGCACATTATATTATTTTTTTTAAATATTTTTTTAATATCATACTATAAACTCATGTAATAAATTTTAATATTTTTGTAAAACATTTTTCAAGAAGTATTAATGTAATAAGGACTTAGTAGAATCATATATAAATATATACGCCATTATATAATGTTAGAATATTATTATAAAACCTATATTGGTTTTAAATGATATTTCTCATAGTGATTAGATTTTAAGATGTCATTATAAAATATATTTCACAATATTTAATCTTAATAATAGTCATAATTGTTTATATAATAATGTTTATATACTAAAGATAACATATCAATAAGGCAATAAATTTATAAATTGTATATGTTATATTTGTTATAAAAATATAATTGAAATTAAATTATTTCATTAATGAAATTCCATTCCATGGGTAAATGAATATTTCTGATATATTTACCCATGATTTTTGATATATTATTCCTAACTAGGAGGAAAAAATCTTGTTTGTATTGAATACTATTGTACAAAAAAATCAAATACTTCTATATTGAATCTTTCTTGTATAGCTGTTGGAATTAGAAGATAAATTAGGTGATATATCTGAGAGGGGTGTATTTAGTCTAAGCACATCACATCAGGGTGATTATTTTTAATTTGATGAGGAAAAAATGGGTATATAAGACTTCATTTATTATACATAACTCTATTAAATTGGTATAAATAATATGTATCGTTTTCTTCTTATTAAAGATTTTTTTATTATGCCTAATGTTTGGGAAAATATTTATTGATTATCCTTAGGTTATGAAAACAAATGTTTTGGTTGTAAAATGAAAAAATTACTATGGGGATGTGTTAAATAAGGTATGAAAACATTGGGTTTTTAGTTATTTTTTTGGATAATGAATCGATCTATTGTATTTATGGATTAAATGAATAAATTATTTACAAAATATTTGGATAAATTGGTTATTTAAATTATTTAGTAGAATATGGGATATTATAAATTTTATGATGATCATGAGTAATGTTTGTGGATTTTAGAACATAAATTAACAGAATACAGTTAAATTTATAATTTTAAAAATTTGGCTTCCATTATATGAAATTTTATACCATGTTAATTTTATAAAAAAAATATCATGTAAAAATGGATCGTTATATAAATAATATGGGGAATAATTGAAGAAAAAAATAATTTCATGTAGATTTTCATTTTTCTTGGATTTCTTTGTAACCACCAATGAATTTTTGAAAACATTTCCCAATAAGATAATACATTATCCTATTTAACTATATAAGGATTTACTTCCACTTAGATGATGAAATTTAAGATTATATTTAAAATTAAGATTAATAGGTATTTATAATTTAGAATTATCCTTTCCATAAAGGAAATGGGTTTTGAAATTATAATAGTAAAAAACCTCTCTTATTTTATAATAAATAACATTAAATAATACTTTTCAATGAACAATTTTCCACAAAATGTAGATCATGTATTGTATGAGAGGTTAATATTTATATAACAGTGATAGTTATATATGTTTAACAATGATGATAAATGTTCTATATGAATTCAAAAGTAGTTATGTGAACTAAATAAATCTTGTTCGAAAACAAGATTTTGAGTGTGACTTGTAGCTCTATATATTCTAAACATCAGGGAAGAACTAAAATATATAAAACATTTATGATTTTATTATTATGAGGGAATAAAGATTGATAATACTAATTTTTCAAAGAAATGATTTATTTTTTAATATGGTAGATTTTATGACAACAATTGTAATTATGGATTCAACTTTTCTTAGTAATAGAATGGAACTTGGAATACAAATATTTGGATTATTTAATAGGATTACCAAATACACCTCAAATTAAAAATATAATATGAGTTATTATTCAATTTTTTTACAATATTTTTAATTTGAGATAATTTTTCATTGTATCAAAATTCTCGTATCTATCATAATGTAATAGTTACATTATATTATATTAAAATTTATATTTCTATAAATCATGATCAAATAATTACATTGAATTTTTTATAATGACATCAAATATTATTCTGTTGAAGATAAAGTTTTACTATATATTTTTTATCCCAAAATTCATAGATAATCAGAGAAGAAAATTCGAGAATTCGAGGAAATTAAATTGTCATGTTCATTGTATTATCAATTCATTTGGGATATATATATATATATATATATATCAATTCAAAAGAATTCTTATAATAATAAATTTCATTCATGTAAACTGAGGATGCATTTAAAAACAATATGAAGAAATCAACGTTGAACAACATATTATTATACAGAATCTAGGGAGAGGAAGTTATTGTTTGTTGAATTTGTGCATATAATGGTTGATAAAGTAAAATTGAATCACCATTGTATATAACAAGCCAAGTCTATGTAAAATAATTAGATTGATATGTGATATAAGACCATTATTTTTATGTAGTTTTTCATATTTTCCTAAATTTACTCCATTGAATGGTGTGATGCATTTTTGTATAAGACGTGGATTTATTGAACAATGTGATATTATTGAAAAAGTGAGACAAAAATGTTTTTAATATACCTATATAGAAGCAAAAAGGGCCAAATTTCGAATGTGAAAATTCCAATTTAGATTATTCATTATTGGGAACCTATGTTTTGAAATAAGGTTACATACTTAGTTAATGTTTTATCGAAAAATTAAATGTTTAATGAATCTTCACGGGAACCTGAAGAATGTATAAGAAAAAATATCACCACATATTTTCCAAGAGTGTAACAAAGTTGGTGCAAAATATTTATTTAAGGGATGAATGTAGTATTAAATTATATTAAATTATATTTTTAGTTGTGTGCTTCCAAATATATATTCTAGGGAGTTATATATGTTTCAATTAACAATTAAAAAAAGTTTATTAAATCAATATATAAATATAAATTTATATTATTTTCATGATATAATATATTATTTATTAAAAGGCTAAATAAAATTCCATAGTTTAACTAATTTGTTTACATATAATATACAAACTTATTAATTAGAATAACTTTATTTTAAATTTATAGATAAATTTTTATGATATTTAGTAAATAATTTTAAAAATTGTGAAACAAGAAAGTGATTATCAATATAAAAATAAATATTTTTTTTCAACAAAACAATATAATTTATTTTTGTATATTATTCAAAATTTTATTGTGCAATAAATTTTCATAGATTTTAGTAAAATCATGTACATAATTTGAGTCTTCATTTCCAAAGAATGTTAAATTTTTTGATAAAATAATATATATTTTTTGTAATATGGAACATTTCTAAATAATAAATGAAATGTATATTCATTGTTTTTACTAATGATAGTTATTGTAAAACAACATAAAACATTCTTTTTATTCATGTTTCTGATGTTTAGAATGACCAAATTTTTAATTTAATTTTTCAAATAATTTTCATTATAATTTGAATGACACATCTGAATTTGTGTTCCTTTAAAAAAAGAGGATTTTTTATTCCAATTATAATATATGACTATTTAATTATGAAATATCAAGATTTTCATTATATCAACATTAATCTATATAAATAATATTAGAAAATTACTCCCACAAGAAATTTCTTATTGAAATTTTAGATATAAAAATTACATTTTATTTTTGGTAGTGTAATAAGGTAAATTTTAAAAAAATTAAAATTGTAGGTCATGATTGAAATGAATTTTACAACACATTGCTATAATTTAATATTAATATCATGATAAATATTAAAATACTTATTTAGGTTGGCGCAATGATTTAACAGTATCAGAATAACCATGAATGGTGAAATTATGATAAATTTTAGAAATAATACGAAATCGATCTACATTAAGGGATATATTTGATCTTATATAATTTATATTAATAGAATTAGTAGAATTACATAATTTTAATGATATTTATAATATAAAATTATAAAAATAACCCTAAAAATATAATTAATGGGAATTTTTTGTATAAAAATATATATAATAAAAAAATATGAAATATTTTGTGTTATTTAAATACACACGTTTCTTTTCCATATATCATGTTTTCCATTTTGTTGACTTATTACACATAACAAATTACATCCTTAACCATATTGAAAAATATATTTTTAAAAACACTCTGAAATAATGTATTATGTAGTACACCCACTCTAAATAAAAACCCATTACTTTGATGAATTCATTTATTTCATATAAGTTATATTTTACATTGGAAGTATACACTCCTTTGATTTAATTTCACAAACAAATGACTTAATCGAAATAGTTGTTTTGATTTTTGATAAAGGTGTGATTATTTCTTTTATTGTATACCTCTTTATATCAATAATATTTATGATGAAATATCTATTTTTTGGAACATCTATGAGGTCCAACCATATTTTTCATATCTTATACTATCATTCATAAATTATGTGATGAAGATAATAAAAATAAGATATTAATAACTTTTTATTAAATTACAGTTACTTGTTTATCTTCCCTTCCAATTCCCATTTATTCTTTTTCTTTTTTAAGAAACACTTTAGAATCAAATTCCACACATGCAGGGGTTATCCATATTAATTAATCATTATATGAAATAAATTGGATATTATAATTATTCACAAAATTGTAAATATTGATATATGATAAAATCTAATAATGTGTGGATTATTTACCCGGTTATTTATTTTAGTAGTCTTTTTTATATGTATTCCTTTTATTTTTTAAAATATCACAATTCAAAAGGTTTTTTACTGAGTAACTGTGGTCGATTATTTCATATATATAAGTTCATATTCATCATTGTTTTATATCATTCCCAATATTGAGTCATTTATTACATACATGATTAATAGTGTAAACATAAAATGTGTAAAATTATTAATTTGTAATTAAATGAAAAGTATGAAACGTAATTTAAATAATGTGGAAAAATATCATTAAAATGTTTATCATTACTCTATTATTTCTTTTACATTTTTTATGATAACATATGTGGTGTTAAAATTCAATAGGATATAATTTTTAACTAATATAACTACTGAAAATTGAATATTTTCAATATAAATCCTAAAATATCATCCAGAAAATAATACATAAATTAAAATAGAAATATAGTGATTAGTATTTTTTTTAATTTTACAAAAAAAATAATACATTATAATTTCTTTTTATATTGAAAACCATAAAAATAAGAATCTTGGAAGGAACTGAGGAATTTATTCAATCATTTTAATGTTTCGAAGTCATTATATCTAATTTATCAATTATATTTAACTTATCATAATAATATATATCATTATTCATCAATATTATATTCCTATCATTTATTTTTCATAAAATACTAAATCTTTTATCCCATTTCATTTTATCCATTAATTTTAACTGTAATAATCATTTCTACGGTTTCATGTTTGATATCTTATCTGTTTAATTCATGAATTAGTTCTTGGACATCAAATATATTGATGGGGGAAGGGATAAATTATTCAAAATCATTGTGGGATTATTTATACATCTACCATTTTGTATTGTAATTATCATATTGGGTTATTCCATTATGGGTTATAATTTCTAACTATGACTGGTTATTGTTAATATGAATTTAATTTCCAAATAATTCATGATAATTATAATATGGAATTTATTCTTCCTTATAAAGTTTCTTAATTTTACTCTTTATTTTTTTTATATCAATTCAATGATAATAATTATATGACTGAGTATATTTCATGAGTATATATTTTTATACAATTTTCAATATTTTTAATGTATTAATTTCTATTAATATGTTTTTAAAAAATCTATAATAGTGGTTAATATATATTTTATCATCTCACATTTTATAAAGTTGTCAATGGTGTTTAAGTATGAGTTTAAGTAATAATATTTTTTAAATACTTGTTATATTTGTTAATTTTGAATTAATTTTGTTTTTTATTTAAAATCCATATTTTTAATGCCAAAAATGTATATTTATTGATAAGTGCGAGGATTTTTACAATATGAATTTATTATTACTTTTAATATAGAAACAAATATGTATTTGAAATGAAATGATTATAATATGATTTCGAAAACATAGTTATTATAAGGATATTATAGATACAATTCATGGAAGTGATGATTCTATTATCACTATCACTATATTAAACTAGAATAAAGTTGGTAAATTGTCCAAAAATCCCTTCATAGTGGTATGATTAAGTGTTTTATATGAATTTCAACTTATTGGAAAATGTTTATTAATATACTATTTGGGTGGTAGATAATTCAATCAAATTTTAAATAATTAAAATTTTATGAATAAAATGTATTTTTTAAACCTTTTTGGAACATTGGGTTTTAGATTTTAGTCAAAAATACATTCATTTTATTTAAAATGATTTTTTTATTTTTATTATCGTACTTTTATGTTAGAACTAAAAACCATCAAAATAACTAATGTTTTGGAAGGTATTTCATTTTATGGTGTATTTAAAAAATATATTTGTGATTTATAATCTACTAGTGATGTAAAATATATTTTCGTACCTTGTTTTTTTGAAAATATTTTTTATGATACATTCCTTATTAGATTAAGAATTTTTATTCAAATATGTTGTTATAAAAAATGAAACTAAATTTGACATTAACATATATAAAAAAATAATATCTCATTCTGGAACATAATATATTATCCAGAATAATCATTTTTGGATACTTAAAATATGGGTCCAATTATGATGGTCAACTATGAACATGGGATTCTCTAGTTCAATTATTAGATTCTAGAATCATGATATATTTTATTATTTTAAAGAAAGAAATAATGGTATATCATTAACAAAAAGAATGTATATATCATGAATGTTTTTGGACTAAATATTAAATTGTGAATATTTTAATAGAACCTTGAATATTTGGATAATGAGAAATATTGTCTATAAGAATTGTGTTATTTAATATCCTAATGATACATTATGCTTTTGATTTATTATTTATTTTTATTTATGATTATTATGGTATTAATAAAAATCACATATTTCATATATTTATTATTTTTCAGTATTGAAGCATGATTACCTAATGTCCTTATTATCGATGGTGTCTTTAAGAATAATAAATTATGGGATTTCAAAATTTCTTTAATTTATTTATTATATCATTATCAATATTTTTTGAGAAAAAAACCCATACTCATTCACAAAAATATAATATTTTGAATTGTTATCTGTTTTCCACTCATGTTGTCTTTCATTTTCAAACCATAAATTTACAATTTATACTAAAAGTTTTTTTAAATAAATTTGTAAAAGTCATGATTTTGATATATTAATGAGATAAGATCAACAAATTTGATATGTGTGAGTGTCTCAAAGATAACTATCATACTGAAATCTCAAATTAATAATTGAATCATGATATCAAACATATATCTAAATATCATGTTTCTATACTAAATAAACAATATATCATTTTTTTTACAAAATATAAAACATTGTTCTAATTAAATATATAATAATATATTATAAATGATATTTTTAAAAAATTATATATTTTCAATAATAAAACAATATTAATTTCATAAATACTATTTTTAGAAAATTTATGTGACCACATATCAAAGGCATGGGATATTTTTGTGTGTAAAACTCAAATAGTTGAATATTAGCACACATCAAATTCATTTCCTTAGATTATCAATAATATTAAAGATGAAAAAAAATTATGTTATTCAGTATAATAAATTTGTTCACATGAACCTAGATTCTAGATATTAATAGAAATAAAAAATCCTAGTTGTATCTATACATCACAATATGATCCCGATTAATAGAGGGGTTTAAAGCATGATATAAAAAGATATTTATTTTTAAATTTTATATAGAAGGGTTACAAAGGTAATATTTGATGAATTATGATAGGGTATATAATTTATAATTTTATTATATAAGTAAATGCACTAACTGAAACTTATTCTACAATTATATCAACATCCTAATTAACAAAAGTCTATATGGTAATGTTACAAAAATAACCTGAGGAATTTTAAGGATATTTCATAAGTTAGGAAATATGTAATCCAATTTCTATTATCAAATCATTGGAAAAATATGTGGGAGATATATCACGATAAAATGATTTCTAATTATGATTTTACTACACATTCAATATCTCTAGAAGGAAATAAATTCCTTTTTATAATATGAATTAAAAGTATATCATGATGAATGATTAGTATAATATTAGAATTCTTTTTCATAAATTTATAATATTTTTTAATTTTAATCATATGTTCAATGACTATTGATTGAATAGTAAATTTCTTATTTCAAGAATATCAATTTTTAATTGATTATAAAATCTGTAAATTAATTCCATCAAGATAAGTTTTTAGAGTGTAAATTTCTATGATATTTTAATCAATTATTTCAAGAAGAATTTATTTTTTATTTTCTTTTATTTTAATTGTACATATTGAATTATAAGATCACTAACAAGTATTTGAATTAAAAAAATACATTTAAAATGGTTCCAAGATATTTATTTAAGGGTAAATCTCATACACCATATTTGTAAGTTAGTTTGGAATCATGGATGATTGTTTCAATAAATAATAGATGATACACTCCTTGATAGTTGATTATGATTTACTGTAGCACTCACAATGCATAGTCAACCCTAAATTAACAAATGGTGAACAATGTACCTCATATAATCACACTCTCTCATGATACTTCTTGTATATATACTTGCGTTAGAGATTCCTTTACAAATTATATAATGAATAAATCATTACTAGCATAAATTGTACCTATTATTAGAGGAAAATGAAGATAAATAGAGGATAAATACACACAAGGTGTTTTTGGTGCAATGATAAATGGATTCTATACAAAATTCATGGTAATTAAAAAACACCTCAATAGGTTATTCATTAGATCAAGTAATATTCTAAAAATATTTTCACATGGTGCCAAATCCCAAATAGAAAGATCAAGGGCCTCAAGGAAGGGATTTTGTAATTGATACTTGAATAAAGGGAAAGCGTTTTCTTGGATTGAATTACATATGGATTTATCAAAATATACATTATCTAATTATATTGGTCTTCTTGTTTTAAAAGGATTGAGATACCAAGGATGTAAAAAATAGGGATCCATAAATTTAGTGATAGTTCAAACAACCAATTTAGGGAGGAGGATGAAAAAGTGTAAAATAATCCTAATCTATCACCATCAATGAAATTAATTAAATAAATTTTTTATAGAATTTTTCACAATTTTATTGAGTATCAAATTCATTAATTTAGATTTCGTTATATTGAGTTGATGATAATTATGAGTTTTTGAATTATCTAAATGCATCTTATTTCTTTTAATTTAATCTTCACGATCCAATATAATGATCTCTAATCTATTTTCATTTGGGTAGTATATAATGTAATGATGGTTGAATTCAATGTAGATCACTAAAAGAAACAAAATGAGAGATTGAAGTCAGTATATTGCCCATAAACTCAATTATTAATAAATTGTATACTAGAAAAATAAAATTTCATTAATATAAATTTGAAAAGAAATATAAATATGATTTATAGGTGTACTGTAGATCCTATGGGTTTTTTTCGAGCATAGTTTGGATTTAGGGTTACTTTTAAATATGATAAATTATTATGAATTTTTTTATAGAACTATTCCAAAATTCCCATGTTTTCTAAAATCAATTCATGACCTCTTTTTAGAACTACACATTACACAAATGCAACCCCATTTTCCACCAAATTATTTTTCACTCGATTAATTATAATTTTATGCATCAGAAAACATGAAAAATATATTTTACACATCTTTCATTATTATTTTTCATATATTTGTAATTAAATATTTTTTTTCAAAAAATATTATACCTAGATTATAATTATCTAATATTAACAGACACTCTTATATTAGATAATGTACACAACACACAACACCATAATAAAGCGAATAAATGATTTTTATTATTTCAATATCCTTGTTAAAACCTATTAGTATAATTGATAGATATGAGTATGAGAAATAAAATTATTAAATATACTCATAATAATAATAAATAATACAAATATTTTGATTAATAAATTGTAAATAAGCACCAAATATTTAGAATATCATTTTATGCTTCAAATATAATTTTTTTTAAAACTAGTTCTTTCCCATTTTTGTAAGATAATATTACAATATATTTAATCTTTAGTAAGAAATTATTTTTAATAAAAAAATTATATAAATTGTGAATCATTGAAATGAACACTATATTTGGATAAAATTTTGGGATATTTATAAAATGAAATATTTTAATGTAAATAATGATTTTTTTAAAAATTCATTTCATGTAATTAAATAATATAATTTAATGATCTAATTATGATTCCAATTTAATCATAAACCGACATATTACTACATTATTTACATGTAATCTAATAAATTACATTAAAATGTACATTATACTTGATTTTTATGTTAGATCATTTTTTTCCTAAATATTATTCTACTAAACAAAAAAATAATTACTTTTCAAGTAGTTTAAAATTAATTTCTACCACATATAATAATTGAAATGAAAAAAATGATTCAATTTTTTGAATTTGAAGGATCAAATTTTTTAAATAAGTCACTTCTTTTATTTTAATAATAAATATTTTACAGAATTAATATTTTCCACCTCAAAAAGTGAAAAACTAGTAATACATGGTTAAAAGTATTATATATTTATTATAAATAATACATAAATCTGTATTTATTATATTAAATAAAATTTTCTAAACTACAACCATCAATGGATTGAACGATTTGATATTTTTTACCACTTTTAATGGATAATATTTTGACCAAAACTTATCATATATAAGTATTACATCTATTTAGATCCATATTATTTACCCAATATAACGATCTATACCAGTATCCTGTTGGTATATTATATATCAAAACATAAAAAAATGAAACTAAAATTTATAATAGTTCTATATAATCTCCTACATAGATCTTCATATAAATCACCCTTCATAAATATATAATATATAAATAAATTATTCAGGCCTTAGGAAATTAAACCTAAGAAATGGTGGTCTATGATGCTTAGTATTGGTATAATATGGAGATATCAAAGATCATATTAGAATAACATGTGAAAAATGTCATTAGATTATGATATCAACATTTGGAGACTATACTGTTAATATCATAAATGATAATATTGATTCATTGAATAAATCATCGGAGTTTATATGACATGAATCACAACAAAATCGTATAATGTTAATCATTAGAGAATAATATAGTCACAAAACATGTACTTTTATCACACACATATGCGTTGAAAAAATTTACTTAATGTAAAATTATATTTTACGAAACTATCATTATGGAATGGTTTCACTCTACCATCAATCATAGAACTCACAGTTCAATCCAAAGATAGTCATATATGTCAAATTCCATTGCTGAACTAGGTTCACTCAAAATTCCATTCCTGTTTTTCTCGTGAGATATCAATCATTAACAAAATAATTGTTTGAAATTATAGTTACTACCCACAAAATAATTAAAAATAAATATATTTATTCCACATGATCACAATAAATTAATCATATTGTAACCCATGAAAATTAATCATTTGAATTAACATTGCATCAATCCATAACCCATAGAAATGAATTTTGTTTCACAAACATCTTTCCAAAATAATTTTAAAATATACAGGGAAATAATAATGATGGTATCATTGGATTATATTACTAGTAAATCATTAGAAAATTTTATTTTTATTATCTTTGGTTTATCAAAAAATTATTAAATTATATTTGGGGAAACATTCCTTTTCATTTATAAATTTCATATTATAAATATATAAAAATATCAAATTATAAGGGATATAATTTTTATTTAAGTAAATGTTATAAATTTTAATGGATAGTTTAAAACATTTAGCTCCACAAATTATTTAAACTTCATTTCAGTTGTATAATATTATAAAAACATTCATTCCTTACTTTTGATGAAAAGACAATACATACTTCATTTCTAAAATAAAATGAAAAATGCATTCAAAATATTTTTAAAGAATCCAAAAAATGGATAAATTGAATTAAAAAAATAATATAATGCTATTTAAAACTGTATTTAATTTTTTTTGGTAAATATGCATAAGAAATAAAAAGGTGTTTCAGCCGTAGTGAGAAATGATGTGGATTTTCCGTACAAACACATTTTGGTTCTTTTAAGAACATAAGTTTAGGAAAACGAAGGAAAAAATTATTGCCAGTGAAATATGTATAGGATTATAAAATTAATGATTATATTTTGAGTTTTATCATAATATTTCATCATCATAACTTAATCAGAAACTATCCTGACAAATAATAGTATTATAACGTAAAACCTATTATCATTGGCCTAGCTTCCTTCATAAACCATTATACCTAATATATAATAAATAATGGTATAATATCAAAATTATTCTATAAATATAATAACATATATGGAACAATATATGATTTTAGATAAATATTTAACCTCTAATTTATAATTAATTCTTTATTAAATTTACTATTCTATAAGATAATTTCTTTGTTTTTATTTATGTTTTGTTTTTGGATTTTAGTAAATTTATTTTATTCTTAGACAAAAAATCTAAATAGTGATAATAATATTATAAATATTATATATAATCATTATAAATATATTTATTATCATCCATAAGTGCATGGGATTGATGAACGAACTTCACTAATCATGGGGATGGTAAGCCTTACATATGATTGACTTTTGTATTTATTTTCAATAGATGGAATGAATGAAAAGAAAATATAACTTCACATTAAAAATATAATTATAATACAATATATATATAATATATAATATAAAAAGTCTTCCTAATTACTATACATGTATAATATATATGTAAATAGACTCACATTGCTTCCTGGAGGTGGTAGTCCACATGTACACTTGACCGATGTTATCGTTTACCAAATGATTGGATGGTAAAAAGGTATACATGATATTTTCATAATAGAAGAAAATTGGTTTCATTAATATCTTTTATAAATTATAAATACATCATTATATCAATTTATAAAATCTGATGATGAGAAAATAATTATATATGTGTTTTGATATGGTAATTCGTACAGATTCACAAGAGATATATTCAGTCACATTTGATAGGAATGAGGGAGTATAACTATTTTTTAATAATTATAATACTATTTTAGTAAAATAAGGATATTTAATTTGTTATTTTATGAATAATATAACATATTAAGTTGTGGTAAATTAATTTAAATGAATGTGAACAGTTAATTCAATTAGATATTTTTTGAAATTACTCCTTTACACCACATATAAAGGTTTCCATGGTTTGTATTTTAGGAATAAAAAAACTATAGGAAAAATATAGAATGAGGAAAAGTGAAATTTGAATATTTATTTTGATCTTGAAGTGATAGAGTAGAAAGAATATGTGAAATGAGTGTGATCTTTTATTATTTAGGGGTGGGGTACTTTAATAATGTCAATAAACATTAAATTAATACAAGTTACTTTTGATGCCCAAATATAAATTCATTTATAATATCTGAACATAATATGACTCTGAATCAGAATCCTATTATCCAATAAGATTTATATTTTTTGAATCATATTTTCACCCATATATTTTAGTTTTAACCCCTCGTTAGCCATTTCTAAAATTACTGTAATATCAATGTCCTCTACCATTTAAGTTTTAATAACGTTACGATGATATTAATAAATAACCTTAAATAGAAAAATGTTTATTTCTAAAACCATTTCCCTTAAACATGAATAATTGTATGTTTTTAAGAATTTCATGTCATTTAATAAAATATTATTTATTATATAATATCATTACTATCATTTTGACCATATTCATATAATATATAAATAAATTCAACAAGATAATGGGGAAATTAGAATATTATTCTATAAAATCTCTCAAATTGTTTATATTAATATATAAATATCATTTGAAAAATAAAATAATTTAAATAATATACCTTTTAATATACTTATAATAATATATTTAATATTTTTATTAAATATAAAAATACTAAAAAGGTGTTTCGTAAGAAATTAATTTCATTATATAATTAATAAATATTATTTAATATTTTATATTAGGAAATTAATTTTACATATCTCAATTTAGGTAGTAATATTCATTAATATTATAATTTTTTTCATATGGGGACAGATATGAGACATCACAATAATAGGGAGTGATATTTTGTATGTTCCATTGATATAAATATTATATTGGTCATTTTGATTGACATTGGTCCATTTAAATAACATATCATCACCTTAAGGTTATAATGTAAGAATTAAAATAATTAAATAAGAAATTTAATGAATATTTTCCACCTTACCAGTTATTTCACCTGGTTTAACTGGATTTACCCATTAGTGAGCTGATAAATTTAACCACCGTTACTATTCATATTGCAAAAATCACAACAGTTCTATTTTCATGATTTAAAAATCATAATTATTAAAATGTAATTGATTTTATATAATTGAATACATATTAATGAAATAAATTATTTTCATATTTTTTTTCCAAAAATTGTATGAAAAATTATTTTTATAATATTACATTTTCTGCTTAATACTGGATTTATTATTATCATGGGAATAATAATAAATATTATATGACATTGAAAAAATCAATGAATATATAAAATATTAATTTCAATAAAATAAATTATATATAGTTAAAAATTTTATTTAATAAGATAAAAATTATTGAGCAAACAAAAATATGTTTTCATAAATGTAAGTCATTTATTTTCAAATGTTTATTATTTTAATTTCTAATTATTTGATAACTAATGAATTAAACATAAATTCTTTAAAAAATATATTTTAATAATTTATTCCATGCAATTAAAACTCACCAATCTTGTAACTAAATGATGTTAATATTAATATAGTACAATGCAGTTTATCAAAACTCGAAATTCAGGATAGTGCAAGCTATCAAAAAAATTATATTATTTTGTAAAACATTTATCCCAAAAAATCCAAGTTTGTTATATTATACCCCAATAAAATAGTTTTCCCCCTGATTTTTTCTTAATAAAATAAAAAAATAGTATACACATTTTCATCATATACCCAGGTTTGAACATTACATCCTCAAATTAGTTGTTTTGCTATAATACATTGACCACAAGAGTGGTATTGTTTCATAGAACATTATCTATATGATATATAATCTCCAATAGTGATTCATAATAATAATAATCACTCTATAGTCGTATGAACATTTATTTTAGTACATGGTATTTAACTAGTTATACATCCTTTCAAGTGATGCGTAGAACACATCATTAACATGAGTCAGATTCGGTGGGAGTACAGATCGATAACACACTCTCTAGATATGATCATGAATTTGAAAAGTGATGAAATACCAAGGGATTAGATTTCCCCTTTTTCAAAATATCTTCACCATTTCCTTATGAGATATTCATTATAATTCCTTCTCATAAACATTAAACACTTGCATTTTTTATGATGGCCGATTAGATTTTTTTGTTGACTCTTACATGATTTTATGTACTGTAGAACTAATCTAACACTATATATCATTTAATTATATATATCTTGTCTTAATACACATATTTATCAAACTTAATTCCAACACATTAGTGTTCTATACTTCCTATTATATAGGGATTCCTTACAAGCTATCTAAATACTATCATGAAGGCTATTGTTGTATGAAAATACCACCAATGGAAGGGGTTGATACCAACATCCTTTTAAATATATTATGAAATACGCCAAAAAAATTTATAGATTTTGATTATTAATATTAGAATTAACATCTGTTTGGGGATGATTAGTAGTGGTAAAATATAACATTGTGTCATGAGCCTGTGGAAAACCTCCCCAAAAAATTAAGGTAAACCATAGATCTGAATCAGATAAAATTGATAGTGTTCCACAATGAAATATTACCACATAAAAAATTTATAACTAAGTACTTTGATCAATAGGGAAATATTATGAGAATAATTTTTTGACATGGGAATTAGACTGACTACTTCCCATATAATATTATTCCTTATATATGTTTTGGGGAGTTTGATGAAAAATTTTGTGGTGGTGTTTTTGAAATTTCATTCTCGTATGTGTCATGGTTATAAAATTACATTACACTTTGGTATATTATCCATTACATGAGGACTTCCAAACACCCAAAATCATACTATTAAATTTTTATCATCATTCCATCACACCAAAAATACTCCTTAAAATAAGTATATATCTTGGAATTTCACGGATGAATATAGAATTATGAACTATATCTATCATCCAAAAGATCCTTCTTCAAATATTGAACCTAATAGAAATATACATGGTTCACTTACATAATTGTCACAGTAGAATAAATATTGAGTTTAGGAAAATTTGGCACCTTCTATTATACCACTATATCTTCATTATATGTGTAATAACCTTGTGTTCCTTCGTGATATTTGTTTCTAGAATAGATGTATGTTGTGTTATATTACATAATATTAAACAAGTAAAAAATATAATGAATCTAAAATACAATAAACTATAAATTATTATCATTAAAATAGTTGAAGAAGAAATGAAAAATCAAATCAATTAAAATTACAAAAAATTTAATATTAAAAAATTAAAATTTGAAAATATAGATCAATTTAATCATTTAAAATCAGAACCCCCATGTCTAGAAATGTATAAAATAAAAAAATAATACTAAAAAAATCAACAAATTACAAACCTAAATACATACCCACAAGAATAAATGTAGTTAAAATTGGGTGAATTAATTAATTTTTATTTATAGAATGTAATGCAAAACATTTAATATTAATTTGATTGTTTAGAATATTAGCCCAACCATTTGGGGTAGTAACCTCATATTTGGAATAGTAATATAACATAATACATATAAATAATTGTATATATAATACCTACCATGACTAATATAGGTAAATATGAATATTATAATTTCATAAAACAAATATCATGATAAAAAACACAAGATATAAGTATATTTTTTTAAATTTTATTTTAATCTATTTTATACAAAATTATTTTATATTAAAAATGGAATATAAATATGTTACAATTTTGTTTTGATAAAATAAATAACATTTTCAAAATCATCACATATAAATTTTCGAGTGATTATTTTCTGTAATTTTATAAAATACATTTGTTTTGGAATTGAATAATAAAAATATTGTTTTCCTCATAACATGTGAAAGATAAATTAATTAATTCATTATCTATTAATGAAATAAAATTTTTATATCCCAAGGATCATGAAAAAAATATTTAATTCCATAAATCGGTTAATAAGATATGATAAACTACATTTTAAAATCCAAACATATGTGTCTAAAACCTAAGGTCATGACCGGTCCATTAATGTTTTTTCTTCTTTCCACATTATTATTTAATAAATTATGAGAGTTAAATTTATAATAGGGTTTAATCTAAAAACCCATTCTAAAATATTTATAAAATATATATAGTTTCCGAAATAAAATATTAAAAGGTTTACATCTGATATAGTATTTTATTTTATATTTTCTTATGAAAAAACCTCTCCATCCTTAATAAAAAAACCCATCTTCCTCCCCATAGAGAACCTCCCATAGATCACTTTCCAGAGACAATTTTCTTCCCACAAAAAATCTATTAATACCATATTTGTCACGACCCGTCCCCTGGGGCCTGTATCGTGACTACCCCAAGCCTACCTTCCATAGGCCAGGGGCTGGGGACTAGCACCAAAGGTGTAATTCCCTAAAACTGGGAAGGAATTTCCTTTATAAATCATTGCAACACACAACCAGAGTACAAGAGGAAGCAAACACTAAGTATAATATGTATAAAAAGTGTACTGAAAGTAAAGGGGGCTGGAATACAAGACCCACTATAAAGTACAAATACAATTGAAATAAAGTACAATTGAAAAGGTACAAACAGCTGAATGGTGAAAGTAGCTCATGGATCATCATTCGGGGTTCCAAACTTAAGGGTAGGTACAGATGGTTCCCACAACACTCCACATCCATCAAACTCCACCCTGTACCGATACGTCGTATGATCCTCCTCTGGGTACCATCTAGTCCAGGCGTTCTCGGCCTCTGTCAGCGTTGTCCATCGTCTGTATCCAACACAACGAGGTGCTGTAATTTCCTGTGTAGGTGTGTGTATAATGATAATCAGTAGGGACCCCAAGACCCTCAAGGTCTCCCAAAATTAAACAAGGAGAAACCACATAGTATGGAATAAATGGATAACAATTACTTATGTATATTCCCATACATATTCATAAGATACTAAGTAACCCATCTCAATCCTTAGTACAACATAAAGGTCATTAACTCTACTCAAACCATGATTTTTATTATTGAAACCATAGCTGCTGGAGAACTCCTCCTCTATCGAGTACTGTGGGACTATCGCAACACTGAGTCATTAATCACTATCCTTGGACTGCTGATGTACTTCTCTTGGCGAGTACCGCAGGTCTGCTTCCAACTACCAGGTGCTCCACCCAATGTGAGTCTGCCGTAAAATACTGAGAACTACCCCTAATAGCATACAGAGGTACTTCTCCAATCGAGTACCGCATGTGTGCTTCCAACTACCAGGTTCTCTGTCCACCATGGGTCTGCCTCCAAATACCTGGCACTCCCCACTACGCTATTCGAATCACTCCGAGTCGAATCGGTCAACCAGTCGTCCGGTCTATCAACTACTAGGTCTCCGCACTCTGTCTGCTCGTCTCCAAGAGGATCTGCGCCATGAGCTACTGGTCGATACTCCTAGTGTCACAATGTATCACGTGGAAGTATATCAATGGACCGCCACGTCATAGGGGTCTCAACGCAACAGACGGCACGTCAATCAAACGCACGGTCTGTATGTTTTTATCCTTTTAGTGCCAAGGGCCCATTTGGTTTTGTGTACGAACCGACATGACGGTATCTCAACTATACCCCAAACTCCACTGGGGTATTCTCAAAGGGATGAATCTGTTCCATAAAAAATGACACTGCTGATGGTTCGTCAAATGAACGCTCGTAGCCTGAGATATGGGCGAAAAGGTGTAAACGAGTATGACGGGTTCGAGTCTGGTCCAATTCAGTTGGACTGACCCGAACCGGTCTGTGAATCTGAATCGTCATGAAGATAGAGCCCAGCCCGAAGGTACGGCCCTCCCTAATGGTACAGCCCGACCCAAAAGCGGCCTGATGGCCAACGTGGCCAGGCCCGCAGGCGGCCAACGCCACCTGGCTGGCCGAGCCACCTGGCCTATCTGGCTAGGCCGCGTGGCCTGGCTGGCCACACATTGGAAGGGGGTATCTCTCCATCATTTTTTTGAAACGGCCAGCATGAGGCACCGCCCCTGGTAACCGCAGGACCCGAAGGGTCCCGCCTGTAGCACGTACCAGCGGCCGGCTCAGCCGGTTGCCCTCTCTTGTCCGTTCAGCCTAAGGCCATGGGTCTTCTCAGGCATGGGACGACGATGTCGTTCCCATACTCTCCCTCTACGGCCCACCTTGGCTGTGGTCCGACACCAGCGACACGACGTCATGGTGTCGCACCCCTCCACCGCGGCCTGCCATGGCCGCAGCCTCCTCCTGCCCTCCGCGCAGCGTGATGGCACTGCTCACCTCGGTCGAGGCCCGCCATGGCCTTGGTCTTCCACCGCTTAGCGAGGTGGTGTCAGACCCTCTTGGAGACCCGACGACCTCTGAGCCGCCGATTTAATTCACATTCATCCCATCGCTGTTCGCCATTGTTCGCCACGGTCCGTTCCTCTGTCGTCGACAAACAATATCATCCAAAGGGGGTAGGTCGACCATGTTGGTGTGGTCTGCACCTCCAATGTTAGGTTGATAACATTCGGCATAATGAAAACCAAAATATTATCGACGTAGGATGAGAACAAAACAACTCAAATCCCCTACCTTTTTTGATGATTGTTCATAGATGATGTCGCGGGAAAAAGTGGCGTCATTTCGTTGACGTCGGGAAAGAAGAAGCTGATGAAGGCATCAACGTTCTTGATCGGAAGTGGTTTTTTCTTAACTTGATTCGGTTTAAGGGGGAGAAGACAGTTCTCATCGATCTTCGTTGGAAGGAGCGTTCTACACATTCTTCGTTGAGAGGATGAATTACTCTGAATTCTCCGAAAGGCTCTTCCTCTCCTTAATTCTTCCAACAAGGATTATGCCAACCCCCCACCATTATAATAAATCACATACAATAATTTTGGCATAATGAATTAAATGAATTCAAAAAGGGACTAATTAATAATTTTCAAGGGTTTAATTAATTAATTGAGAGTGATTTGGCACATTAATGTATTGGGGGAAGGTGGAGAGTTTAACCCACATAAATGGGGGGTTAGAGGTGTTCCAAAATTAATGGGGTGTTAGAAGAGTTATGAAACTCGTGCGAGCCCCACTAAAAAAAATCCTCCTGATGGAGGTTATGTGCCGGTGGCACCCACCACCAACCTCCACTTGGAGGTTTTGACCACCATTAAATAAAAATAATGTGATAACCTTATTTTTATTTGATTTAATTTAAAACCCCCCATAACTAACTTCTATTGTCATCAAAACGCAACTACGGTGAAGGTCTTAAAAAGAAATCACTGACGATGCAAGTTCAACAGTGCCCTCAGAATTCGATTTTGATCACCGGTTCAGAAGTTATAAAATCCCGCTTGTACGTTAACTAAACGTAACCAAAAAAACATCAGAAATTGATTCCTGGCACACCGGGCCTTGGAATCAAGCATCGTCAGAAACTGAAGAATAGTAAAATTTCTATGAATTTTTTTTAAAAAATTCCATAGGAAATCCAGGTCTTTACATTCTCCGTACATCAGGGATTTACGTCCTTGTAAGTTACAACTCAAACTAAGGGAACAAATGGGGGTATTGAGCACGCCTCTGAGCCTCCCACTCCCATTAGGTCTCTTAGAGGTTCCCATGTTTCCAGCGAGCGCGCACAAGAGGTATCGACCATCCACATAGGACCCAATCTGGTCGATCATCAATCACCACTGGAACCTCCATGAAAGTCACCTCGTCATCGATTTCCAACTCCCTGTGGTCGATGATGTGGGTCGGGTCATGAACATATCTCCTCAACTGAGAATGTGGAAGATGTCGTGAACCTAGTGAAAATGAGCTAGAAGAGCCAAGCGGTAATGTAACGCCCCGACCCTAGATACCAAGTGTCGGTGCATTATTGCATAACATTGGAATGATCACAAGGGATCAAGACTCGAAAGACCGATTAGTTTAGTAGTCTTGGAAACACTAGATATATTCATAAGTCTTACATTACATCATAAGCTAAAAAAACTACAACAACATCTTGTCTTCATATCCCCTCATACTATCCCAGCAGGTCATTCATAAATTACTTCTTCATAATCCTGGGAAAAATAAAACATTGAATGGGGTGAGCTCAGATGCTCAGTAAAGATAACATTATAGCAGAATCTTCCATAGATAAGCATAAACACTTAAGGCGGTTTATAACTAAAACAAAAGCCTGTTAAACATTATCTTCAGCATAAAATGTAAAATATTTAATAATATAAATCCATTTACTTACTCACATGGATATTATACTAGTCTAATGATCACATGCAATATCAATAACCACTTTCATAATGATGGAATGCATAATGCCAGACTATCATATCCACATAGCCAAGGCCTCGTGCCAAGACTACAAATATTATTTTTCCAAGGCCTTCTTCCAAGACACTACTTTGTCTCATGAGACCTACCGATGCATCGAGGAGCTATAGTGGGCTCCACCCATCACATACTATGTCCAATGCATTCCTCATATGAACAGGTTTAAACATAACATAAACATTCGTATTAAAACTAGCATACAAAATGTCAATACTTTAACCACAAACCATGAATGGTATAAAAATAGCATATCCACAGTCAAACATAACTCATTCGATACAATATGAAAGATTGTATTGTATCAGAATACCCTCAATCGAGAATAATGAAGTATATTGACATAGATGAAAAAAATCAGCAAAACTATTAGAGAGAAATATCCCTTTTTTCTTGAAATCATTTAAAATCCAAACTATTTTCCAAGAAGCAATTTAAAAATAGATTTTTGAATCAAAGTGTCCCATAACACTTTGAAACTTTTAAAAGGAGTTGTAATTTTAAAACATTAATTTCCATATAAATAAATCATTAAAACCATTTTTAAAACATGGACATTAATGAGCAAGATTTAGAAGAATAAGTCTTTAAAACATTTAAAAATGGTATTTTAGATAGAGTTTCTAAAAAAAAGAGAGACACTTCAATACAAATAATTGAGGTAATCAAAACATTGTAATATCATGAGAATAAATGAATTCATGATAAACTATGTCAATGTTCATTATATACACCACATTAAAGTGATTTGGTGTATAACAACAAAGAAGTCTCAATGGAATGTAAATTGAGATGAAATCTCTCAAAAAGGGCATATCCTTAGGTTAATGATAAATCAACGACATAATTATGTGTGACAAATATAAATACACTAAATATGATTGGATATTCAGTGTAAAACAATCAAAGGACATTCACACATATTTTTCTAAAAACAACACCAACGAATTGGATGTTTAACTCAGCAAATGGAGAATGAGTTAAAAATACTATTATCAAATTCATATAAATGATTTGTGAAATTATCAATGGAGTGATTATGTGTATCAAAAGTATATCCATAGGATGGGGAGTGGAAATTATGAAAAAATCAATTTAATAGTGATTCCACACATAATCTTGGGGTAATATAATCAATGAAATATATGTAAAGCCAAATGAGTGGAAATTGAAATATAAAATTCCCTTATCAATTTGGAAACTTATGAAACATAAACCCATGAAAGAAGGAAAATAAAATGATGATGTGAATATCCATAAATTAATGTATATTACACAATGAATACAATCATGGGAAATACACATACACCACATGCAATAAAGAAGTGGTGAACAATGGAATTCTAATGAAATTAAGAGTGAGGTAAGAAACCCCTTACCTTGTACTTTTCCTTGGTTGGGGGTAGGTTAACCTCATGTATAATGTTGAAATAATTGTTATTAAATTATTCATTAATCATATACATTAATATGATATCATATATGATCTTTTAACATTGCTTTGTTAATAATATCTTAGAATTATCGTCGTTTTCGGTGTTAACTTACTCATTTTATTTTATATGTTTTGTTACGTAATCCATGTTTGTCATGGATAGGTTGTATCATATTCATATCCAGAATGATATAAAGTTCTTAAACATTATTTTTAAATCATCAAATGATAATTATACTTGAATGGATATGATGGAGAATGAATCTCATCGTGTTCGTGGAGACGGTAGTCCGTACGTACGCACGAGCGACAATATCATTCTTCTGATATTAAAATAATATATAATTGGATGTTATATCATATATACAGAATACTGATCATGTTATATTTATTATTTAAATGAGTTACACATCATTATTATACCCACCCAAATAATAATATATTGAATAACAATTCCACCACGACGTGGAGACGGTAAGTCGTACGTACGCACATATGGTGACATGTTATTCAAAGGGTGGATAGAATACTGAATATGGTTGTACCATATTAATAATAACATCACATTATATATAATATACTGGACTTATTATTTTATAATGGAAATAACGAATAAAGAATAAGTGGAAGAAGAAAGGAACTTGAAAAGGTGTGGTGAAAACATTGCCTCTTCTTCGGGTTCTTCCTTTTGATTTGATCAAAAGGGCTCCATTGGTTGGATTTCTGATCAAACTAAGGCCTATAGGTTGTATTTAGGGAAGTTGAGAGAGTATTAGGGTAGGGGTTGGCCGATCCAAAATGCTTTGAAGGTGTGAAGAAATGAGAAGGAGGAGTTCCCTTTTATAAGAGGGGTGAGGGGCACCTTTAGAAAAACCAAAAATATTAATTTATAATAAATTCATATTCCGTTTTTAATTACTCAAAAGTTTATTATTCAATGGTTAAGGTGGTGATATGTCTAAAACCATTCAACCAATATAATTTAGACAGGTTTGGGTCACCATATTAACCTTATCTTTTAGTTTTAACCCTTATATAATTAGTTTGACATTTACCATGTCACTTTGTATTTTTATATAATATAGTTAATAAACATAGTATATACATCGAAGCGACCCCCAAGTGGTCCATTAATGATATAAATATCATGATATAAGTCTCTTGGCAGATCCTTAGATTTTTAGGAATTTAATATCAATTAATAATATAATATTTGTTTCAAAAACTCTTTTATGTCAATTTTGACACTATTCAATAGTTGATTTTTTTGAAACTAATAACAGAATTATTACTTCAAACAAATTAAATTACATCAATAATAATATGTCATATTATCCTATAAAATCAGTGTAATTTATTAGAAGTCTTAAATTATATATATTTTGGTATTTATAATATCAATTATTTTAATTTTTCACTATTATGGTAATTACTGCATCATCATTGTGTCATAAATATATTAAATTATTTAATGTCTAAAATTTATAAATAAAATATCATTATGTAGGAAATCTTATTATATTTCTTATTATTATTTAAAATCGAATTTATCTTATCTATAAACCTATATTAAAAATGCTTTAGTAAATAAAAATTGATATTAATTCTTTTAACTATTCTATGAATTAAATAATAATAAATGCCCTAATCTAATCCAAGTTGACCTAAATGATAATATTTTATTCCTAAGGTTGTTTCTGGTCGATATACACTTGTCCAACAGAATTAGTACATGTGTTAGGGTAATATTAATATCATTTTTACCCTTAATTAACCTATTTACTTTTAACCGTGGTAAATAAAAGTAAAAAGTTACTATTTAAAAAAATTTATTTTCATCTCATTGAACCACATTTTACTTCTTGATATTAACCGTGTTTATCGGAGTTTCTAAATTCCATTCACAGAAGCAGTAAAATTATGTTTTATGAAAAATTTAGTTTTTTTTAACTACCACTTAGTAGTTTCACTATTCATCAAAAATTGAAGTTTTTCAGAACAATGCCAAAATTTCACCCAAAGATATAAATTATATTCCGAATTCAAAAATGAGGTCTATTTCAAAAAATTATCAACATATTAGTTGCATTAATTAATTTAATAATTAATTCCCACTGTCACAACAAATAGCGAGTTTTTAGGAAACAATATATATCAAAAGATTGACAATTGTTTAGGTCCAATTTCAAAGTGAAATTAATTATAATGAACATCATTGGATAAAATGGTAAAAATATATTCTAATTATACTTTAAAACCACTAAATTATATAATTTATCACTATAAATTATTTTGATTTAAAAAGTTGTTTTTAATTAAAATTAAGTAATTTTCACTATTCATCAAAATATAAGTGTTATCCGAAAAGTTCCAAAACTTCACCCTAAGATAAATTTGATATTCCGAATCCAAAAATGAAGTCCATTTTGAGATATAGAATTTATAAAATTTCAAAAAGTAGGTATTACTATTCATAACGGCTAGTTTGATTGGTTGTGGTGTGTTAGAATCTCGAAGTTGCGTACAATGCACGACATTGCATTATTCGAAGGGAAACATACCATGGATGCTTGGGGTGTTACATTCTCCCCTCCGTCAATAAATTGCAACCTCGAAATTTTTAAAATTGTGCATGGTAATATAATAGAAAGTCCCACATCGGAAAAAGATTCAATAAAACTATCACTTTAAAAGAAAGAAAGGGAGGTATAAAGGTCAACCAAGATAACCCATACTTAGATTCCATGTAGGAAAACATGGATATGGATGATAAACTAAGTATCATGTTCTGATGGAGAGGGATAAAAATCATGATCAGGAGAAAGTTAACAATAATAAAACCACAAACTTGTTTTGGGACAAATGGCTATTAGTCTCCTAGTAGGAATGTAAACGGACATCATTTTTTTAAGTTACATTACATAATGATGAGGAATTCATTTATGATATTAACTAAGAATATAAAGATATATACTTACATTTTAAGTAGTGTTTCATTCTTTAATAAATTTCCACCACTAACTCATTTTTTTTAAATAATGAGTATTCAAGAAGACATGGTCACACTGGAAGAGCTAGAATAAACTTCTATAGAATCACATGATCCATACAGGATGAACTATATATTTACATTGTCTTTAGTGATTAATCAAAAACAAAATGGTTAGTACAAGATCTAATAATCCCCCAAAATGATATTCCATGAGAGAAATAAGCACAAATCTTAATTTCCAAAATTAAACCAACAATACCCCAAAGTTAAATAAATACCATTCAATAATCAATTGTCCTTAAAATACTTCAATATAATCCATACTAATATTGAAACCCAAAACATAGAATAATTTGATTATGTAGTCTCCCGTGTTAAATTGTATCTCCAAATGACATAAAATACTCTTATAGTCACATACATAAAAGTAATTAACCTCATCACATATTCTCTATTATAGGTTAATTATTTCTATAAATAACCCAAATCACTATAAATCCACAATAAAAATGTAGATAAAAATCCACCATTACTCCACAAATGAAACCCCATTCTACTATATTTTGCTTTGGCATATAGTGTTCTCATCAAAGTGAAAATCTTCCAAAATAACATTTATCACTTAATCACTATATCATTTTCCTATGATAAGGGTATTCATTTGATAAGACATAAGATCCCAAATCAAATTATTATTGATCAATAAGATCATTTATCTAAAAATAATAGTCACACTAACCAGGGACTTCACGTAGTCTAGTGGTAGGCGATAAATCCCAATCGCACTTTGGTTGTGGGTTCGATTCCCACAGCTTTGTTCGATGTCACGGGTTGTAACACATTCTACGTGTTGTCCTTTTTCAAAAACTATATTTTATAACATTATAAAAATGAGATAAATTCCTCAAACTAACAATAACATAATTTAACCACAAATGTTATCTCATACCTTGCATTTTCATCCCAAATTATAATAATTTGTAATTTCCTCAAACCCAATGATCATATAAAACCAAATGGTTATTTATAACTATATCCCCAAGGGAAAAGATTATTCTTCCATAAATATCATTCTCACATGGAAAACTTTAGGGTTCCAAATACAAGAGAAAATTATTCCAAAGTAAATCCTTTAACAAGGATCACTAAAAATTTTTAAACATTTATCCAACCATTTATTTCCACATAGCTTCTTCTCTGACCAAGAAAATATCCTATAGAATAGGACATTCACTCTGGTAATGGCCAGGTCCCCTATATTTATGGAAAATGACTATAAATGGATTCTTGGGACCGTTTTTATCTTCTTCCATAGTACTGTTCATTTTTTATAGAAATTCTTCACTTTATGTCCTTCCTTACCACACGTAAATCATTTCTTTGTCCCATTAAGACACTTTCCTGGGTGTCTCCTTCCACATTTCCTACATGATGGAAATTGAGGATTCCTTTCTCCATGGTCTCCACTTCTGTAGCACTTATCATTCATCACCTTTCTCTTCTTTGTTGAGTCCAATAACGGGTTAATATATATATTGTTGATCATATTTTTGGAAAATTGATTTGTCATAAAGATGATATCTTTTATGAATATCAACATTGCATTTTGTTTCTCATTTCCACCACCGTTCCGACCTTGTACATCATTCTCAAAGTCACTATGATTTCCTTGGAATCCAGCCGTTGATTAAAACCAGAACGCACTGTGTGAGTAATAGTATTCATACAATCATTTAGAGATTAACATGTCACCATATTCTCAATTTGAAACACATTAGGATTAGCCAAGGTCATTTACTCTCATCTTATATACATAATACTTTAAATAGGTTTGTAAAGAAAATGTAAATTATCCTAAGCATATCCCCGAGAGTGTCGTAACCAAGAGTGCAGTAAGGCCCATTGCCGTACACCAGTTCCGATTCGAGTCTAGCTCAATGAGGTGTTTTCAGTTTTTACCCCTAGGTACATTTGTACCAGAGCTGCCTCTACCTGCTCGTATCCAGACAGGGATGTATTTCTCGGAAAACTCACAAAATCTCTACAATAGCAAAATTATAGGAAGTTGTTTTATACTAATCCTCAAAGTTCATATTAGGTCTACGTGCTCTAATCAGATTTTATATAAATCTAGCTTCCATGGTCTGTAATAAACTTCCTCTGATGCCAACTGTAACGCCCCGACCCTAGATACCCAGAGTTGGCGCATTATTACATAACATTGGCATGATCACAAGGGATCATGTCTCGAAAGACCGATTAGTTTAGTAGTCTTTGAAACAGTATATATATTTATAAGTCTTACATTACATCATAAGATAAAAAAACTACAACAACATTTTGTCTTCATATCCCCTCATACTATCCCTGCAGGTCATTCACAAATTACTTCTTCATAATTCTGGGAAAAATAAAACATTGAAAGGGGTGAGCTCAGATTCTTAGTAAGGATAACATTATAGCAGAAGCTTCCATAGATAAGCATAAACACTTAAGGTAGTTTATAACTAAAACAAAAGCCTTTTAAACTTGATCTTCAATATAAAACGTAAAAGATTAAATAAAATAAATCCATTTACTTACTCAAATGGATATTCTACTAGTAGAATGATAACATGCAATATCAATAACCACTTTCATAATGATGGAATACATAATTCCAGACTATCATAACCACATATCCAAGTCCTCGTGCCAAAACTACAAATAAGATTTTTCCAAGGCCTTGTGCCAAGACAATAGTTTGTCTCAGGAGACCTACCAATGCATCGAGGAGCTATAGCGGGCTCCACCAGTCACTTACTAAGTCCAATGCATTTCTCATATGAACAGGTTTAAAAATAACATAAACATTCATATTAAAACTAGCATACAAAATGTCAATACTTTAACCACAAACCATGAATCGTATAAAAATAGAATATCCACAGTCAAACATAACTCATTTGATACAATATGAACGATTGTATTGTATCAGATTACCTTCAATCGAGAATAATGAAGGATATTGATATAGATGAAAAAAAATCATCAAAACTATTAGAGAGAAATATCCCCGTTTTCTTGAAATCATTTAAAATCCAAACAATATGCCAAGAAGCCATTTAAAAATAGATTTTTGAATCAAAGTGCCCCATAACACTGTGAACCTTTTAAAATGAGTTATAATTTTAAAACATTAATGTCCATATATATAAATCCTTAAACCCATTTTTAAAACATGGACATTAACGAGCAAGATTTAGAAGAATAAGTCTTTAAAACATTTAAAAATGGTATTTTAGTTAGAGTTTATATCCAAAAGAGAGACAATTGAATTCAAATAATTGAGGTAATAAAAACATTTTAATATCATGAGAATAAATTATTTCATGATATACTATGTCACAGTACATTATATACACCACATAAAAGTGATTTGGTGTATAACAACAATGTAGTCTCAATGGAATCTAAATTAAGATGAAATCTCTCATAAAGGCAGTATCCTTAGGTCAAGGATAAATCAATGACATAATTATGTGTGACAAATATAAATACACTCAATATGATTGGATATTCAGTGTAAAAAATTCAAAGGACATTCACACATATTCTTATAAAAACAACACCAACAAATTGGATGTTTAACTCAACAAATGGAGAATGAGTTAAAATTACTCTTATCAAATTCGTATCAATGACTTGAGAAATTATCAATGGAGAAATTATTTGTATCAAAAGTACATCCATAGGAAGGGGAGTGGAAATTATGACATAATCAAATGAATAGTGATTCCACACATAATCCTGGAGTAATATAATCAATGAAATATGCGTAAAGCCAAATGAGTGGAAATTGAAATATCAAATTCCCTTATCAATTTGGTAACTTACGAAACATAAACCCATGAAATAAGGAACATACAATTATGATGTGAATATCCATAAATTAATGTATATTACACAATGAATACAATCATGGGAAATACACATACACCACATGCAATAAAGAAGTGGTGAACAATGGAATTCTCACGAAATTCAGAGTGAGATAAGAAACCCCTTACCTTGTACTTTTCCTTGGTTGGGGGTAGGATAAACTCCTGTATAATGTTGAAATAATTGTTATTAAATTATTCATGAATTATATACGTTAATATGATATCATATATGATCTTTTAACATTTATTTGTTAATAATATATTAGAATTATCGTCGTTTCGGGTGTTAACTTACTCGTTTTCTTTTATATGTTTTGTTACATAAGCCATGTTTTTCATGCATACGATGTGTCATATTCATATTCAAAATTATATAAAGTTATGAAACATTATTTTTAAATCATAAAATTATAATTATACTTGAATGGATATGATGGAGAATGAATCTCATCGCGTTCATGGAGACGATAGTCCATACGTACGCACGAGCGAAAATATCATTCTTTTCATATTAAAATAATATATAATTGGATGGTATATTATATATACAGAATAATTATCATGTTATATTTATTATTTAAATTAGATACACATCATTATTATACCCACCCAAATAATAATATATTGAATTACAATTACACCACAACGTGGAGACGGTGAGCCGTACGTACGCACGTATGGTGACATTTTATTCAAAGGGTGGATAGAATACTGAATATGGTTGTTCCATATTTATAATAACATCACATTATATATAAGATACTAGAGTTATTATTTTATAATGGTAATAACAAAGAAAGAATAAGTGGAAGAAGAAAGGAACTTGATAGGGGGTGGTGAAAACATTACCTCTTCTTCGGGTTCTTCCTTTTGATTTCCTCAAAAGGGATACTTAGGTTGGATTTCTGATCAAACTAAGGCCTATAGGTTGTAGTTAGGTAAGTTGAGAGAGTATTTGGGCAGGGTTTGGCTGAACCAAAAGGCTTTGACGGTGTGAATCAATGAGAAGGAGGAGTGCCCTTTTATAAGAGGGTTGAGGGGCACCTTTGGAAAAGCTAAAAATATTAATTTATAATAAATTGATATTCGGTTTCTAATGGCTCCAAAGTTGATTATTAAATGGTTAAGGTGGGTATAGGTAGAAAAACATTCAACCAATAGAATTTAGACAGGTTTAGGTCACTATATTAACCTTATCATTTAGTTTTAACTCTTAGTTAATTATTTTGACATTTACCATAAAACATTGTATTTTTATATTATATAGTTAATAAACATACTATATACATCCAAGAGACCCCCAAGTGGTCCATTAATGATATACCTACCATTATATAAGTCTCCTGGCAGAACCATAGATTTTTATGAATTTAAGTTCAATTAATAATATAATAGTTTTTTAAAAAACTCTTTTATGTCAATTTTGACACTATTCAATAGTTGATTTTTGTGAAACTCATAAGAGAATGATTAATTTGAAAAAAGTCAATTACATCAATCCTAATATGTCATATTATCCTAGAAAATTAGTTTAATTCATTAGAAGTTGTAAATTATATTTATATTGGTATTTATAATATCAATTATTTTAATTTTTCAATATTATTGTAATTACTGCATCATCATTGTGAAATAAATATATTAAATTATTTAATGTCTAAAAAATTATAAATAAAATATCATTATGTAGGAAATGATATTATATTTCTAATGAATATTTACAATCGAATTTATCTTATGTATAACCCATTATTAAAAATGTTTTAGTAAATAATCATTGATTTTAACTCTTTTAACTCTTCTTTGAATTAAATAATTATAAATGTCCTAATCTAATCCAGGTGGACCTAAATGATAATATTTTATTCCTAAGATTGTTTTTAGTCAATATAAACATTTCCAATAGAATTAGGACATGTGTTAGGGTAATATTAATATCATATTTTCCCTTAATTACCCTATTACTTTTGACCGTGGTAAATGAAAGAAAAACGTTACTATTCACCAAAAATTATTTTCATCTCATTGAACCAAATTTTACTTCTTGATATTAACCATGTCTCTCAGATTTTCGAAATTCCAATCACAGAATCAATAAAATTATGTTTTATGAAAAATTCTGTTTTTTTTAACTACCACTTAGTAGTTTCACTATTCATCAAAAATTGATGTTTTTCAGAACAATGCCAAAATTTCACCCTAAGCTATAATTGATATTTTGAATTCAAAAATGATGTCTATTTTACAAAATTCTAAACATATAATTTGCATTAATTAATTTTATAATTAATTCCTGCTGTCACAACAAATAGCGTGTTTTTAAGAAACAATATATATCAAAAGATTGACAATTGTTTAGGTCCAATTTCAAAGTGAAATTAATTCTAATGAACACCATTGGATAAAATGGTAAAAATATATTCTAATTATACTTTGAAACCACTACATAATATAATTTATCACTATAAGTTATTTTTATTTAAAAATATGTTTTTAATTAAAATTTAGTAATTTTCACTATTCATCAAAATATAAGTGTTATCTGAAAAGTTCCAAAATATCACCCTAGGATAAATTCAATATTCTGAATCCAAAAATGAAGTCCATTTTGAGATATATAATTTATAAAATTTCAAAAATTAGGTATTACTATTCATAACGGCTAGTTTGATTGGTTGTGGTGTGTTAGAATCTAGAAGTTGCGTACAATGCACGCCATTGCATTATTCGAAGGGAAACGTACTGTGGATGTTTGAGGTGTTATAGGTAAGACACCTGGCATACTCTACTGAGGACATGAAATTGTCTGAATAATCAGGTAGATAACTTTCCGCCTCGTCCAAATCTTCGCAGATCTCGTCGAGGTGAGACCCGTATGAAGACGTGGTAGCCATCCTCGAACTCTAGAGGTCTCCATCTCCTGTAAACATGTGAATTCTTCCTGATCTGTGCTGTCTTCATCTGCTCTTGTATGATTTGCACCTTCTTTGTGGTAGCTCGTACCATCTCTGATCCCACTAGTGTTGACTCCCCTGGGTCTTTCCATCACAGTGGTGATCTGAAAGTTTGGTCATACGATGCCTCAAAAGGTTCCATACCGATGGTGGAGTGATAGATATTGTAGTAGGGAAAATCTACCAAAGGCAAGTGATCCTCCTTGCTACGACCAAAGTCAAGGACGCATGCACATAGCTTGTCCTCGAGGGTCTGGATGGTCCTCTCTGTCTGACAATCCGTCTGAGGATGGAAGGTGGTGCTCAAGTGAAGCTATGTCCCGAATGCTTCCTCCAACCCCTTCTATACCAAGGAAGTAAATTGTGTGTTATGGTCAGAGACAATAGAAGATGGTACTCCATGTAATCTCACAATCTTCTATACTTATAGGTGTCCCAATCTATCTACTGAGTCGTACTCTCTAATCGGTAGGAATTGAGCGGACATGGATGGTCAGTCGATGATCACCCAAATCGAGTCATGACCCCTGGATGTATGTGGAAGAACCATCGTGACATCTATGGATATCCTATCTTACATTCACTCAAGTAATATTAAGGGCTGAACCAAACCTGTTGGTACCTGGTGCTCTACCTTCACTTCCTGAAAAGTGAGGCACCGTGAAATAATCTCGGCTACTGCCTTCTTCATACCTGGCCACCAGTGTTGTCATCGAAGGTTCTGATAGATCTTCGGCACACCTAGATGTACCTCTAGAGGGGAAGTGTGGAACTCCCTTAACACTTTCTCCTGAAGTGATACTGGAACCATGTTATGTACTCTGAAGAGGATGACTTGCTCCCCACCTTCAGAAAATTCACCAGGTGCCTGTCTGTGGATAACTGAGCAATTTCCATCTCACAATCAATGTCGCCATGCTGCGCCTCTATACTATATGATGAATTGGAGGAGTGACTATAAGAGATTGAAGATTGGATACTCCATCCCTATCCACAAAGGATATATGTAACATAGCTAGATGATATGTTGCCTCTTCTAGCAGTTGTATACCAGTCCTCCTGCTAAGCGTATCCGTAACAACATTCTCCATCCCAGGAGTATAGACTATCTCAATGTCGTGGTCCTAGAAAAACACAAGCCATCATCGTTGTCTCAGGTTCATATCCTTTTGAGAGAATATATACCTGAGACTATTATGATCATAGTACACGGTAAAGCATTCTCCCATCAGATAGTGCTTCCACATCTTCAATGCGAAGACCACTCGTGCTAACTCCAGTTCATGGGTAGCGTAGTTATGCTCATTTTGTCTCAACTACTAAGAACCATACACGATCACAGCTCAATCTTACATAAGGACACACCTATGTACGGTCCATGATGCATCGTAGTAGACTACATACCTTACTCTTTCCTATGAAGGCCTCGAGATGGGGGCACTAGTTATCCTCTGCCTCAGCTCCTAAAAGCTCTGCTGGCATCTCACCAACCACATGAAGGGTTTCACCATTTTCGTCAAGGCTGAAAGTGGTGATTCCACTTTGGAGAAGTCTGGAACGAATCTCCAATAGTATCCAGCAAACCCCAAGAATTTTCGAACCTTTATCACACTTCTAGGTGGCTGCCAAGAATGCACTGACTCAATCATCGCTAGATCCAATGCAACTCCAGCCTCCAAGATGACATGTCCCAAGAAGTGAACCTCTAAAATCCAGAACTGGAACTTTGAGAGCATACCATAATGTTGGTGTTATCAGAGTGTGTCCAGTACTACCTACAAATGGTAGACATGCTCCTCCTCAGTAGTCAAGTAGATCAAAATGTTTTCGATGAAGATCATGAAAAAGAGATCGAGGTAAGGCTGTAAGATCATGTTCATGAGACCCATGAACACTGATAGAGTGTTGGTTATTTCAAAGGTCATAACCAAGAACATTAAGTGGCCATAACGACACCTGACAGCCGTCTTCAGTAGATCCTCATCTCGAACTTTGATCCTGTGAAAGCATATTCTTATATATATATTCGAAAGCCATCGTGCTCCCTTGAGCTGATCAAATAGGTCGTTTATCCTCGGGAGTGGGTACTTGTTTTTTTTATAGTCACCTAGTTCAGGTGACGGTAGTCGACACAGAACCTCAAGCTCCCATCTGCCTTCTTGCCGAATTGAATCGGGGTTCCCCAGGGAGAAACACTGGGCCAGATGAATCCCTTCCCCTAGAAGTCCTCTAGTTGTACCCGCAGCTCACGAAGCTCAGTGGGATCTATCCGATATGTTGGAGTAGATATCGATGTTGTCCTGGGGTACATGTCAATGTAGAAGTCCACCTCTCTGCGAGGAGGTAGTGTTGGATCATCCTCAGGGAAAATATCTGTTTACTGGTCTACCACTACATTAATAGTTGGACTCTCCACATCAACTACTCTGAGGGTAAGGCAATAAAACTGGTGAGTGATCAGCTATACCCTCCTCCGAGTAAGTCTGTCTTGTGCACCAAAGGTTCCCTTATCACCGATGAAGGTGAACCTGGTCCCATCCGTGTGAGCACACCACACTTTTTTCCTAATACAGCTGATCTGAACATCGACTTTGGATAACAAGTCCATACCCAAGATGACGTCTAAAGGACTTGACGCCTCTACTAGAAGATCACAGCTGATGCTCTCACCTCCTATAGTAAGCTCTCACTGCCGGAACCAGTGCGTTATCATTGAATCAGCTCCCGTATGAGTCTCTAGCCATATGGATTGAACCAACGGCTCCATTGGAATCTCTAAGCTCTGAACGAGCGAAGTGGATATGAAACAGTAACTGGCACCCGTGTCTCTATGAACTGAAGCTAACGTGGAGTAGACACAGATCTTACCTCGAATCATCTTTGGAGAACCATGATCGTAGGCCTCAGCTGCCTGAAGATGTGCTCTCCCCTGTCTACCCACTCCCTGTGGCCGGGGTGGAACTCCTGTTGGCGGTGGCAGTATCACCTCGTAACGTAGTACACCACTAGCTGCATAGCCAGCTCCTCTGCCACATCCTCATGCGCCCTACGAATTGCCTTGATCGAACCTCTGCCTCTGCCTGAGAGGTCCCTCAACTTTCTGCAGATCATCAGTGCGGCAGGTCGGACAGTTAGGAGCCATGTGACCAAGCCCTTACCAGAAGTAACACTACCTTCTCTTGGCATGTCTAGCTCTGTCTCATCTCTGGGTGCCCCACACACCCGATCATGAGTCATGCAATCGACCACCTAGGGGTCTGGTCCTCTCGGACCCCTACATCATCTTTCTACTTCTAGATGCAGAGGACTCCATTGCAAGTCAACTAGTGGTGGGTCTCACTGCTGGAGACTTCTCCGCAAGGTACCTCTCCACTAGGAGGGCTCGCTCTAACACCCCGGTCTATGACAGGATACTATGGGAGATAAATGAAGCTCTGATCTCTTTCCTGAGTCCCTGCTCGAAGGTCCGGGCCTTAAATAATGGGTCCCATACCATATCAATGGAGTACCATGAGAGGTTGGTGAACCTCGTTGAGTATAGAGCTACACTCATGCTGCCATGATGTAGATGATGAAGCTCTTGTATTCGCACCACTTGAATGGTGGCTGGTACAAACTCTGCACGGAACATGCCCTAGAAGTCTTCCCATAGAAGTGTCACCTCATCTTTCATCTGCAGCATCAAGCTCCACTATCTGCATGTTTCTGCCTGAAGGAGGCTAGCAGAAATAATCTCCCTGAATTCGGCTTGTGTCCCTAATAGTCTAAATACTCTCACTACCACCTCCTGCCAATCCTCATCTGCCTTCGGGTTCATCTCTCCCCTGAACCTGGGTGGCCTCTAGCACTATAAGTCGTGCAATGCGCCCAAGAGGCGTGCACTCTCTGCTGTTGGGGATGGTGGCATTGGTGTCCCAACATGATGTAATACTGATAGTTCCTCTGCTGGTGCCTCAACATGGAGAGGGCTCGGTACTGAGGCCTCGTCCCACTGTGGGTTGTCAGTATGTACAACTCGTTGGGCTCTAACTGGTCGTCTGCGGGGAGGCATCCTGAAAGAACAGATGTGACATGGTTAAAATACTATACCTGGTGAGTTGACATAGTTTGATATGACATAAAGAAAACTTTTGAAACACAAACACAATTAGTGTTTCCATTCAATGAGTCGGAAATCAGTAGTCTGGGTCCTGGTGTATGAATATGTCGGTCGCTACACCAACACTCAACTCCCTAAACTGAAAACCACACTTAGTACCCATAAAATTATTTCTTCATAGAAAAGAAATATCAGAATCCTATATTCTGTGGTAGGACTGACTCCTTTGATACCAATTTGTCATGAACCATCTCCCGTGGCCCATATCATGACTACCCCAAGCCCGCCTTCTATAGGCCTGGAGCTGGAGAGTATCACCAAAGCTGTAATTCACAAAAACATGGAAGACATTGCCTTAATAAATCATAGACACACACAACCAGAATACAAGAAGAATAAAAAACCTAGTAAAAGTTGTTTAACATGTGTACTGAAACTAAAGGGGTTCCAGAATACAAGTCCAACTATAAAGTACAAATACAACTGAATGCAAGTACTAATGAAAAGGGAAAAACAACTGAAAGCTGAATGCAGCTCCTGGATCGTCCTCCAGGGTTCCTATTTGGAAGGTAGGTACATATCTCCTCCACAGCGCTCCACATCTGTTATAATCCATCATGTACTGATATCTCATAAGATCCTCCTCTGGGTACTGTCTAGTCCTGACGCTCTCTACCTCCGTCAGCGATGTCCATCGTCTGCATCCAATAAAATGAGGTGCATGCATAGCCCGTGACGGGGTGAGTATAAATATACTAAATAGGGACGACGAGAACCTCAAGGTCTCACAAAATACAAAATGGATAAACCAAAAAGTATGAAATCAACAGATAACCAGTACTTACCTATTTGCCCATACATATACCTATGTTATCAAGTAACCCATCTCAATCATGTGGAAAACACCAAGTTCATCGACTCATTTCAAACCATGATTTTCATTATCAAAACCACGGCTGCTGGAGAACTCCTCCTCTGTCTATTATAGTGGGTCTGTCGTGACATCGAGGCATTTATCACTAACCATGGACTTATGAGGTAATCCTCCTATTGTGTACCACAGTTCTGCTGCCAACTACCAGGCATTTCGTCCGTTTTAGGTCTACCGCCAAATACCGGGTGCTCCCCCTAATAGCCTACAGAGGTACTCTTCCTGTCCATCATCGTGAGTCTGTTGCCAACAACAAGTAGATCCATCCAACATCGGTCTTCTTCCAAATATCGGGCGCTCCCCACTGGGCTAATCGAATCACTCCTAGTCGAATCGGTCAAGCAGTCGTCAGGTCTGTCAACTACTAGGTCACTGCACTCTACCTATTCATCTCTCAGAATATCCTCTCCATGAGCTACTGGTGGATACTCCAAGTGTCACGAAGTCTCATTTGGTAAAGGCTTTCCATGTCATAGTGGTATCAACGCTAATAAAGGGCGCATCAATCAGACACCCGGTCTGTGAGTTATTAGCCTTTTAGTCCCAGGGCACAGTTGGTTTGTTACAGGAACCAACATGACCATATCCCAACTATACCCTGAACTCCAAGGTGTATTTTAAAAGGGGCGTCTTCGTTCCCAGAAAAATTGTGCTGCTGATAGTTCACCAAACAGAATCTCGTAACCCTAGATATGGTTGAAAAGGTGTAAACGGGTCCGATGGGTTCAGGTCCGGTCCGACCTTGTTTTACAGACACGACCTGGTCCATGAATGTGACCCTGCCTTAAGGGATGGCCCAGACCGAAGGTGCGGCCCATCCAAAAGGTACGGCGCAGACCGTGGGCATGACCCGACCAAAAGTGGACCGACGACCCACATGTCCTAGTGGTGCCCTGCATGGCCAGGTGGCAGCCAGCGTGGCCTGGACGGCTGGCGGCCCGTGTGGCCTGGCGGGCTGGCCTGTGTGGGAGGGGGGGTTCCGTGTCCCCCTTTTTCCAAAATGGCCAGCACGAGACACCGGCTCCTGGTAACCGCGGGACCCAAAGGGTCCTGCCTGTAGTGCACACAAGGGGCCGACTTAGCCGAACGCCCTCTCCTATCCGCCGCGGCCTAAGGCCGTAGGTATTCTCCTGTGCGGTGCGATGACACCGCGCCCCTGCTCTCCTATTGTGGCCCGTCATAGCCGCGGTCTTGCACCACCAGCATTGCGCGCCGGCACCATGCCCCTCCACCGCGGTCCGACATGGATTGGGCTCTCCACCTCTTAGAGAGGCGGTGTCGTGCCCTCAGGTGACACCGTGGCCTTTATGCTGCTGGTTTCTATTGTGGTCGGCCCGTCACCGTCTTCTGTTGTTCATCGATGTCTGTTCCTCTATTATTGAAAAACAAGATCATCCAAAGGGGAAGGTCAGCCATGTTGGTGCGGTCCTAATCCCCCATTTTATGTTGATAACATTTAACATAACGAATTCCAAAATATTATCGACATTGAATAGGAACAAAACAACTCAAATCCCCTACAATTATGGACGATTGTTAATTGAAGAATTTGCGGGAAAAGGTGGAATCAATTAGTTGATGTCGGGAAAGAAGAAGCCGAGGATGTCATCATCTTTCTTCATGGGTGGTGGTGTTTCCTCAACCTACTCCTGTTGAAGATGGAGAAGACAGTGCTCATCACTCTTTTGTGGAAGGAGCGTTCTTCGCATTCTTCATTGAGCGGATGAAGTCCTCTCAATTCTCCCAAAGGAACTTCCTCAATTTAAATCTCCCTACAAGGATTATGCCAACACCCCGCCATAATAATACATCACATATTATAATGTTGGTTAATTAATTCAAAGAATTCAAAAATGATCCAATTAATTAATTGCAAGGGTTTAATTAATTAAATTAGAGATAGTTGGAACATTAAAGTATTGGGGGAAGTTGGAGAGTTTAACCCACATAAATGGAGGGTTAGAGGAGTTCCAAAATTAATGGGGAGTTTCAAGAGTTAAGAAACTCATGTGTTCCCCACTAAATAGAATCCTCCCAAGGGATGTTATGTGTAGGTGGCCCCCACCACTATCTTCCACATGGTGGTCTTAACCACCATAAAAAAACAAGGTCAACACCTAATATGTATTTAAGTTAATTTAAAAACCCCCAAAACTAACTTCTATTCTCGTCAGAACGCAACTGCAGTGACGGTCTAACTAAGTAATCACTGACACTGCGAGTTCAACGGTGCCCTTGGAATTTGATTCTGAGCATTGGTTTAGAAGTTATAAAAACCCGCTCGTATGTTTACTGAATGTACCTGAACAAAACATCATAAATTGATTCCTGGCACACTGGGCCTCAGAATCAAGTTCCTCAAGAAACTGCGGACTCGAAAATTACCATGTATTTTAAAAAATTATTTTCCACAAGAAATCCAGGTATTTACATTATAAACCAAATATAAATTATTTATTAAACCAAATCCATCAAACAAGGATGTATATTGTCATACAAGAGAGGCCAGACTATGAAAAGTGTATGTTTTTAAGAATCTTATATCACTTTTAATTTCTTCTCTAATATTTTTCAATATTTTAAAAAATAATTATGATTTAATTCGGAATATTTTTCATATTTTATTAATTCATTTAACATACAATAATGTTCAATAAATTTTCATGTATTTATAATTTATATATCAATTTCATCATATTTTTGAATCCTTCCATTGAGCAGTCGGTTAACAGCCGATAAGTACATTTACAACTTCATTCCATTTAAACAACATTATAGATAAATAAAATTTTATATTTAGTATATATAAATTTATTTATTTTATTCATTTATAATTTATTTTACTTATGTTTTTATTTCCTTTGAAACATTATGAAAATCAATGGAAAACTGAAACATTTTATGGAAGACATGCTATCAAAATCATTCATATTTAAAAAATAAATTATTTTATATAATCAAATTATTGTAATTATAAAATAGTTTTAAAAATTAAAATATTTAATCTTTTCATCAATGTTCAAATAAAACCATGTTTATTATTTAGGAAGCTAAAATGTGATGAAATTAGGTGGAATTTACGGTGAGACCATTCTTGATCCTATATTATTTTATATGAGTTATACCATTTTCATTTAAATAATTATATCTATATTTCTCGAATGATTTTTAAAATTAATTTTCCCTATTCATCAATTTACATTCAGGTTTATAAATGTTAACACCTTGATTAATAATCAAAATGAAAAACTTTTCAAAAGAGTCTTTTCATTCCAAGAAACATCTTTTAAACCTCTCCAGTTGTTTTTATCCACTCCTCAATGAATATAGTTAATTAAAATAAGTTTTCACATCTTTAATTTGGAACTTCTTATTCAATGATGAATTTATTCTTAATTAAATCCTTATTATAATTATTATATTCCATGGATCATTTCATTATTGTGATTGTTATACATTCTCTAGGGCTAGCATGACTGTAAAAATATTATGATTTAAATTTTGGTCCTAAAATTATATATCCCTCAATTAATTAGGTAATGAAATTTATCTAATGAGATAATTGGTATTATTAATTAATATTATTATAAAACTTTAGAAAATTGGGGTGTTATGATTATGAAAATATGTTATGTATGATGAGGATTCTATTTTTTCTCATAATGATTGTTGTTTTTGTCCACTATTACATTATGTTTCCTTTTTATGCATCACTATATTCCATTCCATTATCAAAGGATAACTCATGATTATGATTATGAATTTATTCTGATGATATTATGAAAATGATAATTCTCACCCATGTTATATTGATTCATGTTCTTTATCTTTTCCTCTTACTTTTATTTTAGATATCCCCTTTATTTAATTTTTTTCATATGGTGACTATATGTAAGGAAAAAAGAACAGATTTTATGGAGTAAAAGAAAACATAATTTAATTTTGTTTAAATTTTATTCTATATGTGGGATATAGGATCCTAATTATCCAAATATACTAAACGTTTACATCCTTAAATGTAATATAATTAAGTTTTTCTTTTTCAGAATGAGTTAATAGTCAATTAAAAAATTAGGGTTTTTATAATGTGTATTAGAGGCATTGTTTGATTAATTTGTGAATTAGGATCATAAAACAAGAGTGACAATTAATAGTTTATGAAAATATTTATGTAAGCTTAGAAGATTTTTTTTAAAAAAAATATAATAATTGTGATCCAATATCTTTTTTCATTATAGTTAATTCCACAAAATAATAAATTCTTAATTATTTGTTAACTTATCTTTTTATCAATACATTTATAATTTACAAAATGTTGTAAATAAAGAGAATCCATTCCTTCAAACCATGTGATGGATAATTCCATAATTTTCCATATTAAATCTATAATTAAATGGTAGGTGGAGTTAAAAACATTATGGTGCTGAATATATATCTCTCCCATGATATGAAAAATCACATGAACTGTTTGAAAAGTCCACATTCTAACTCATTTATAGTCTGAAATCATTCTTCTCCATATATATTTTATTCAAACATATTTTTTAGTATTTATTATCATGACTAATACTATCAATAATGTAATTTTTTTAGTATTTTAGAATATCATTACAAATTATTCATTGTAATATTTTCAATTTATTTCTATACAAATTACTTACTGACTTTGTTGAAAATGTTTGGAAATACTATAATATTTTAATTTTATATGGAATGAATAGAATTTTTTACTATATGTTAATCTCGTCATCATGATGATTCATTTATTTGGCTCACGCATTTATATAGGAAGTAATATTCCCATTTTATTGGGAATTTTATTTTTGAATAGTTATGACAATAAAACAGTATTTTTTCTTCTAATTTAATGTATATTTTTAATGAATTTAGAAATGGGGTTTCTTATATATGAAAAAGTTTTTTAATTATTTCTATGATTCAAAAGAGATATATTATTATAATAAAATATAATTTCATTCTTTATATCACTAATTAGGATGATTCATAAGAATAATTTTATGAAAATAATCACTTTCCAGTGAGTTATTTTTGTTATAATAAAATGAATAAATATTTGATGATCGTGTTGAGGATACATGAATAATATTCAATACATGAAAAAAAATCAATATTTATATATACATAATATTTATTGGGTGAATCTTGATATCTCGTATGAAAAAAATATGGGAATTTGGAGTCAACAAAATCAACTTATTTACTTTTTCCACTATGGTAGCCATTATAGTGAGGGATGAGAATGAAAATGATAATAATTTTGAGTAAACCCAAACTACTACGTGATTTTGTCTACAATAATAGTCTTATCAGTGATCTATGACTAAGGTCAGGAGTTTTATATTAATATTTATTGGAAAAAATATAGTATTATGCATCTGAAATCTAACATGTATCATGACTAATTATTAATAATTAATCACTCTTAAAAATGATGTATTTTTTTATCACAAAGAAGTATTTAATGACATTTTATTTTTATTTTCATATTTTAAGACCATTATTTCATAAAAATTTTATTATCCTTACACATATGACCATCTATTGATATCTCTGATGTTTACACTAGTAGTGAATTTGAACTTACCCATTCATTTGATTAAATTTAACCCAGTTAGGAGGAATTACTATTTGTTGGATATATGAATTATTTTTTATTTTTGAGAATAATTTTTTGTTAAATATTTATTATTTTAAAGTGATTATTTGAATTATTATTCGATAAATAAATAAAAATATTAGGTTTGTGGGGTGTGTTATTGAACAATGTTTTAAATATTTATATAAAAGTATTTTATAATAATTTACTTTTTCTTCTATCACCTTCTAATTCAAGTTTTTAATAAATAACATAATTTGTTCTCAAATACTAATAAACGAATAAGGAATTTGAAAAATATTTACTAAGGAGGGATTTAATAACATATATTTTCATGTGAAATCATCTTAAAAAATATGGTGGAACCTCAAAAAATGGTAACTGATGGGTGGAAAAATTATTTGGGGACGTTACATATTGTGTTGCATTTTTCGGATCATTAGTATGTAACTCATACAATTTATCATCATAAAGGTGATTTTAATCAGTTATGGTCATTAATAATGAATATTATGGTGAATAATGATTTCATCACCATTTATTGAAAAGTATTTAATGTATTTATTGTGAATTTTTTATTATGTTCTTAAAATTTGAATGAATAAAAAATTTACATTTAAATAAAAATAAGGGGACATAGTTCTTCTTTATTAGTTTTAGAAAAGTTTGCGAACAAATTTTTATATTGATATGGTTTTGAATTATTTATTTTTATATGATGAAATAATTTATTATGTTGATAAGGTTATGATTTGGGTTTTCAATCAAATAGTTTTAATAACATCCAATGAAAAATTAATCTTGGTGGCATGCAATGGCGACCATTTTAATGAGGATACCTGATGATGATAAAATTCAATTTCTATTTTTCGGAAAATGTGTTAAAAGGAATTATTATGATTTTATAATGAGAATAATTGTGTGTTATCAGTTTTTAAATTTGGTTATAAGGGTCATGGATTCAAATTAATGTGTAATGATTCGAATAATAATTTGGAAAATTTTCTATGAAAAATATTTTCAATCAATCTAGCTTGTAGTTATATGCTTAAACAATAATGATATAGTTAATTATTTAAATAAATATATGATATAAAGGTTACATGGTGTCAATCATACTGAAATTATGAAAAAATATTTTCTAAACCCATATTCTATAACTGTAACGCCCTGATCCCAGTTACCCAGAGTCGGTGCATTACTTCATAACATTGGCATGATCACAAAATATCAAGTCTCGAAAGACCGATTAGTTTAGTAACCTTGGGAACACTAGATACATTCATAAATGTTACATTACATCATAAAGTGAAAAAAATAATAACAAAGTCTTCATAGTCCACACTCATATCCTCTTCTGACTATCCCTACAGGTCATTCATAAAATACTTCTTCACATCCTGGAAAATATTAAAACATTGAAAGGGGTGAGCTCAGATGCTCAGTAAGGATAACAATATAGCAGAAGCATTCATCAATAAACATAAACATTTAAGGCAATGTATAACTAAAACAAAAGAATTTTAAACTTGAACTTCAACAAATTATGGCAAAAGAAAAATGAGATAATTCCATTGACGTCTTCACATTGATATTCTACTAGTCGAATAATCACATGCAATATCAATAACCACTTTCATAATGATGGAATGCATAATGCCAGACTATCATAACCACGTAGCCAAGGACTCATGCCAAGAACACAAATAAGATTTTGTCAAGGCCTCATGCCAAGACACTAGTTGGTCTCATGAGACCTACCGATGCATCGAGGAGCTATAGCGGGCTCCACCCGTCACTTATTAAGTCCAATGCATTCCTCATATGAACAGGTTTAAAGATATCATAAACCATAACATAATCATATCACATAAAACATGCATAAAGGAAACATAAAATTTCCACATTTCAATGACAAGATATCAATACAACACATTGATATAATAAAAACACTTTCAAAACCATTTTCAATATAATAATAAAAGAAAAGTAAAACATGGTATTTATTTTTCTTTTAAAAAAAAGGTATGGCATGAAGAGGAAGCCGAAACGCAAATAATGGTCACGGCGGCGGAGAAGTCATTGTCGCTGTATATGTACAACAAAAACATTCCCTTTTTTCGTTTAGTAAAGGCTTCATATAAAAATATTCCTTTTGAATAAACGTAAAAGTCAAAGGGGTTTATAAACCGTATAAAAGAATGTTGTGTATAAAACCAAATATGCCTCAATGAAAGGAGATTGAGACGAAGTCCCTTATAATGATCATTTTTTAAATAAAATAGATCTATTATGTGTGTTCACTATAATTACACATAAAGAAAGTAAAAATACAAGATAGGACATAATAATATCTTGACATAATTTGAAAGTAGAAGATTAACCCAAAGAATGGAAATTGTGTTAAGAAGTTCCCTTACCTTGCATCCTGTCTTGACACTACCATTCTTTAACCTCCTGAATAATAAACTAGTGTTAATTTATAATTTCTTAAGAACCTTTTTCAAGTTTTTTATTCCTTTTATATCACTTATTACCATGTTATTATCATTATGTTTTTATTTATGTTAATAACGGTCGTTTTGTAGATCTTTGGTACTTGAGTCAAAAATAAAATTCTTATTATTACACGTTGTTCATGTGGTGAAATATCCATTATATCCAGAATTATATTCATGATATAGATACCATATATCTCATATATATCCAGTATATACATGCATTTATAATATTCCATAACGTTTAGAGTTAAGAACTGAAATGTACCGTTCATGGAGACGGTAAGCCGTACGTACGCATGAACGCTACTTTCATTTCTATTTCGTATATAATGAAATCATAATTATATAAAGGTATATTATAATTCCAGTATAATATCATATATAATATCATTTACTCCATCCTTTATACATCTCACATATGGCATTAACGATTCAAATCACTTTGAGGTCGCAGTAGTCCGCACTTCCTAAAATGAAAATATCGCGTTTACCCATAATGGAAAAAAGAAAGTTATGCCATAAATGAAAAATACAGAACCTTAAGTAAAAATAAATCATATTATATATCATATATAAATAGGGTGACATCTTAATGGCCACCTTTGAAGGTGTTATATGAGTGTTGAACAATCATCATTTCGTGGGTCAGAAATTTTCCATCCACAGAAACAGTATGTTCATTAACCATTAGATGTAGGTGTGTGTAAGTGTAGGTAGAATACATCTCATAACAGCATTATAGTATATTTATGATACTGGTGTTGTTACAAAAGAAATGAATAAAAAGAGATTAGGGGGTTGGATAAGAAAAATAAAACAAAATAACATAAGAGAGGACATTACCTTAAAATCGGGTAACTCTTTTGATTTGATCCAAAGGCTTCCTTGGGAAAACTTCTGCCCAATGTGAGGCTTCTAGGAGTAAGGGAGGGATGTTGGAAGAGTATTTGGGTAGAGTTTGGCTGGGTAAAAAGGCTTTGAAAGTGTGAGTAAGGTTGTAGTGGTGGGGTCCTTTTATAAGTGGGTAGGAGGGGCACTTGTGGAAAGTAATGAAATGTTACTTTATTATATAATGAGTTTCGGATTTAAAAGGTCCCAAACTTATATAATTAGAGGCTAAGGTGATAAGGGTTCGAAATGGACTCAACAAATAGGTTTTTGAGAAGTGTAATCCTTGGATTTTACATTATCGTTTCATTTTATTTAAATCGTTAATTAATGAGGTAATCGCTGCATCATCATTGTGTCATAAATAATTTAATTTATATAATATCTAAAAATTATTAAAAAAGAATCATGATGTAGGAAATATTTTTATCTTTCTAATGAATATTTTTAGTCAAACATATGACTTGTATAACCCCACTTAAAAATTGTTTTAGTAAAACAACATATGTTTGTGACATTTTTATTTTAACATTAAATAAAAGGTTTTTAATGTCATTTTCCTACCAAAGTGGCTCCATGGTGTCCCCAAGTTGACCCATGTATTGTCTTGGTCGGCCATTACTCATCCAATAGAGGTAGGACAAGTTTAAAGGTCATTTCATATTTTTATAATATCATTTTTACCTTAAATTTCACTAATTACCTTTAATCGCGATTAATTAAATTTAAAAGTTACTATTCACCAAAAAATTATTTTAATCCCATTGAACCACATTTTACTTCCTAATGACAACCATGTATGTCGGATTTTTGAAAATAAAATCACAGAAGTGGTAATGTTTTATTTAAATGAAAAATCCGTTTTTTTAACCACCACTTAGTGGTATCACTATTCATCAAAATTTGAAGTTTTTCAGAACAAAGCCAAAATTTCACACTAAGCTATAATTGATATTCCGAATTAAAAAATGATGTCTATTTTACAAAATTCCAAACATATAAGTTTAAATAATTAATTTTATAATTAATTCCTACTGTCACAACAAATAGCGTGTTTATAAGAAACAATATATATCAAAAGATTGACAATTTTTTATGTCCAATTTCAAAGTGAAATTAATTCTAATGAACAAAATTGGATAAAATGGTAAATATATTCTAATTATAGTATAAAACCACTCAATAGTATAATTTATCACTATAAATTATTTTGATTAAAAAATTTGTTTTTAAGTATTTTTCACTATTCATAGAAAATTTGAAGTTCTCAGAAAATTACAAAAAATTCAACTTAGGATAATATCGATATTCCAAATACAAAAATGAAGTGAATTTTGAAATATAAAATTTCTATAATTTAAAAAAGTGGGTATTACTATTCATAATGGCTACATTGATTAGTCGTGGTGTGTTAGAATCTCAAACTTGTGTACAATGCAAGCTATTGCATTATTGAAAGAGAAGCGTATCTTGAAAGCTCGGGGTGTTACATTCTCCCCTCCTTCAATAAATTGCGTCTTCGCAATTTGAAATTTTTCTTTGAAAATAAAAGGTTGAAAATAGAAAATACCTTTGTAGAAAACCCACATTAGAAATAAGGTTAATAAAATTTACCCTTAATAAGAGGGAATGGAAAATGAAAAAGTCACCACCAAATTATGATCTCGTTAAGGAGAACATTGGTGGCAATTAGAGACATATAATTAGAGTAAAAACGTAAATATTTGTAGGGAATGATTGAGGTCAACAATCACAAACAATTGTAAAATTGAGGGCCTCAAAGTGAAGCATATCTTGAAAGCTCAGGGTGTTACATTCTCCCCTCCTTCAATAAATTGCGTCCACGCAATTTTAAATTTTTCTTTGAAAATAAAAGGTTGAAAATAGAAAATACCTTTGTAGAAAACCCACATTAGAAATAAGGTTAATAAAATTTACCCTTAATAAGAGGGAAAGGAAAATGAAATAGTCACCACCAAATTATGATCTCGGTAAGGAGAACATTGGTGGCAATTAAAGACAAATAATTAGAGTAAAAACGTAAATATTTGTAGGGAGTGATTGAGATCATCAATCACAAACAATTATAAAATTGAGGTCCTCAAAGCCTTCAATCATTGATGATTTAAAATATTATCAGTTCAACGAGACATAAGGTATTAGGATAACACATTTTTTGTTTTAATATCCCTTTTCTAATGTTTAAGAATTAATTTATTCATAGAATAATAGATAGGTATATATATATTTATTCTTGACAAGTAGAGTTTCAACCTTCAACTAATTTCTACCACAAACTCATCTTTCACTCAAAAAGATAATAGAACTAAAAAATATTATATTTATCCTAATTGTACAAGGTTCAAAATATTAACACATACCATTTAGATTAGGAAAGATATTTTGTAATAACCAGGGACTTCCTGTAGGCTAGTTGTAGGTAATAAAGGTCTGTCGCACTATGGTTGTGGGTTCGATTCCTAGAGCTTTGTCCGACGCGATGGGTTATGCCCCACCCTGCAGGTTGTCCTTTTCCTAAAACAATAGTATTATAATATTCCAAAAATAATCTTCAGAAATGTTTTAACCTTAAACAATACTATCCGACGATCATCTTAATCCATTCCAACCTTTATAGTTATCCAAAATACTTCTTTCCAACTCATAGTCCAAATTTTATTAGGAAGGTAAACATAATGAAGATCCTTTTTTCCACGAAACAATATGTGAAAACCTTCATCATGTATTCTTTTAAACCACTGCAACATACTGAATTACCATAAATTTTTATTGATTACATTCATGATCCCTTAATCCTTATAGAATACTAGATATACTCCTTCTATCCAAAAATGTATACAAATCATTAATCAGTTTCAAGGAAGTTAAGAATATCCAATATAATTTATACAAATCAATCATATATTATTCCAAAATCACTATCTCAGTACCAGAATGATATTAGGATTTATCTTTCTCTCAACCATATATTTTCTAAAACTATAACCTGCTGTGGAGTCACTTTTCATGGTTCCACTCAATCTCAAGTCCTTGATGAAATAGTACTGCAGTACAATCCTTATATACTCCATAATTATTATAACCAGTACATCATTTATACAACACTCAAATGACAAAATTATTTAATAACAACATAAGAACTCTAATCATTCCTCCTCGTCTGTGGCAGTATCAAAACTTGATTATTATCCAATAACATCATTTGGGGCATAATCTGATGATTTGGACATTGGTTTGCATAGTGTCCCCACTCCTTGCAGATGAAGCATTTTACATTTGAAACCTTTATCTTACCCTTGTAGTCACGCACTTGGTGTCCTTTTTCTCCACACTTATAACAATCTCCCATTCCCTTCAGGCAAGTTCCATGGTGTTTCTTTCAACAGTTATCACATATTGGAAAATTCTTCTTTTCCCTCGTCCCCTTATCCATCATTCTCTCTTCCATCCTTTTATTCTCATTCGTCCCTTCAAATCTATAAGACACAGAGAATTGTCTACTTATCTTATTAACACATGATACTATTTCATCATATGTTGAGAACACATGGGAGACTATTTCCCTTCTAAATTTTATTTTCATACTGTGAAAGATATGATCCTTCTTACTCTTTGGATCATACGTATTGATGGAGTTCACATTCCTTCTACTAGGTGCCATTTCTATACAATGGAATAAACTAGGTTAGTTTGTGAATCGAAATACATAATAACAAACTTGAAAAACACTTAACATAAATTGAACTATATAGGCATATAATCCATAAAAATGTTTTCTTTAAGAAAGTATATACTCATAACCCTTCATAGTGGTTTGTAATGAAAATGAGAATTATCATAAGAATATCCCTCGGGAGTGTCGTAACCAAGAGTGCAGCAAGGCCGATTGTCGTGCACCAGTTCCCATTTGAGTCTAGCTCAAAGCGGTGTTTTCGGTTTTTACACCTAGGTACATCTGTGCCAGAGCCACCTCTACCTGCTTGTATCCAGATAGGGATGTATTGCTTGGAAAACTCACAAAATCCCTATAATAACAAAATTCTATGAAGTTCTTCTATACCAATCCTCAAATTTTATCTCAGATCTATGTGCTCTAATAAGAGTTTATCTAAATCTAGCTTCCAAGGTTAGTATCTGATTCCAACTGTAATGCCCTGATCCCGGTTACCCAGAGTCGGTGCATTACTTCGTAAAATTGGCATGATCACAAAAGATCAAGTCTCGAAAGACCGATTAGTTTAGTAGCCTTGGGAACACTAGATACATTCACAAATGTTACATTACATAATAAATTGAAAAACTAATAACAAAGTCTTCATAGTCCACACTTGTATCCTCTTCTGACTATCCCTACAGGTCATTCATAAAATACTTCTTCACATCCTGGAAAATATTAAAACATTGAAAGGGGTGAGATCAGATGCTCAGTAAGGATAACAATATAGGAGAAGCTTTCATCAATAAACAGAAACATTTACATCAATGAATAACTAAAACAAAAGCCTTTTAAGCTTGAACTTCAGCATAATATGGCAAAAGTAAAATGAGATATTTCCATTTACATCCTCACATGGATATTCTACTAGTCAAATAATCACATGCAATATCAATAACCACTTTCGTAATGATGGAATGCATAATTCCAGACTATTATAACCACGTAGCCAAGGCCTCGTGCCAAGACCACAAATAAGATTTTGTCAAGGCCTCGTTCCAAGACAATAGTTTGTCTCATGAGACCTGCCGATGTATCAAGGAGCTATAGCGGGCTCCACCCGTCACTTATTAAGTCCAATGCATTCTTCATATGAACAGGTTTAAACATATCATAAACTATAACATATTTGTATCAAATAAAACATGCATAAAGGAAACATAAAAATTCCACATTTCAATCACAAGATATCAATACAACACTTTTATATAATAAAAACACTTTCAAAAACATTTTCAATACCATAATAAAAGAAAAGTAAAACATGGTATTTATTTTTCTTTTTATAAAAGGTATGGCTTGTAGAGGAAACCAAAACTCAAATAATGGTCATGGTGACGGAGAAGTTGTTGTCTCCGCATACGTATGACAAAAACATTTCCTTTTGTCGTTTAGTAAACGCTTCATATAAAAAGATTCCTTTTGAATAAACAGAAAAGTCAAAGGGGTTTATACACCTTATAAAAGAAAGTTGTGTATAAAACCAAATATGCCTCAATGAAAGGAGATTGAGACGAAGTACTTTACAAATATAATTTTTTAAATAAAATAGATCAATTATGTGTGTTCACTATAATTACACATAATGAAAGTACAAATACAAGATAGGACATAATAATATCATGACGTAATTTGAAAGTAGGAGATTAACCCAATGAATTGAAATTGGGTTAAGAAGTTCCCTTACCTTGCATCCTATCTTGATTCGACCGTTCTTTAACCTCCTGAATAATAAACTAGAGTTAATTTATAATTGCTTAAGAACATTTTTCATGTTTTTTATTCCTTTTATATCACTTATTACCATGTTATGAACATTATTTATAAATTTAATTTAATAACGGTCGTTTTGTAGATCTTTGGTACTTGAGTCAAAAATAAACTTCTTATAATTACAAGCTGTTCATGTGGTGAAATATCCATTATATCCAGAATTATATTAATGATATATATATCATATATCTCAAATATATCTAGTATATACATGCATTTATAATATTCCATTACGTTTAGAGGTAAGAAATGAAATGCACCGTTCATGGAGACGGTAAGCCGTACGTACGCTTGAACGCTACTGTCATTTCTATTTCGTATTTAATGTAATCATAATAATATAAAGGTATATTATAATTCTAGTATAATATCATATATAATATCAGTTACTCAATCCTTTATACATTCCACATATGGCATTACCGATTCAAATCACTTTGAGGGGGCAGTACTCCGCACTACCTAAAATGAAAATATCGCGTTTACCCATAATGGAAACAAGAAAGGTATGAAATAAATGAAAAATACAGAAACTTAATTAAAACATAAACATATTATATATCATATATAAATAGAGAGACATCTTAATGTCCACATTTAAAGGTGTTATATGAGTGTTGAAGAATCATCGTTTCATGAGGCAGAAATTCGCCATCCACAGAAACAGTATGTTCTTTAATCATTATATGTAGGTGTGTGTAAGTGTAGCTCGAATACTTCTCATAACAACATCCTAGTATATTGATAATACTGGTTTTTTTACAAAATAAATTAATAAAAATAGTTTAGGGGGTTGGATATGAAAAATAAAACAAAATAACATAAGAGAAGACATTACCTTAAAATCAGGTAACTCTTTTGATTTGAGCCAAAGGATTCCTTGGGAAGAATTCTTCCCAAACTGTGGCTTCTAGGAGTACGGGAGAGAAGTTGGAAGAGTATTTGGGCGGAGTTTTGCCAAGCCAAAATGCTCTGAAAGTTTGAGTAAGGTGGTAGTGGTGGGGGCCTTTTATAAGTGGGGAAGAGGGCCACTTTTGGAAAGTAATGAAATGTCACTTTATTATATAATGAGTTTCGGATTTTAAAAGTCCCAAAATTATATAATTCGAGGCTAAGGTGATAAGGGATATAAATCTACTCATATAATAGTTTTTTGACAAGTGTAATCCTTGGAATTTACATTATCATTTCATTTTATTTAAATCATTAATTAAGGAGGTAATCACTGCATCATCATGGTGTCATACATAATTTGATTTATTTAATGTTTAAAAATTATAAAACAAATATAATTATGTAGAAAATAATTTTATCTTTCTAATGAATATTTATAGTCAAAAATATGATTTGTATAACCCCATTTAAATTTTTTTTATGTAAAATAACTTATGTTTGTGTCATTTTTATTTTAACATTAAATAAAAAGTTTTTAATGTCATTTTCCAACCAAAGTGGCTCCCTGGGGACCCCAAGTTGACCCATGGATTGTATTGGCCGGACATGACTCATCCAATTGAGTTAGGACACGTGTAATGGTCATTTCATATTTTTATAATATCATTTTTACCTTAAATTTTACTAATTACATTTAATCGCGATTAGATAAACTTAAAAGTTACTATTCACCAAAAAATTATTTTAATCCCATTGAACCACATTTTACATCCTAACGACAACCATGTATGTTGGATTTTTGAAAATCAAATCACAGAAGTGGTAATGTTTCATTTAAATGAAAAATTAGTTTTTTAACCACCACTTAGTGGTTTCACTATTCATCAAAATTTGATGTTTTTCAGAACAAAGCCAAAATTTCACCCTAAGCTATAATTGATATTACGATTTCAAAAATGATGTATATTTTAAAAAATTCCCAACATATAAGTTTCATTAATAAATTTTATAATTAATTCCCACTGTCACAACAAATAGCGTGTTTTTAAGAAACAATATATATCAAAAGATTGACAATTGTTTATGTCCAATTTCAAAGTGAAATTAATTCTAATTAACACCATTGGATAAAATTTTAAATATATTATAATTATAGTTTAAAACCACTCAATAGTATAATTTATCACTATAAATTATTTTGATTAAAAAATTTGTTTTTAATTAATTTTCATTATTCATAGAAAATTGGATGTTCTCAGAAAATTACAAAAAATTCAACTTAGGATAATTTCGATATTTCGAATACAAAAATGAAGTGCATTTTGAAATATAAAATTTCTATAATTTTAAAAAGTTGGTATTACTATTCATAATAGCTATATTGATTAGTTGTGGTGTGTTAGAATCTCGAACTTCTGTACAATGCATGCTATTTCATTATTGAAAGAGAAGCGTATCGTGAAAGATTGGGGTGTTTCAATAACTTTATAATATTTTAATCAAGACAGTGAAGTGGTGATAAGTTGATTATTGGTTTTCTCAAATCTTAAAAATTTATTATGTGATTATATGTATACATATTCTGTGATTTTTTTGAATACTATTGTAATATCATAATATAACATCATGTAATAAATAGTTATATTTTTATAAAACCTTGTGGATGAAGTATTAAGGTAATAAGTACTTAATGGAGTAATATATAAAAATCGATGACATTATATAACCTAAGAATCATATTACAAAACCTATATTGGTTTTAATTGAAATTTTTCATAGTGATTAGAATTTTTAGATATTGTTATAAGATATTTTTTACAATATTTAATTAGAATAATAATCATAAATTTTTTTATAATAATGAATTTATACTAATGATAACATATCAATAAGATAATAAATTTATAAAGGATATTGGTTATATTTATCAAAAATATATATTTTAAAATAAATAACCCCTTCAAAGAAATGTCATTCTATGAGTAAATAAATATTTTTGATATATTTAGTCATGATTATCGATGTATTATTCCTAACTAGGAGGAAAAATTATTTTTTGTATTTGATCTTAATTTATATAAAAATATAAGAATTCCATACTAAATATATCTATTGTATCCATTAGAATTGAAATATAAATTGTGTGATATATCTCTTAGGGGTGTATTTTCTTCAATAACATCACATCGGGGTGCTACTTTTTAATTTGATGAGGGAAAATGGTTATATCAGACTTTACTTATTATACATAACTCAATTAAATTATTATAAAAAACATTTATCATTTTATTCTTGTTAAGCATTTTTTATTCCTAGTGCACTTGAAACATTATATTGATCATCATGAGGATATCAAAACATCAGTTTTGTTCATGAAAAGAAGAAATTACCATGGTAATGTGTTGAATAAGGTATGATAACTATGGGTTTTTGGTTATTTTTTGGGATATTGAATGAATCTATATCATTTATGTATTAAGTGAATAAATTATTTTGGAAATATTCGGATAAATTAACAATTTAATTTATTTATTAGAATATGGAATATTATAAATGTTGTGATGATAATGTGAAATCATTGGAGATTATGGAACATACATTAATAGAAAACAAGTAAATTTATAATTTAAAAATAGTGACTTTTTATTCCAAGAAATTTTATTCCATGTTCATATTATAAAAAATTGTCATATAATAGTGGATCCTTAAATAAATAATATGGGGGATTAATTGAAGAAAAAAAACATTATCATGTAGATTTTCATTTTCCATGGATTTCTTGGTTTCCTCAAATAATTTGTTTAATCATTTGTGAATTAGCTAATACACTAACCTATTAAAATATATATGGATTTAGTTCCATTTCGATGTTTAATGTGAATATTATATATTAAATTAATATAAATAGTTATTTATAATTTAGAATTATTATTTCTATAATGGAAATGGGTTTTGTATAGTAATGAATTCAAATATGGTCTTTGTTTTTATTTTATAGGAAATAAATTGATTATATCAGTTGCATTGAAATAGTTGAGATCCTCTAAAAAATAATCCAACTCATAAACATCTGTTTGAGGATTTAATTGTATAATTTCAATGTTATTGGAATATAATTTTTGTGATATATGTGATCTATATAAAAATTACATTTTTATAATATACAAATACTACTTCAATGTGAAATAAAAGTGAATAAATAGAGATAATTGGAATTAAAAAATTATTATGACATTAGTATTCATTATTGATTAATTAATGTAATCATAATATAAAAAGAGTAATTCAAAAACAATTACACACCATTAAAAATGATATTTTTATAGAATGATTCTTTAGGATAAGATTATATTTTTTTTTGAAATTATGATAACAATAACCTCTCATATATTATAATAGGAAACATAAAATCTTTTTTTTTCAAGGAAATAGTTTCCACTAATGTAGATCATGAATAGTATGAGATGTTAAAATTTATATAATAGTGATAGTTATATAAATTTAATAATGATTATGAAGTATGAATATGAATTGGAATGTAGGTATGTGAACAAAATGAATCTTATTAGAAAACAAAATTTTGAGTGAGCCTTGTAGCTGTATGTATTCTACCCTTCAGGAAAGTATAAAAATAAATTAAAAAATTTAGGGTTTTTCTATTGTGAGGGATTGAAGATAGATAATGCCAATTTTACCAGGAAATGGTTTATTTTACAATAGGGTAAATTTATTGATAATAATTGTAATGATGGATTCATCATTTATCAATTAGAGAATTAAAGTGAGAATATAAATATACGGATTATTTAATGGTATTACCAAAAAAATCTCAAATTAATAATATATTATGTTTTATTGTTCAATTGTTTTACAATATCTTCAAATTTCCTAGTAATTTGGGATAATAATTCATTGTATCATATTTCCCGTATATATAACAAAGTTATTGTAACATTAAATTAAAATAAAATTTATATGTCAATAAATCAAGACCAAATTATTACATTGATTTTTTAAAGAGACATCAACTGTTATTCTATTGATGATAATGTTTCACTATAAATATTTCATCCATAAGATGATAGAAAATCAGAATAGAAAATTCACGAATTTGAGGACAGTATATTGTCATGTTCAGTGTAATATCAATTCATTTGGGATAAATATATATCAATTCATAATGTTTATAATATTAATAATATTCATTCATGTAAACCGATGAAGCATTTCATAACCTAATGTAGAAATAAATGTCTAATAATACCTTATTGGAGTGAATCTGGGAGAGGAAGTGATTGGATGTTTAATTAAATTATATGATTGTTTATAAAGAAAAATTGACTCAACATCCTATATATTATGCCCAATATATGAAAAAGGCATACATTGATATGCGATGTAGAATCATTAATATTTTTATAGGTTCATAATTGTAAAAAATTAACCCCATCAAATGATGTGATGAATTTTTTTAAAAGAATCTATTACCTGTATTTATTGAACCATGAAAAATTATTGAGAAAGTGAGATCTATATATTTTTAATATACCAACACGCATGCATAAATAACAAAATTTTAAATGTGGATATAAAAGTTTAGAAAATTCGTTATTGAGAACATGTGTTTTGAAATAAGGTTATATACCAAGTTAACGTTTTATAAAAAATATAATGAATAATTAATCTTCATGGGAAACTGGAGAATGTATATGAAAAAATATCCATATCTATTATCCAAGATTATAACATAATTTGGGTAAATTAATTATTTTATGGAGGAATGTAGTATTAAATTATATTAAAAAATATTTTTTATTGTGGGATTCAATATATATATTCAAGGGAGTTATAATGTGATGAATTATCAATTAAAAAAAAGTTTAATAAATCAATATATATATATATATATATTATTTTCATAATAGAAAATATTATTTATTCAATGGATAGATAATATTCCATAGTTCTACAAATTTATTTACAAATCCTATACAAACTCAATTATTTTAATATTTTGATTATAAATATAAATATATAATGATTTTTATAAAATAATTTTAGAAAATTTGAAAAAGGAAAGTGATTTTAAATTTAAAAATAAATATATGTTTTTTCTGCCAAAAAAATATAATTTATTTTTTGATATTATTTAATATATTATTTTTAGATAAATTTTCATATATATTAATAAAAATGTTGTTATATTTTCTGTCTTTATTTCAAAAAAATGTCTCATTTTTAGTTAAAATTATAAATGTATAAGTTATATAGAATTGTTATAAATAATAAATGAAATGTACTACCATAATGTTTACTAACATCAATTGTTGTAAAATATTATAAAAAAATTCTTTTTAATTCTTGTGTTTTAATGTTTTGAAGGACCAAATGTTGAATTTAATATTTCAATTAAATTTTCTTATAATAAAAATGACACATTTAAATGTGTTCTTTTAAAAAAAAATATGAATTCTTATTTAAATTTCAATATATAACTTCTTAATTATGAAATATGAATATTTTTTATATCAATTTTAAATTATATGAATTATATTAGAAAATTATTTACATTGAAAATTATTATTTAAATATTAGATATAAAAATACCATTTTAATTTTTTTTAAATAAATTTAATTTTAAAAAATTTTATTTAGAGACTATGATTGAAATGAATTTTAAAACCCATTACTATATATGTTTGTATAAATACAAAAATCACATATTTAATATATGAATCATCTAAAAATACCCTTTTTACATAATTCATTAGTAAACTCAAAAAAAAAGAATTAAAAAATTTTAATTACTGACTAAAATAATAAATCAAATTTTAATATAATAATATATGATCTTTTTAAATAAAAATAAGTATTATTATATTTAATAATAAATGATATAAAATAATAAAAAACTATAAGAATTAGTTTACATGAAATTAAAATTATATATTAATCAAATACTATCTACTGAATATAAATTTATTTTAATATTAGCCTAAATATTAAAATACTTATTAATGTTGGTGTTAAGATTTAACAATATAAGAAAATCCATGACTGGTGAAACTATAATAAATTTCAGGAATAATATGACAATGATATAAATTATGTGATATATTTGATCATATATAATTGAAATTAATAAAATTACTAGAATTAAATACTTCTAAAGATATTTATAATCTAAAATTATAAAAATAAACCTAAAAATCTTTATTAATTGGATATTTTTGATGAATTATTTTTATAATATGAAAAAAATACATTAAATATTTTGATCTATTTAAACATAGACATTTATTTTATATATTTTATATTTTCCTTTTTGGTGCCCTATTGCACATAACAAATTACGTTGATAACACTTTTGAAAAGTATATTTTTTAACACACACCTATATAATGTATTGTGTAGTAGACCAAATCTAAATACAAAAAACATTACATTAACGAATACAATTATATCATATCATAAACTTTTTCTAATTGACATTATACACACCTATAATTTTATTTCACAAAAATAATTACACAATCGAATGAGTTGGTTTGATTTTTGATAAAGGTATCATTATTTCTTGTACTGTATACATCATTATATTAATTTTTTTATGATGCAAAATATATTTTTTGGAACATCTATGATTTCCAAACAAAGTTTTCATATATCTTACAATCAATCTTCAATAATGTGATGCAGAAAATAATGCTCAGTTATAAATAAATTTTAATTCAATTATAGTTACTTTTTTATCTTCCTATCTATATCCATTTCATTTTTTAAAAATTTTAAGGAACTTTTTAGGAATTTATTCCACACATGGACGAGTTATCCATATTAATTAATCCTTTGAAATACACTGGATATTATTAATATTCAAAAAATTGCATATATACATTTATTATAATATCTAATATTTTGTTGATTAAATACCCAATTATTTATTTTTATTAGTTTATTTTATTTATATTCCTTTTATTTTTCAAAAATATAACAAATCACTTGGGTTTTTACGGACTAAATATGGTGGATTATATCATATATATAAGTATATATACATCATTGTTTTATGTCATTTCCAAAATTGATACATTTACTATATACAAGAGTAAATGTGAAAACATAAAATTTATTAAATTACTAAAATTTAATTACATAATAAATATGAAATGAAATATCAAAAATAAGCAAAAATACTCATTAAAATATACATCATTACACTATAATTTATGTTTCATTTTTTTTAAAACATTTGTGGTGTTAAATTTCATAATGATATAATTTTGAACTACTAGGACTATTGAAAATATAATACTTTCAATATAAAACATCAAATATAATCCAAAAACATATTATAGAAATAGAAAAATAGTAATTGATAATAAATTTATTTTTATTGTGTAAAAAATAACACCTTAAAATTTCTTTTTGAATTAAAAAAGTTACATATAAGTATCTTGGAAGGAAGTAAGGGATTATATTCAATCATTTCAATGTTTTAATGTCATTATACAAACTCTCTATAAAATTTATCAAATTTATTTTATTTATTATCTTATTATTTATCATTATTCATCAATAATATCTTCCTTTAATTAATTTTTCGTAAAATACAGAAATTTTTATCCCATTTCATTTGAATCATTAAAGTTAACATTAATAATCATTTCAACAGTTTCAAATTTGATATCTTATATATTTAATTCATATATTAGTTCATGGACATTAAATATGTTTATGGGGGTAGGGATATATTATCGAAATTCATTATGGGATAATTTATACATTTTAATTTTATATTGTAACTAACATATTGGGTTATTCCATTGTGAGTTATAATTGTGGATTACGAGGGGTTATTGTTAATATTAATTTTATGGCCAAATAAGCCTTGATAATTATATTATGGAATTTATTGTTTATTATAAGGATTCCTAATATTACTATTAATTTTTCAATATCTATTCAATGATAATGATTGTATGACAAAGTATATTTTATGAGTACATATTTTAATACTTTTTTCAATATTTTTAATGTCTTAAAAATGAATAATGTGTTTTTTTTAAATCTATAATTATGGTTATTATTTATTTTATCATATCACACATTCTAATGTATTCAATGGGGTTTAAGAATGGGTTTATGTGATAATATTTTTGAAATTACAGTTATATTTATTAATTCTGAGTGAAATGTGTTTTTTATTTTAGAACCATATTTTTATTGCTAAAAACGTAAATTTATTGATAATTGTGAGGTTTTTTTCAACACGAATTTACTATTAATCTAAATATAGAAAATATAATGCATTTGAAATGAAGTTATTATAATATTTATCCGAAAAAATAGTTATTCTAAGTTTAATATTTATAAAATTCTGGAATGTGTTGATTCTATTATCTCTCTCACTATATTAAACTTGGATATAGTAGGTAAATTGGAAAAAAATCCTTTCATAGTGCTACAATATGTTGTTTTAAATTGAATACATATTATTAGACCAGTTTTATTAATATACTGCTTAGGTGATATATAATTCTATCAGATTTTAAATAATTTGTATTTATTGAATAAAATTAAAATTTTATACCTTTTTGGATCTTAGGATTTGTTTTTTTCTAAAATACATTCATTTTATTTGCATGGACTTTTAGACATTGATTATGGTTCTTTTATGTTAGAAAAATAAATATCAAAATAACTAATTTTTTTGAAGGTAATTAGTTTTATGGAATATTTATAATTATAAGTGTGATTTATTTTCTACGAGTGATGCTAAATATATTTCCATACCTTGTTTTTCTGAACATATTTTTTCATGATGCATGCTTTATTAGATAAAGATTTTTTATTCAAATATTTTGTTATAAAACATGAATATAAATTTTAAATTAACATCTATAACGAAATTATATCCCATTCATGAACATAATATATTATCTAAAATAATAATTTTTGGATAATTAAATTATGGGTCCCATTCTGATGGTCAACTAGGAACATGGGATTTTCAGGTTGAATTTTTAGATTCTAGAATCTAGATATGTTATATTGTTTTAAATAAATACATTCTAGTATATTATTAATAAAAAAGTATGTATATATCATGATTTTTTTGGATTATATATTAAATTGTGAATATTTTAACCATACCCTGAATATTGGGATTATGAGTTATATCGTCTATAATAATTGTACTATTTAATACCCTTATGATACTTTATAAATGTGATTTATTACATATTTTTATTGATATTTATTTTGGGATTCCTAAAAATCACTTATTTTAGATATTTATTATTTTTTACTATTGTAACACAAATACCAAATGTTATCATTATCGATGGTGCGTTCGAAAATAAAAAATTATGTGTTTTAAAATTTTAATTAATTAATTTATAAATTTTTATTTATTTAATTTTTTTAGAAAATACCCCTCTCACATTAACAAAACCAAAATGTTTTTAATTTTTATCTATTTACCAATCATGTTGTCTTCCATTTTCAAACAATTACTTTACCATTTAACATAAAACACTTTTTAAATAAAATTAGAATAATGGCATGATTTTGATATCTTAATGAGCTCGGATCAACTATGTTGATATGTGTGAGTGTCTAAAGGATGATTATCATTTTGAACTCCCACATTAATTATATAATCATAATATCAAACATGTATCTAAATATCATAATTCTGTAATAAGTAAACCATATATCATTTTTTCACAATATATAAAATATAGTGATAATTAAATTTTTAAGAATATATTATAAATGATACTCGTAAATTATTAAATATTTATAATTATAAAATTAATATTAACTTCAAAAATACTATTCTTCATGTATTTTTTTACCACATATTATTGTCATAGGAAATTGTTTTTGTACGACTCAAATAGATGAATATTAGCACAAATCCAATTCATTTACATTGATCATAAAAATTATTAAAGATGAAAATTATTTATATTATTCCATATAATAAATGTGCTCAGATGATCCTTGAAACTAGATATTTATCGAGATGAAAAATACAAGTTATGTTTATACATCAGAAAGTGATCCCAATAAATGTAGGGTTTTAAAGCATTATAAAATAAGATATATATTAGTAAAATATTATAAATAAGGTTTAAAATTGTAATATGTAATGATAAATGATATTGAATAGAATTTATATTCATATGATAAAAGTGAAGGCACTAACTATAAATTATATAACATTTATAACAACAAAATTATAATAAAAAATATATATGGGAATGTTACAAAAGGAAGTTGACGAATACTAAGGAGATATCATAAGTTAGGAAATATGTAATCCAATTTCTATTATGAAGTCAATGGATAATTATGTGGATGATATATAATGATAAAAGTTATAACAATTAGGCATTTACTACACAGTAAAAAATAATAGAAGGAAATAAATACCCTTTTTAATAAGACAAAAAATATATATCATATGGAATGATTAATATAAAATTAGAATGTTTATTCATAAATTTATAATATGTTTTTCATTTTAATGGTATTTTCAATTATTATTGATAGAATTTTAATTTTCATTTCAAGAATATAAATTTTAAATGGAACATTAAAGGTGAAAATTAACTCTTTCAAGATAAATTGTAAGAGTATAAATTTATATGATATTTTAACCAACTATTTTAAAAAAATTAATAATTTTAATAATAAATATACATAGTAAATTATTATATTATTAACGAATGTATGAATTAAAAAATTTATGTAAAATAGTGTCAAGGGATTTATTATAGGGTAAATCTCATACATCTCTTTGTTCACTAGGTTTGGAATCATGAATGATTACTTCAACTAAATAATTAATGATAAACTCTTTCACAGATGATTATGAATTCTACAACTCTCACAATGCATAGTCAATCCTAAATTAACAATTGGTGAACAATTTACTTCATATCCTCATACTCTCTCATGGTACATCATGTATCAAAAATTGTATGATAGATGTCTTTTCACATTACAAAATGACTAAATCATTACTATCATAAATGGTACTTATCATTTACGGGATATGAAGATAAATATATGATAAAAACATTCATGCTGAATTATTTTGAGGATAACTAGATTCTGTAACAAATTATTTCTAATTAAAAAAATAGCACAATCAATTCTTAATTAGATCAAATAATTTTATAAAAATAGTTATAATTGGTACCAAATGTCAAATAGAAAGATCATGGACCTCATGGAAGGGATATTGTAATTGATCCTTGAAGAAGGGGAAAGGTTCTTCAAGTTCAAAATTCCATATGGATTTATCAAAATATACATTATCTAATTATATTGGACATATTGTATTAAAAGATTTGAGATATCAAAGAAGTAAAAACATAGTGATCCTTAAATCAAGTGATAGTTCAATCACCCAATTTATGGAGGGGTTTAAAAAATAGAAAATATTACCAATCCATCCCAATCATCGAAATTAAATAATTAATTATTTTTATAGAATATTTCACTATATTATTGAGAATTATATTCATTATTTAATATTTGTTTATATTTAGTTGATGATCATTGTTATTTATTGAATGAACTGAATCAGCGTTATTTCCTTTATTTAATCATTATTGTGCAATTCCATGATAAGTAATTTTTTTCATTTGGATAATATATAATGTAATGACGGTGGAATTCAATGCTGATAACAAGAGGAAAAATGAGAGATTGAAGTCAAACATATTCCTGTAAACTGAATTAAAAATTAATTGTAGACTAGAAAACTCAAATTCCATTAATATATATTAGACAAGATGCATAAAAATGATACGTTGTTATAGTATAGACCCTATGGGTGTTTTGATAAAGCATAGTTTGGTTTTAGGGATCTAGCTAAATATGATAATTTATTGTTAATGTTATTTATTTTTGTTGAACTAATCTAATATTCCCTTGTATTTCTAAAATATATTCATAAAATATTTGTAGAACTACACATTACACTACTACTACACCATTTTCCACCACTTTATTTGTCACTCAGTTAATTAAAATTTTATACATCATAAAACATACAAAATCAATTCGTCACATCATTCATTATTTTTTTCATCTATTTTTTGATTAAATAATTTTTTTTCTAAAAATATATAACCTAGAGTATAATTACCTATCATTAATAGAAAATTATATATTAGATACAATAGACAAGAAATATCCATGATCTAAACTGAATAAAGGAATTATTTTATTTCAATATCCATGTTATAACCTAGTAGTATAATTGATAAATATGAGTAGGAGAAATAATATTATAATATATACAAATAATCATAATAAAAAAATAAATTTTGATTAATAAATTTTATATAAGCACCAAATATTTAGAAACTCATTTAATGATTCAAATATATTTTTTTAAAATAGTTTTTTTCTTATTTTAGTAAGATTATATTACATTATATTTATTCCATAGTAAGAAATTATATTTGATAAAAAAATATATCAATTGTGAAATCACGATATCAAAACAATATTGGGCAGAAATTTTGGGTTTTTTCAAAAATGAATGATTTTTCTGCAATCAAAGAAAAACTATGATTTTGGTAAAATAGTAATTTAGTGAAACTTAATAATTTAATTAATAGCTCCTATAATGCATTAAATTTCATCATAAACTAAAATAGTACAACATTATTTACATATAATCTAATTAATTAAATAAAATATATATTATACCTGATTTTTGTATAAGTTCACTTTTTGTCATAAAAATCACTCTACTAATCAAAAAAATTGTTATGCCTAATTAATATAATAAAATTAATTTTTACCACCTATATGAATGGAGATTGAAAAAATGTTTTTATTTATTGAATTCAAAGCTTCAAATTTGTTAAATAAGTCTCTTCAATTATTTTAATTACAAATATTTTACATAAATAATATTTTCCACCTCAGAATGTGTAAAACTAGTAATACCTGGTTAATGGTATTAGATAGCGCTTAAAAAATACTTAAAATTGTATTTATTATATTGGATAAGATTTTCTCAACTATAACCATCAATTTATTGAATGATTTTAATTTTTTACCACTTTTAATAGATAATATTTTGGACCAAACTTATCATATATAGATATTTCATCTATGTAGATACATATTATTTACCCAAATATAATGATCTATACCAAAATCCAATTGGTCTATTATATTTGGAATCATGAAAAAATTAAACACGAATTCACAAATGTTCTACATAATCTCCCACTTAGATATTCATAAAAATCACCCTTTATAGATATATAATACATAAATCTATTATTCAGTCCCTAGGAAAGGAAACATAAGAAAGGTTGATCTTTGGTGTCCAGTTACTGTAAAAAAATGAGATACCAATGATCATATTATAATAGCATTATAAACATGTCATCATAATAGGATATCATCATTTTTAAACTATAATGTTAATATCATAGATCATAATCTTGAATCATTGAATAAATCATGGGAGTTTGTATGACACGATTCATAATAGAATCATATAAAGTTAGTCATGAGAGAATAATATAGTCATAAAACACAGAATGTTTTCAGACACATATGGATTTGGAAATTTTCCTTAATAATAAATTATCTTTTACAAGAAATTCATAGTGGAATGGTTTCAATCTACAATCAGTCTTAGTATCCATTTTTCAATCTATATACTATCATAGGGGACACATTCCGTTACTGAACTCTGTTCAATCCAAATTCGAATCCTTTTTCTCTTGTGAGATATCATTCATTACTCAATTAAATGCAAGATATTACTGTCACTACAAATAGAATAATTAATATTAAATATGATATTTCAACATGGTCCCAAAAAATTAATCATATTGTAACCCATGAAAATATATTTTGTTAATTAAAATTTCAATATAGCATAAACCACATAAAAGGAGAATGTTCTCCAAACATCATTCCAAAATAATCATAAAAAATCTAGGAAAATAATAATGATGGTATCTATTGATAATACTAAAACTAAATCATTAATAAATTTTATTTTTATTATCATTGCAAAATCAAAATCTAATTAAAATAATTTTATGAATATTTCTATTCAATTTTGAAATTGCATATTTTAAGTATAAATTAATATGAAATTAAAAGAAAAATAAATTTTATTTAATGAAACCATTGTAGATTGTAAATGATAGATTAGAACATTTAGTTTCCATAAATAAAAAAAATTTCATTCTAGTTTTATAATATTATAATAACATTCATTGCATTCTTTTTATGAAAAAACAAAACATACATAATTAATAAAATAAAACTAATTATGCATTTAAAAGATTAAAAAAACAAAAATAGGTAAAATTTAAATTAAAAAATTATATAATAATATTGAAAACCATATTTAGAGTACTTTTTGTAAAGACTAGTATAGAATAAAATGGGGTTTCGACCATATAGAGAAATAATGTTTATTTTCCTCAAAAACACATTTTGGTTCTCTTAAGTACATATGTTTATGAAAATAAATGGAAATCATGTATTTTAGTTAAATAAATAGAGAATAATAAAATTAATGAGAATATTTTGAATTTTTTTTACAATGATTCACCATCATAACTAAATCAAAAACAATCAGGATTAGTAATGGTATAATAACGTAAAACATGTTACCTCAGGCCACACATTCTTCATAATATTTTTTAACTCAAATATAATAAATATTGGTTATTATAAATATTATTCTAGAACTATAATAACATATATTTAACCATATATGATTTTATATAAACTATTAATAACATTTTTACTAAAAAATATTTATTAAATTTACAATTTTATAACATCATTTCTTTGTTTTCATTTTGGTTTTGTTTTTGGGTTTCAATCATTTTCTATGACTCCTAGATAAATAAACAAAATAATGAAAATAATATAATAAATATCACATTTAATCATTATAAATATATTTATTTTCGTCTATAAGTGTAAGAGATTAAATAATTAACTACACTAATCATTAGGATGGCATGTCATACATATACTCGAATGTTTTATTTATTTTTCAATGGACACAAAAATGAATTAATAATATAACTTCACCATAAAAATATAATTATAATACCATATATATATATAATATTTAATAAATAGTCTTCCTAGTTACTATCCAAGTAAAATATAAGTAAAATGACTCACATTGTTTCGTGGATGTGGTAGTCCACAAGTACACTTGAACGACATTATTATTTACCAAAGGATTGGATGGTAAAAATGTATACAAGATATTTTTATTATAGAAAAAAATTATTTCATATATATCATGTATAAATATTAAACACATCACAATAACCATCTATAAAATATGATGATAAAATATTAATCATATATGTGTGTTGATATGGAAATCATTACGTACACACAAGAAATATATTCACTCACATTTGATAGGAAAAATGGAATATAATGGTTTTTTATTAATAATAATAATAATAATAATATTTTCGTTAAATAAGGATATTCAATTTGATATTTTATGAATAATGTAATATATTTATCCGTGGTAAAATAATTTAATTGAATGTGATCAGTAAATGTGATTACATATTTTTTTTTTAAATTACTTCTTTACACAACATATAATGGCTTCCATGGTTGTTATTTTTAGAATTAGAAATCTGTAGGATATTTATAGAATGAGGAAAATAGAAATTTTATGGTTTTTTGACCTTGAAGTAACTATGTAGAATGAAAGTGAAATGATTGTGAAAGTTTATAATATAGGGGTGGGGTACTCTTATAATTTAAATAAATATTAATTTAATACAACATTATTTTGATGTCCAAATGTAAAATCATTTATAATATCTAAAAATAATATGATTATGAATTATAATCCTATTATATAATAAATTTCATATTTATTTGGATCATTTTTTCTCCCATAACATTTGGATTTAACCCCTTATTAACCATTTTTAAAATTACTGTAATATTAATGTTTTCTACCTTTTAATGTTTAATAATGTTACGATGAAATTAATAATTTAACTAAAATAGAAAAAAATTTATTATTAAAAACATATCCCTTCAACATGTATAAATGTATGTTTTTATGATTTTTATGTCATTTATTATAATATTATTTAATATATTATATCATAAATGTCATTTTGACACTAATCATTTAATATAAAATAAAATACAACAATATAATGGGAAAATTAGAATACAATACAATAAAAAATATAAAAAAATTTATATGGATATATAAACTTCATTTGAATCAAGAAATGAGTTAAATAATAGAACTTTTAATAAACTTATAATTTTTAATTTTATATTTTTATTAAATGTAGAAATACTAAAATGGTGCTTCAAAAAAATTAAAGTTATTATGTAATTAACAAAAAAATATTTTTTATTTTTATTAGGAAAATAATTTTAATTATTGAAATTGGGATTTTAATATTCATATAATATAATAATTTTTCATTATGTGGACACATATGAGACATTACAAACAAAGGTAGTGATATTTTTTATGTTCTATTAATATAAATACTATATAGGTCAGTTTGATAGACATGTGTCCATTAAAGTAACATATTTTCACCATAAGGTTATAATATAAGAATTAAAATCATTAAATAAGAATCATAATGAAAATTTATGACCTTACCACTTTTTTCACCTTGTTTAACATGATTTACCCATTATCGAGCCGACAAATTTTACTACACTTACTATCCATATTAAAAACATTACAACGGTTATATTTTCACGATTTAAAAATTATATTTAGTAATATGTATTTAATTATATATATTTAAATACCTATTAATGAAATTAATTATTTTCGTATTATATACACAAAATGCGATGAAACTTTATTTTTATAAGAATAAATTTTACGATTAAAACTGGATTTATTATTACCTCTTTCATAATAATAAATATTAGATGAGATTAAAAATATTTTCATGAATATATATAATTTCAAAAAAATAATTCATATATAGGAACAAATTTAATTAAATAGGATAAAATTAGTGCACACACAAAAATAGGTTTTAAGAAAATTAATTCATTTATTTTCAAATGATTTTTATTTTCATTTATAATTAATTAATAACTGATGAATTCATCATTTATTATCTAAAACATATATTTTAATAATTTATTTCCCACAATTAATACTCACCAATCATGTATCTATATGAAATTAAAATTTTTTAGTATAGTGATGTCTGTCTAAACTCGATGTTCACCGTAAAGCAAGCTACCAGAAAAATAATATTATTTGGAAAAATATATATCACAATAAATCTCAGTGTGTTATATTATACCCCCATAAAAGAGTTTTTCCCACGATCTATTCTTAATAAAAAAAGTATGATGCTATTTATCATCATATCCCCACACTAGGTTTCTACATTGGTTCTTCAAATTAGTGGTTTCGCTATAAAACATTAACCATGTGAGTGGTATTGTTTCATATAACATTATCTATATGACATATAATCTCCACTAGTGATTCATAATAAGAATAATCATTCTATAGAAGTATGAAAATTTATTTTAGTACATGCTATGTATCAAGTTATACTTCATTAGGAGAGATATGTCGAACATATCATTAACTTAAGACAGATTCAGTGGGAGAACCAATCGATAAGATCACAAGTGCATAAAACGTTATTTAAGTCGGTTATTTTTCATTTTTTACGTCGGTTTTTAGCCGACATTAATACGTACAATGTTAGAAATGACGTTTTTTACGTTGGATATTTAAAAACCGATGTAACAAACATAACATCGTGGTGTTTATCATGTCGGTTAATTAATAACCGACGTGAAAAAACCCAGGGTGTGGGTGGTTATAACGTCGGTTATTATATAACCGTCATGATAAACCGGGGGGGGGGGTATTTATCACGTCCGTTATATAATAACTGACGTTATAAACATGTAAGCGGGAGTTTATCATGTCAGTTATTATATAACCAATTTGCTAAACCAGTCCGGGGGGGGGGGGTTATCACGTTGGTTAATCAATAAAAAATGTGATAAACGGCCTAGGATATGGTTTATCGCATCGATTATTTAATAACCGAAGTGATAAACAATTTCTCAGGCCTTTTATCAGGGCGGTTATTGATTAACAGACGTGATAAATCATTTACCACGTCCTTTATCACGTCGGTTATTAAATATCCGACGTGATAAACCCTGGCACAGGTTTTTAGCATGTCAGTTATGAAAAAAACCGAATTGATAAACCCTTCTTGATTTCTTTATGACGTCGGTTATAAAATAAACGACGTGGAAGACAACTTTTTTTAAAAAAAAATCGACTGTAGTCCTATGCTCTCCCCTATAATCAACCAGAATCCAAATCAATAACTCGTACCAAAAAAATATAAGGAGAACAAAACATGAATAAATGCAAATTTATGCATTTACATTGATAAAATATAAAACATACCCCACTTAATAGCCCCCACACTCATGTATACCCCCTGGACAGCCCTCCCCCACCCCATCGGATCCCCCACCACACCCGTTAGACTTCCCCCCCGACCCCCTGGTATCCCCAAACACCCCTCGTAAACCCCCACCATCCTGAACAGCACCCCCTCACCCCCTCACCCACTTGACAGCCCTCGCCACTCCCCTGGACTGCCACGCCCACATGGACAGCTCCAAACACCCGGGGACAACCCCCCACCCTCATGTATACCCCCCACACCCTAGAAAGCCCTCCCCCACCCCATTGGAGCCCCCACCACACCCCTGGACTGCCCCCACACCCTCATGAACAGCACCCCCTCAACCCCTCACCCCACTTGACAGCCCCCACCCCATTGGAGCCCCCACCACACCGCTGGACTGCCTCGACCCCCTGGACAGCCCCAAACACCCCTGGACACCCCCCACCCCTTGGACAGCCCTCCCACACCCCTGGACAGCCCTCCCACCCCCCTGGACTGCCCCCAACCCACCGGACAACCCTCCCAGACCCATGGACACCCCTATTTCCACTGAACACCCCCAACACCCTTGGAACCCATCCCCCAGACCAGAATCCATACTAGAAAAACCATCATAAGTAGACCAAAACAAGAAGTAGAGAAAAATTAAACATTTTCATATATAACTTTCAAAACATACAGTGTCAACATCAAAAAAACTAAATCCAACCTAATCAACTAACAAATACACAATTACAACGACAATATTCAAAATTAAATTATACATTACAAACAACTAAAATTTAATCAAACCTGTAAAATAATTCGACCACACCACTTGTAAGGGTTTGATGCCTTCAGTAGTATAGGGTTGAGGGACATCAAAAAGCTATAAATGAAATAGATAGTAGTTAACATGTATAATGAATAATCAAAATGAAGTATTATGGCAAAGTTTAGAGGAAATCTTACCAGGAAAAAATTCACAACTGTCCCAGTTGTTATTATTTCATACATAAATCTTAACATATAATATCCACATTCAATGATGCCTTGTTTTTCATGACAATTCTGTTTGAATGAGTGTAAATTCAATATATTATTTTTATTTAATAAGTCAAAAAATACAAATCATAAATGTATATTTACCTTCAGATTTACATATTTTATCTCTACATTTTTTTTCTTTGTTTTTTGTTGAAAGTAGGCCCATGCCTTGTTAGAAAATAATACGAATGGGGTAAATATAAAATTCATTATAATATATATAACTATTGAGAAATTTAAACTTACTTTTCCAATATATTCTTAAAACATTCTCACACATCACCATGGACAGAGCATATCCAATAAAGTGCTTTCTCCCTTGAGCAAAAAACCCCTAACATCCAATGATCACTGATAAACTGAAATTTAACGTTGGGGGATTTTTATGTTAAAAGATAATTAACTCTTTGAGAGATATTTGTTTCATACCTCTCACAAAAAGGCATCATCCAACATTGTGTGACTATATTATTTTCAAGTCTTTTAGCAATATAAATCATTCTTTGTTCCTCATCCAATGCACATGCTTCAGGGGAAATCAATTGCAGGTCCACGAATCCATATTCATCTGTCAGCTCATTCCTTAGACAAATTTTCTAATGATACATAATAAAAAACACACATAAGAATACATTTTTAATAAATATAATGCAGGGAAAAGGTTTTATAACTTACATGGAATAAATTTGCACCATGTTGATGCCCAACATATCTCCAATAACAAGCTCCATGATATCAGTTTTCATAATCCCCACATTTATTTCACGTCCACAAACATGAGCTTCGATTGGAAAGTCATAATGACCCACCAACAAATTTAATTATCTTGACAATCTATCAAGACTACTAGAATCTGTATCTGATGACATATCCATTTTTCTTTGTTATTGTCTATATAGTATTTCTTTACCTTTCAAGTATTCCTGTAAAAATAAATTGAAAAATATATTAGATTTCAAATTATAAAACATCTTTAAAAAATTTGAAAATAAAAGATATAACATTCATAGCTCTATGGTAATGAGTGGAAGAATTATGGATGGACAAATTAAAAAATGGTCGATACTATGTCAAACTGTCTCCACCTCATCTGTAGGTAATGGTACCTGAGATGATCTATCTATAATATCCTGTACAGTGACCCACTAATTCTCTACCTCTAATTGTTGATGATGAACTGTATATCCTATACAATATAACAACCCATAGGCTACTATATGATGTTGAGAATCATCAAAATACAACTCGCAATAAGTAAGAAGCCACGACGGAGGATTAGGATAAAAAATGGGGTCTGCGGGCTGAGGTGGGGGAGTGGGAGCTACTGGCGGAGGAGGAGGATAAATAATGGGGTCTATAGGGGGAGGTGGAGGAGTGGGAGATGTAGTATGAAATTGGCTTTTCATGTATGCAAACAAAGACTGCACCGACTCTGTAATATTTTCCTCCATCATCGCATTAATATTATGAACTTCAGCCTCCGTGGATTCTATTTTTTGTTTATAAACCCCCTCAATGTTAGAAGTTGAAGAACTTGGAAATACTTTTCTTACCGATATACCTGCTGGATATCCTCTTACATGACGAGGATGTTCGGGCCTTCCCAATGCTACAGATAAATTATCTTCCCTCTAAGTAGCTGTAAATGTCCCCTGTGAACTATTCTCCTCAAGAGAGTCTTGTATTAATTAATTGAACATTTCTGTAATGATTGAAATTATATGAAGAGAATGGTTAAGTTAAATAAATAAAATAGATATCTTACAATCCTCTGAACTATGATTCTCAATACGTCCGAATGATATTGCCCTTTTTTCCCTTCTGAGCTCTCTTACATATTTCATGTCTAGATGGAGGGCATGGAGGGGCGACCTCTCCAGAGCTTGAAGACTCAGCTCTTAGTTGTTGAAATTGTTTCGCCATCATTTGTTCATCCAAAAATGCATACCCTACCTAAGATAAACTATGATGGTATACATTTTTAGATTAGATCTCCTAATAAGAATTACTTGTTTGCTGTAAATTAAGAATAATAAATCATTAAAAAAACGTTAATAAGATCATTTATATAAGAAAGCTTACAAAAGTTTACACTGCCCTTACCAAAAATGAATATTTTCTTCTACTTTCATAAAACTGTCTCCATGTGTCTTCATCTATAAAAGGATATATACGACATGGATTGTCATGACTCCTATGACCATAAATGAAATTAGATGAGAGGGCTGATTTTAAATCCCTCCATCTTCTGGTAGCCAACGATTAGCATTTCTTCCCGACTCCTCCAGTGTCAGGAATATCAAATGTCATCTGATAAAGAAGAGGTTAAACATATTATATATACTAGAAACATTTAATGTATAATCAAACAATAGGAAAAGATCTTACCAAAATCTTCTCCCACAACTAAGAGATTATCGCTTTATCAACACTTCTCCAGTCATCACACAGAATGCTTACTTTGCTCTTAGCCTGAGTTGCTATAAAACTCTTAAAATCATTGACATTTGGACCTCTATAAATATCATCATCATCAAACTCAACGACTATCCTCTGATCCTGTGTACGAGCAAGTGATAATTTTGGTAAACTTGTGCACCCATGTTTACTAACCTTTGAACTGTTTGTCATAATAGGAGCATGTGAATGTTCCTCCCCAGAGGTATGACCAATATGCTCATCTCCAGAATCATGTGGTTGATCAACTGAATGATCTATCATTATCCTTCAAATCAAAAAACAAACGTTATTTAAAAAATATACAAATTCAAATATTTTAATACTACTATAATCGGAAAGTAGAAAAGTGTACTATGTTATGTAATAGTAAACATTGGTAATATGGTAAACATGTTAAACAATGGTAAACATGGTCAAGATGGTCAAGATGGTAAACATGGTAAACCTGGTAAAACTGGTAAACATGGTAATGTAATTGTCACTGAACAAAAATAATAGATATATAATTCATGTAATGTTAAACATGATAAAGTAAAAAAAACTTAAAACAAACAAAAAATTATACTTATTTTGTTCTAAAACATGTTTTAACAAATAATAAACTTTCAATATCTAACATTTATGAAAAAAAGAAATTTAAACAAGAAATAAACATATATTACCTATAATTTTAGTAATGTACAAATGGATTTTTTTCTCAAATTCCTTCATCGTGATCATTCCTTATTGCACAAACCATGTCTTTAACATGCTCATCATTATGTTCTATTAATCATTCCATGGAAGTAGAGATCTCACATAAATCAGCATCTTCATCAACATCATCCTCACCAACATATTGTTTTTTCCCTGTAAAACAACAGCCCAGTGCATATCTGATTGATCTACTATATAGAATTTTTTTTCATGTGTTTCCATTATAAAAGATTCAGATGTGTCTTCTAATCTATTCAGATTGACAAGTGTCATTCAAAATTCATCACGTCTGACACTGTTGTTACTGATAAACCATTTAATGTTAAAAACATGAACTTTAATTTTAAATTAATCAACCTCCCATATGTCTTCAATCACTCCATAATATTCACTTGATGCCGAAATTGGATTTTTGTCCTTAGAAGTCGAAAAATGCATTTCTTCTGCAAACACCAATACACCACTATTCTGAACTGCACTTTTTTTGTCCTGAGATTTCATATGAAATGTATAGCCATTAATGTCATAACCAGACCATGTTATCACATTTAAACATGGACTACCCACTATCCATTTTAATTTCTCTGATACATCTGATCTACAAAGAAAAGTCATTTTAATCCATGAAAAATAGTTTTGTTACGCTCATTTAAAATCGACATTTCTTTCTTCTTTGGATGACATTGTTTCAACTCATTAATATGCAATGTGATATACAGTTGAGCATCAGCTATGTTATTCAAGATGTTTGATTCTAACTTCTTCATCTATTCAGTTGACAATGATTTGAATTTCAAGCCACAAATCCCCTTTCCCTCATTATTAACTCGTTCATGGCGAGATGGAGGCAAACATATGTGTTGCGCCACAGCCAAGTAGATCATACAAAAATCTACTACCTCCTCATAAATATACATTTCAATAATGGAGGATTCAGGTTGATAAGGATTTTTAACATACCCCATTAAGATTTTCATATACCTTTCAAAAGAATACATCCAACAAATATATATAGGTCAACAAAGAAATATTTCTCGAACAATTTGAATCATTAAATGCACCATTATATCAGAAAAAGATGGAGGAAATTACATTTAAAATTGACAAAGTATAAAAATTGCATCCTTTTCCAAAATGTTCAATGCATTCACATCAATCGCCTTGTTACAAATTGAATTGAAAATATAACACAACTTCATCATAGTCTTTCTGACACGAATGGGCAATATTCCACACAATGTAACTAGTATAATTTTTTGCATCATGATGTGACAATCATGTGATATCATACCTATCAACTTCAAGTCCTTCAATGAGAGAAATTTTTTAGATTTGAATAATAACCTTGAGGCACTTTGATATCACGAAGACACTGACAAAAGATTATTTTCTCCCTCTTCGATAATGTATGACAAGCCGAGGGAAGAAATGTTCACCTTCCTTTATGAGTGGGAGCTAACTCCAAACGTATTCCCATTGATAGTAAGTCTAATCTTCCATTCAACCCATCATTAGTATTTCCTTTAATATCTAACAATGTTCCAATCAAACAACCACATATATTCTTCTCCACATGCATGACATCAATATTATGTTTAACATCATGATACCTCCAACATGGTAGCTCAAAAAATATTGACCTTTTCCTCCAAATATGTCTATCATTACCATATTTCTGTGTCTTTCCCAATGACACATCAAGGTTTTTCACCCTCTCAAAATACGGATTCAGGGATAATGGTTTTGGAGAAGTATAAAATTTTTTGTGAGCCATTGAATGTCATTTTTAGTCTTCTATAAGGGTGATCCAGAGGCAAAAACTCTCGATGACCCATGTACACTGTTTTCCTCCCATGATGAAATTGAAAATATGACGTTAGTTGTTCTCAAATTGGACATGCTTTATGACCTTTAACACTGTATCCAGACAAATTTCCATAAGCTGGGAAGTCATTTATACTGAATAGATTCACTGCATGAAGTTGAAAATATTCCATTTTATAAGAATCATACACCCTAATACCATCATCCCATAAAAGTTTCAAATCATCAATCAACGGTGACAAGTAAAAATCAATATCATTGCCGAGTTGCTTTGGACAAGAGATCATTATACTCAAGATGACATATTTTCGCTTCAAACAAACTTCAAGAGAGAGGTCGTAAATTACCAATAAAATAGGCAATGAACTATGTGTGCTACTAAGGGTTCGATATGGATTCATTCCATCTGTGCACAAACCTAGTCTGCGATTTCTAATTTCATTTACAAATGTAGAATAATGCGCATCAATTTTCATCCATTGTGGACAATCAGCTAGATGACGTATTTTTCCATCACATACTAGCTCAACAACATGCCATATTAACCTTTTTGCAACATGGGAATTAGCAAATAATCATTTGAAATGACGAATTATAGGAAGATACCAAAATACCTTTGAAGGGATCTTTGTAATCTCTACATAAACATGGGATATTTCTTTCACCTTATACCGTGATGTCCCACATTTAGGACACTCTGACAAAAATTCATATTCTTTCTTATATATAATGTAGTCATTCGGATAGGCATTTATTTTCTTGTATCCCAATCCCATCAGGCAAAATATTTTCTTTGCCTTGTAATGTGAATCTGGAAGATCGTTATCTTTTAGAAGAATGTCTTTCATCAATTGTAGAACTTTGTAAAACATCTGTCACTCCATCGATGTTTCTCCATCAGGTTAATCAATCTCAACACTGCCGAATAAACTATAAAATCTGTACAACCATGATATAATGGTTTTTCATCATCACCATATTGATGCAAAACTGTCGGTTCTATCTCAATTTTTTCTACTATAATATCACGAATCAATTATTCAATTCCATCGGAGTTACCATCTTGTGAATTATCAACATCAGTGACATTTCATCCAGTCTCACCATGCCAAATCCAAGGGCTGTAACTCGGATTTAAACCATGACAAATCAGATGATATTTTAACTCTCTACTTTTCAACTTCTTCATTTTCAAACATTTCAGGCATGGAAAAAAAATGACACTACTTGGAACATTTCGTTTAGGAAATTCCAAAAAGGCATCAACACCTTCCCCATATTCATTTCTCATTCGATGTGCCATAATCCAACTTCGACTCATTATTATCTATAACAAATATCAAAAATATATATATTTTTAAGATAAGACATATATAAGTTTATATGTAAAAAATCATAATTTGAATGTAAAACAATTTTGAAATATAAAACAAATATATGCGTATTTAAAAAAAATTATTGAATAGTATTATTAAAACAAAATATAGTTATATATAATAGTTTTAAATTCCATTGAATAAATGAAAACCATGGCGCCTACATGGTTGATAGAAAATTGGAGAAAACAGAGTAAACCTAAGAATCAAATCATATTTAAAATACAAATTTAGATGGAGAAAATCACAATGTAAATCCAATCATCACTGCACTATCATCATGTCATAATCTCAGAAACCACGATGCAGTAGTCAATCCCCCTGGACACCCCAAACCCTCTGGACAGCCCACACCCCCCCCCCCCGGAAAACCCCCAAAACCCTCTAGACAGGCCCCCACCCCCGTGGACAGCCACCCACACCCACCCACCCCATTGGACACCCCCCTCGAACACCCTCCAACCCTCTGGACAGCCCCACCCCCACCCTCTGAACATCACACCACCCCTCCAAATAGCACCCCCACCCCTCCTGGACACCACCCCCATCCCCGACCCCCTTGGACACCACCCTGGACACCCCCATCCCTGTGGACAACCCTCACCCCCCCCCCCCGGACAACCCCCAAAACCCTATGGAAAGGCCTCCACACCCTTGGACAACCCCCACACCCACCCACCCCCTTGGACACCCCCTGGACACCCCCCAACCCTCTGGACAGTGCCCCACCCCCCGAACAACCCCCCAAACAATGGTTTACAAATAATCACTAGCCATGTTGAATAACTAAAAACACATGATATTAATATATACTTCCACATGAAATAGATGGAATTAAATATTATTAAATATGGCTACTTAAATGATCGCGTGATAATTAAAAATAACCCTTGATATTCAACTAGTCAAATGATCACAAGTTTTCTCGATAACTACTATCATAATGATGTAATGGATAATTCTATAAATCTTAAACATATTGTCAAGGCCTTGGCCAAGGCCTCAAAAAATACTAGGGTAAGCCCTCAACAGAGCCCATTTTTATTTGGAATCATGAGACATAGCGTTGCATCGAAGGGCCATAGATGTCAACAGCCATTACATTATATATCTAATAGATTATCATATAAAAGAGGATAAACATAAGCAGAAACAACACATGAAATATCATTTCCTAATTCAATCATTTAATCAATAACCATTCTATGCAGTAATATAGGTGAATGAGATCATTAGTTGTCAATGACAACAAAAATTACCAACAATATCGGGAATTCTCAAAACAAAAACGAACTAAATAGAAGTAGTTGAGGCTTACGTGAATATTGCGAGTCGATCTAATATATCTAGGTATGATAAATAAGATGATGATGTAAAAAGAGGTAATAGGGTTCAAAATCGAAGAATCTTACCATGTTTAAACACAAAAATCGCAAAACATTTATATAGACTATCCCAGGAAAAAACGAATGAAATAAATTCATGGAAGGATTACTTGAGTGATGCGAGTTGAGATGATAAATCCTAGGAGAGTAAATATGATAAATGATGAAGGAAAAACGAGTCTAACGCAGCGAGATCAACGAGTTGATTAGTGTTTACCGCGTGAGAGAGACGTGCCGCCGGACAGTCGATCGAAAAATCATAAATGAAAATACACAGGACTTGTTAATTTTTTAAATGTTTTATAATGTATCTTATTAAATAACCGGCATTATAAACTATTTTTTTACATTACTAACGTTAGTTATTATAATAACTGATGTTAAAAATGTATCAGATACGGCTTTTTTTACGTTGGTTATTTTATAACCGACGTAAAAAAATCTGTGTGTTGGTTTTTTATGTCGGTTATTCTATAACCCACATAAAAAGACATCATAAATCACAATTTTTTACGTCGGTTATTTAATAACCGACTTAAAAAACATCTGTGGGTTGTTTTGTTACGTCAGTTTTAAAATAAGTGACGTCAAAATGGCCTCAAAAGGTTAGTTTTTTACCTCGGTTATCAAATAACCGACATAAAAAACCCCAGCACTTTGGTTTTTTACCTCGCTTATTTTATAACTGACATAAAAACTCATAGATATCTCATTTTTTACGTCGGTTATAAAATAACTAATGTAAAAAACCCCCGCGATTTTGTTTTTTACGTCGATTAATTTATAACCGACGTAAAAAACAAACTTGTGCGATTTTTAACGTCGGTTATTAAAATAAATGAATTTAAAAATCTACTCACTGCATTTTTTAGGTAGGTTATAAAATAACCAACATAAAAAATCACGTTTCAAAAATTATCACGTCGTTTATATATAACCGACGTAAAAAATGGTGACGTAAATAACGTTTTCTGCACTAGTGGATACTCTATAGATACAATCATTAATTTCAAAAGGGATGATATTCCTAGGGAGTATATATCCCCCTTTTCAAAATATCTTATCAGTTTCCATTTGAGATATTAATTAAATTTCTTTGTAATAAATAGGAAACACAAATCATTTTTGATGATTTCCAACAAGACTTTTTTATTGACCGATATATAATTTTTTGTATTGTTGAACTACTCAAAACTTCTCTATAATATTCATATATATATCGGGTCTTAATACAAATATTTATCAATCTTAATCCAAATACATTGGTCTTCTATACTATTTATTAGACATGGCTTCATAACAAGCTATTTAAATACTGGTATGAGGGCTATTGATGTATAAAAATACTAACAAAGGAAGGGGTTGATACCAACCTACTTTAAAATTTTTAGTGAAAAATAATAAAAACATATTCTAGAAATTGAATTTATATATTAGAATTAACATCAGTTTGTGGATTATTAGTAGGGCTAAAACATAACATTGTAACTTCAGCCTGCTAAAAACATCTCATAACCATTAACATATACAATGGATCCAGATTTGATAAAATTTATAGTCTTTCAAAATGAAATATTACCACATCCAAAATACATAACTGAGTAATTTGATAAATAGAGAAATATTATGAAAAACAAAACATTTTTTTAACTTCGTATGTTGACTAACTACATCCCATTTAATATTATTCCTAATATATTTTTTGGGGAGTCGAATGAAAAAATGTATAGTGATGTTTTCCAATTTTCATGCTGGTATGTGTCATGGTTATAAAATTACCCTACACTTTTTTACATCATCCATAACTTGAGGACATACCAAACACCAAATAACAAACTCTTCAATATTTTTCATCATTCCATCACACCAAAATACTCTTTAAAATCATTATACATCTAGGAATCATGGATGAATAAATAATTATGAACTATGTCGATCATCAAGAAGCTCCTTCTTCAAATATTGTCATAAGGGGAAAATAAATTTTTCACTAACCTTATTGTTAAAGAAGAATACATATTTTTTTATGAGAATTTCTCACATTCTATTATTGCTCAATATTTCCTTTATATGTGTAATAACCTTATGTTCCTTCATAATATTTGTTTATAGAATATATGTGTGTTGTGTTAATTATATAATAATATACAGATAAAATAAATTAACAATCAAAAAAAAATAACTCATAAATTATTACCATTAAATTAGTTGGTTAAATTAGAAATAAGAAATCAAAACATTACAATTAGAAAAAAATATAATATTAAAAAGCAAAAATTGGAAAATATGGATCAATTTAATCTGCTAAAATCAACACCCCATGTCCATCACTGTATAAAAGAAAAAAATATTACTAAAACAATTAACATACTATAAAACTAAATAATATAAACGTAAGTGTAAATTAAGTTTATTTTGAGTGAAGGAATTCATTTTTATTTATATAATGAAATTTTAACATTTCAATAGTAATTTGACTGTTTAGAATATTAGACCAACCGTTTGGGGGAGTAACCTAGTAATTGGAATATTTATATAGCATAATACTAATATATTGTGGTATATACAATACCTACAATGATTAATATATGTAAATATTTATATTATAATTTTAGAAAATAAATATCCTGAATAAAAATCAAGGAAGATATAGGGGCATTTTTTTAAATTGTATTTTATTTTATTTTATAAAAAATTATTTTATTTTGAAAATAAAATATAAATTTGTCAAACATTTATTTTGGTAAAATAAATAACATTTTATAAATCATCAAATATAAATTTTTTAATGTTCATTATCGGTAATTTTATAAAATATGTTAGTTTTCTGTTGAATAATAAACATATAGTTTTTCCCATAAATGGTGAATAAAAAATTAATTAATTCATTACGTATTAATGAAATAATAATTTATATATTCTGAGGATCATTCTAAAAATATTTACTTCCATAAATTGTTTAATAAAATATGATAAACTAAATTTCAAAAACCAAAAATATGTTTCTAAAACCTAATATTAAGACTCATCCATTAATTTTTTTCTTTATTCCACATTTCATTTTAATAAATTATGTGAGTTAGAATTATAATGTGGTTTAAAATAAAAAAACAATTATATTATATCTATATAGAATTTATAGTTTCAAAAATTAAATATTAAATGGTTTACCTCTGATAAAGTATTTTTTTAATATTTTATTCTGGAAATACCACTCCACTCAATTATAAATAACCCATCTCACTCCCCATGAAGAACCACTCATACATAACTCTCCAGCGAAATTTTTAATCCCACTTAATCTCTGTTAATGCATTATAAAACATATGAAAATTAGTTATTAATCAAAATCCATTTAACAAGTATGTATAGTGTCATACAAGAGAGGCAACACTATGGAAAGCGTATGTTTTTTAAAAACTCTTATATCACATTCCATTTATTCTCTGTAATTTTATAATAAATTAAAAGAACACAGGATATAATTAGATATAATTTTAACAATATATTTATTATTTTAACCTATATCGACGTTTTATTATTTTTCATTAATTTATATTTTATATATACGTTTTTTCATATTTGGGAAACCTTCTCGTTAAAGGTCTGTTAACTGCCTACATATCCATTTATGAATTCTTTCCATTTCACAAACATTATTTATAAATAAAACAAATAATTTATTATATATAAAAATATATTTTTTCTTCATTTATAATTTATTCTAATTATGTATTTATTTCCTTGGAATTAATAGGGAAATGAATGAATTTTCTTTTTACAGAAGACATGATATCAAAATTTATAATATTAAACAAATTAAATTGATTAAATTAATAATATTATTGTAATTGTAAAATAGTTTTAATAATTAAATAATTTAAACATTTCATCAATGTTTTAAAAAGTCCATGTATATTATTTTTTAAGTTTAAATGTGATGAAATTTGGTGGAATTTAAGGTGGGGAAATTCATGAACCTAGCTAATTTTATATGTGTTATCCCATTTCCATTTAAATAACACAATCTATACTTCTATAATGTGTTTTAAATTCATTTCAACTATTCATCCATTTACATTAAAGTATATACATGGTAACACCTCGATTAATAATGATAATTCAATACTTTTCCAAATAGCCTTTTCATTCCAAAACACAACTTTTAAACCTCTTGAGTTGTGTTTATCTACTCATGAATGATTATTTATTCATAAAATATTTTTTCACTTATTTAATAGGGAACTACATGTTTAATAATAAAATTATTCTTAATGAAATCCATATTAAAAATATTACATTTCATGGTTCATTTCATGACTATGATTCTTTTACATTCTATCTGGCATGCAAGATTATATAAAAATTACGATGTTATGGTTGGACCTCAAATTATATATCACTCAATTAAATGTGGAATTAAATTAATCTCATGAGATAAAGTGTATTATTAATTAATATTATAATATATTTTTTGACAATTAGGATGTTATGATTATGAAAATCTGTTATGTAAGAATTAGATTCTATTTTATCTCATAATTTTTTGTGATTTTGGATGAATATGACATGATCTTTCATATTTATGCATCACTGAATTCCAATTAATTATAAAATGATTAGTCACAATTATGATTATGAATTTAGTTTGATGATATTATGACAATGATTATGCACACCCATGTTATATTGAGTCATGTCCTTTATTTTTCCTCTTAATCATATTTTAGATAACCCCTTTATTTAATGTATATCATTAGGTGACTATATATAAGGAAAACATGAAGGATTTTATAGGGACAAGGAAAAAATATTTTAATATTGTTTAGGTTTTATTATGTATATGTGATATATGATTCTAATTATCCCAATATACTAAACATTTCAATCCATGAGCATATAATAATTATGTTTTTTTAGAATGAGTTAATAGTCATGTAATTAAAATTATGGTTTCTATAATTGCTGTTACATGTATTCTATGGTTAATTTGGCAATTGGGATCATAAAAAAAGAGTTACAATGAATAGTTTGTGAATATATTTTTGTAAACACCCAATATGATTTGATTTAGAAAAAATAAAGTAACAGGAATCATATATCATTTTTCACTATAGTTAACTCCACAAAATAATAAATTTTTAATTATTTGTTTACATATATTTTTTTGAATAAATTTATATTTTAAAAAAAAATTTAAATAAGGGTAATATATTCCAACAACACATGTGAGGGATAATTCAATAATTTTCCAAAAAAAATCTATAACGAAATGGTATGTGGTGTTAAAAAAATTGTGGTGATGAATATATATCTTTCCCATGATATGAAAAATCACATGAAATATTTGGAATATCGTCCTTCTCCCAAAAAGTTTAAAATGAATATTGATCCATATTTGTGGTTAATTAAATCAAAATTTAATAGATCTTTTGAACCACATGTCGTGGAATAGTGGGTAAACTCAACAGATGTGATCATTTCTGTGATCCAATTTTCTATGAAAGAGAAGGTGACTCTATCCTTTTATTAGTTAGATGGATAAGTTAATCTTTTTTTGGAATTTATAATGAAAAAAAATATTATTGAATAAATGATATGAAGTTGGAAGACATTAAAAATAATTTATTAACCACTATTAACACTGAAAACATTGAAAAATGTGGAGAGATTATTTGTAAAGGAAAGTAAAAATGACCGCGAATCTATCTGGCCTTTTGAGGAAAACATCACAGGGCTTTGAAGATATACATTGTGCTTTTATATAAATAATTATTGTAATATATATATATTCATTAGAGGATTAAAGCCACATAATCAAAATAATCCATCAATCTAAGAATTTTGGTGTTATTAAGTAGTAGTTTGATGTTCTCTCAAAGTAGATATAGTGTTTTTTAGAATGGTAGCATGTTTATAGAGATAGTAATAGATTAGTACTGGTTCACATTGTGTGTAAAATTAAAAATTACGAATGAGGATCCAATCATCCCCATTCCAAAAAAAATTATGAAGACTCATATGAATTTTTTTGAAAGGAATGGTGTAATGCCACATGTTATGGGTAGAAGTTCACCAAGATCCTAAATGTACAAGGTACATGAAGAAGTTATCAAACAATATGGAACAATGAAATAAACCTCCCAATACACCACATGTTGTTCAATGTATCAACTATAAGTAGAAAGGGTGCTATGCAAGAAGGTTCTATAAAAATCAATGAAAATGAAAATACATATCCTTTGGATGAATTGAGGTGTATATTGAGAGAAAGAATGAAATATTATTTATGATAGTCAATGTGAATGTGGGGTATATTAACCGGTCCATTGATAACTGTAAGATAGTTTTATAAATAGTATTTCCACCTCCAAATAATGACTTTTGATATAAATAAATTTTATGAGGAATAATATTTGTAAATATAACCAATATAATTTCATTCAATATATTTCATGATTAAAAAACTCTAATAAAATATATTAACATTTTCAATTTTCTCTATTTTATTGTATTTTATAACAGTCATAATTATTATATTAAAAATTAATATAAAACAAGGTAGAAATTTATTTTCATAATATTAGTATCATTTTGGAAATCATCACATAGAAAATTTCCATGGATTATTGTTTGTAATTTCATGAAATATAGTGATTTAACAATGAATAATAAAAATATAGTTCTTCTCATAACCAGTATATTATAAAGTATATCATAAATGATGTAATAATAGACTAATAATTTTTATAACATGAGATTTATAAAAAAACAATTAATTTCATAATGTATTAAATAATATAATATAAACATAATTTTCTAATTAAAAACATATCCAATAAGATAATGAAAAAAGTCATCCCTTAAAATAATGAATTTTATTTTTTTCCACATTTCTTTTTAACAAAATAATTTGAATTCAAATTATAAACGTGATTAATGTCCTAAAACCATTATAGTAAATTTATATGTGATCTATATTTTAAAAAATCACTTATAAACGTTTTACCTTGGATAAAGTATTTTATTTATTATATTATTCTAAAAATACCCCTCTCCTCATGTATTAATTACCCATTTCTACACCCATAGAAAACCAATCCTCCCTAACATTAAAATTATATATTTCGACCATAATTCACTCTATTAATAAATTACATTATGTAGTGATGTGAAAGAGTAATTAAACATGATTCATCAACTAATTCCACTCCCATATAAGAGATTTAAAATAATGGAATGATTAATTTTTTTGAACTCTTCTTTCATTCTATTATTATTTTATATATTTTACAATCATGTTATAAATAAAATAAACTATGATCCGAATTCAAAAAATGATAAAATTATATTAATTAATTTAACATAAAGTAAGTAATATATTTTTTATGTATTTATTTTTTATACCACATAACATCACATTCATAGAATGTTTTAATTAAGACATCATTAACCACCAACATTGAAAATTCCAACTAAATTCCTTTTCAAAAACTTATGGATCATTGAAATAAAATATTTATTAAAATTATTATGTTTAAATATTTTTTCCCTATACAATATATTCCACCTTTATATAAATTTCTTAAACAAAATAGATATATTTCTGAAATATATAATTTTTTATGAAAAACCTCACATATAATAGCTTAAATTTCAACAAAATAAATTAATAAATATTATAAAATGATTATGTTTAATAAATGTTTTAAATAATTAAATTAATTCACATATGTATAAATATTTTAAAATGATTTTTTTATTCAAGATGTGTAAAAACAGTGATATAGAGCAGGATTTATGTTGAAGGGATTATTGATCCCAAGTCCCTTGGTTTGGGTTATTGTTATTTCACATTACATTCAGTATGTATATTTCGGTTATCTGTATTAAATATATTTATTACTAATATTCAATTTTTTATCGAGGTTATACATGCTACAACCTTAATTTATATTCCATATAAAATTATTTTTTTATAAAAATTTCAATCTAAAATACACATTTTACCTATCTAGAGTTTTTTATTCTTCAATAAATTATGTGTATTTTTATTCCAATTATGTTTTTTTAATAATTTAATAACCCAATGTTTAATAATGAAATTATTATTGAGTAAATCTATATGAAACCCATTATGTTCGATGGGTTATTCAACTACTATTATTGTTACCCACTCTACATGGCATGGTTGATTGTTTAAATATTAAGATGCAATTGGTGGGACCAATATTATATATCTATATAAATAATGGGGTAATGTAATGTATCTCATAAGACACTTATTATTACACATCAACATAGTGATATCTTTTTTAACAGTGGTGATGTTATTTTTATTCACATATGTTATGTCTAAACATGATTCCATCTTTTTTAATAACAATTTATGGCATTTCACCATTATGACATTATGTTTCCTTTTTAAGCATCACAAAAATCAATGAATTTATCAAAATATTCCAAAATGATTATTCTTATGATCCTATTATTATTATATGATGAAGAGAAGTATTCTCACTTATGTTATATTGATTTATGTCTATTATATATCCTCTTCTTGGGATATTAGGTCACGCCTTTGATGAATTTATATCCCCATGTAAATATATGTATTGAAGAGAACATGATAGAATCTATATGGATAAAAAAGAATGATTTTAATTTATTTATGATATGTTAGGTATATGTGATTTGTGACCATAATTTTTCCAAGATATAAAACCGTTCAATCCTTGAATGTATAACTATTATGATTTTTATCTTTAAATTATTTAATAGTAATTTAATAATATATAGCGCCTCTATAGTTCGTATTAGAGGCATGATTTACCTAATTTGGGAATTAGGATTATAAAAAATTTCTAGAATCCATTAGGTTGAGTCTATGTATATATAATCATAAATGAAGAATATTTTTATAAAATTTCTAAAAATATGGATCCGATAATATATGTATTTAAAGATAATAAGAAAAATATTAATAACTTATTTGTATTTCTTTAGTAATGCTCTGTAAAAAATATTTATCTATTATATAATATTTTGAACCAGGAGAAACACGTAAACACACCCATATGAGTGATAATGCAATGATTTGTCAAATTAAATCATTAACTCCATGAAAGGTGGAGTTCATAACATTATGGAGTTGCTTACCAAGTTGTCTCATGTTATGAGCAATGGAAAAAACCATTTTAAAATTTCCCATCCACATAATAAGAATCAATTAGATATTGATTATTTTTTATAGAAAAGGCCACATAACATTTAAATGATATTCTGATAAAAAAATTATGGAATAATGGGTGAAATCAATGAAGAATATACATTGTATTCTCTACTATTTTGAGATTTAGAAGCCACTGATGTCCCTATATCATTTAGTGGAGAAGCCAATCAATTGAAGAAATCAATAAATAAAAACAATTAAAAAGATGAAATGAAAAAGATGGAGTGTAAATACTTTTAAAAATTATTTTTTAAATACTATTTCTTTAAATATTTACAAAACAATTATATAGGAAATTAATATGACTAATGAAAAAGGAAGGTTAATTTGACATGGGTTATGAGGAAACATTTACAAGCCTTGAAAGTTAGACATTTTTATTTTTTCTCTATAATAATTGAAAATTAATAAATTCATTAGTGGATTAAAACCATACATTCGAATGACACCACCTATCAGATGAATAGAAAGTTCTGAAGATGTGGTTTTATTTAATCTCAAATTATAGACAGAATTTGTAAATGATCCTATAGTTATGGAGATATGAAAAAATAATGTATTTCTGTATTGGTGGGCCAAGTGAAAATAGAGAAAATAGGATATAACCAACAAAGTGTAAAAAAATGTGGGATGAAGCATCATGAGAATTGCCTCATTAGAATGGGTAAATGATTAATGTGTGGGAGTGAATTCCATAAAGAAAATGAATGTTGAAGAGACATGAAGAAGCAAGCCAATATTGGCTTGGGTGTTGATAACCAATAAAAGAATTGCTTTCTTAAATGGTTATGTCAAAATTAGGAATCAACCTTCCCGAAATTCCTATTGTGAGAAAACATGTTGATATGTTTCCTAAAGAATTACCTAGACAGCCCCTATATCATTAGGAAGAGTTATCAATAGAACATATACAATGATCCACTTGTATATCTAAATACCCCTATAGTATGTCCCCGATCAAACCATAAGAGTTAAATAAGTTGTTGTTAGATCATTCAGAAAAATAGTTCCAATTTATTATTCTATTGACTTATGGAATAATCTTGTACTTTTTCATAAAGAATTATAGATCCATGTAACAATGGCTTGATTAATAAGAGATTAAAAATATCACTATAATAACATATGTCCCCACCAATAAATTGATGAATTGTTTTATCAAATACAAGAATCTCATCACATATGAAAGACAGATCTTCATTATAGATATCTTTAGATTGTGGTGAGGAAAGAATTTATATTCAATAAATCCTTCCATATAATGTATGTTCACTATTAGATTGGAGTTACTCACTTCAAATTTACAAATTCCCCTTCAATATTAATAGATTTTTTGAATAGAGTATTTACGGACCACCTCAATATAATTTTTGGTAGTGATCATATTTGATATTATCATTTAATCCATGAGATAGGAGGAGCATGAATATAATTTAAGGATTCTACTGGAAGCATTACGTAATAATAAATTGTATTTTTAGTTTATCATGTGTGATGTTCGGGTGCATCAAGTAACAATTATGATCTAAAAGATCATATGTGAGGGAATTTATATGGACCCTTTAAATAAAAAATTAATCAAGGAATTGACTATACCAACTACTGTCCTAGAAATATATATATTTCTTGTCTTATCAGGGTACTATCAATATTTTGTGAGGAATTTAACACACGGTTTTACCGCTAAAAATATTTAAACACAAATGGAATAAATTATTCATGGATGAAACAATTATATGAAATATATTAGATGATCAATAAAATGATAATAAATGTACTTGTACACAGTTAACAAATATAAGGATAAGGTTATGTCATGTACGACAATGATTCTAGGAAGGGTTTGGGTTGTGTGCTCATGATAAAGGATAAATTAATAGAATATTCCACATGTGAGTGGAATATCTACGAGAAAAACTACCCAATGAATGAAAAAGAGTTTTAATATAATATTTTTTCCATGAAAAAGTATAGGAACTAACTCTTTAGAGTGTAGTGTGACATATAAACTGATCACGGTTCTCTATTATATATATTCACATAGAAAGAGATAAACATGAATCAATCAAGATTTATTGATATAATATTGGTCGATAATTTATATATTCACTACTATATGTGAAAAGAAACAAATGGTGCTAATTATATTGAAAAAAACAATTTGTCCCACCCTGACAATTTTAATTATTCATTTATTGGTTTTGGGTATTTCTATTGATCTTTGGGTTATGTTATCCACAAGTGGAATTTATTATTTTAGTTATTGTGTTGTTTTTTTCCATATGAATGGGTGGAGAATGGTTTGATCCAATCCATTCCTATACCTAGTGAAATTGTGTAATGTGTGGTTAGAGTCTAGGAATAATCACACAATTTCCACATAGTTAGAGGAAATCATGTGGCAAGAGAGTGTAATGGTTCTTTAATATGAGATATCTGAGTTTCACAGTTGGTGCATTGTTTCTCAAACTATGCGGATAGCCTATGCATGGTTCCCGCTTCTTTAGTGTGGAACACATGTTTTTGGTTTAGGGTTTGTAAATCCATGATGCCAAACTAGGAAACTTTTACAGGTTTCCAAAAAACATGAATTTCTTAGTTTTACCTCCACTACAAGGAATCCATTTCAATTTTATACTCTCCCTTTCTTATCCAAGGAACATCCAAGGCTTCCCACACCCTCCTCTATATGGTCCTCCTCCTCTAATGTTTTTTCTCAAAGGATCTATGGTGATATCTTCTAAGATTTTAGAGTTTTCCTTAATTTCATCTTCCAATTTTCCTAATTATCATTTCGTCATTGGTTTTGATACATTTTATATACACCCCAGATTTGGTGATGGCTAATTGTTTTTTATTAGATTTTAGTGTCTGTAAATCATCTGTTAGGTTTGGTTCTCCACTTTCCTGGAGTTTTGTTGCAATTATGTATATTTGAGTTAGGTGTTTGAATATGTATCCTTTCTGGAATATTCCATTTAATTCGTGAGTTTTTATAATCAATATAAAATTTATTATAATGTTCTTTTGTTGTTTTTAGCTGATGGATTGTCGTTTTTTCATGTTGGAAAACAGGTAAAAATGGGACCTCAATGTGTTTTATTTTATTTTTTTATATATGTATACATTAAATGATTTTGATGAAATATAAATAGGTCATTATAAATGAAATTGGGTGCCTTGTATTATGATTGGAAAAGTTTAGGTTTCCTTAATTTGGTTTTCAATGTAATTGATTGTTGTGACTGGTGGTAGTGACTCATTGTGGTGTTATGAAATGTGTGTATTGTTGTTATTTTTGGTAAAACTGGTAGTCGATCTTTGAATTGGTATTCTGGTATATTTTTCAAGTTGTTGTGAAATTCAATTTAATATTAGAATATCCATAGGTTCATAGGGAAACATATAGATATGCAAAAAATAAGAATGTTTTATCATAATAATTTCCACATGGAACCGTAGATTTTAAAGCACTTTTACCTCCACCATATTATCTACCTTAGACCTCTTCATCCTAAATAGATCTTCTAAGGAAATTATGTTTCTAAAATGTTTACCTGATTCCTATATAATCTCAATATGATTCCAAAATGTTACCAAAATCATAGTCCATTGGATCCTTTGAATGTGACTTGGAAACTAAATGATATTATGGAATGTTTATAACCTTTTAAGCATGTTGAATGTTATCAATCATAGGTTTCAAAATTGGTTTTTAAATGGATTTGGATTGGAAGTATTAATGGTCAGGTTTGTATCATTTGTTTTCATAGAAAATATTTTGAAAACCCATGTGGTGTGTTTGTATGGTTGGAACATGATGGGTTGTATGAGTAAGGGGAACCATGTGGTTGAAATTTTGAGGAGAGGGCCTTTACATAAGTGGTTTCATGGTTTTCCAAAATCATGAACAATGGAATCTGTGAGAATGTAGTTTATTCCTTGCATGTGATGACCTCCCCATTAATCGTTATATGATTATCATGGGATTCTAAGACATCATATAATGGTTCATGTGAGTGTTGCTTGTTGGTCCCGCTTAGACTGATTTGTATCCCCAAGATTTATTGACAGGCTAAGTAGTCATTGACAATAGTGAGGATAGTTTAGAGAAACTATTGTTTATTAACAATATAGCTACACAATATCTGATGGTTGTGTCCAAACTGACTATGTTTATGGAATTCATACTGATATGTTTACAAAATTACAATGCTTTTATATATGGTTATATTATAATTTATTTTCCATCACATGGTTTAATTAATTGATAGAATCTTCATTATTATATATTTTTCATTTTTTATAAATACAGGATCTATGATCACATAGTTGGGTTTCTTTTTGGGGATTTTTAACTTGGTGTTTTGAAATTGAAATTTGTTTTTAAAGGGATGACTTGATGTTTCATTCAAAAGTATATTTTTTTGAATTTTATGTTTGGTTCTTTAAACTGATCCAACCCTACATTTTATTTTTATTAAAAAAATATACTTTATATATTTTTTATAAAATTTTAATGTATGTAATATATGGTACATACCTACTAAGTTTTTTAAGACCGCATCCTCTTTATGACACTATGGGCGGTAGACCTGAGCATTTTTGTTGGATTATGTTTCTAATCCTAATCTCCAGATAAAGAATGATGGTCTTATGGTTAGTGGTCAACAATATTTCATGTTCATATATTTTTGCTTCCAGTTTGGTTTCATTTTATCCTTTTTTTATTAATTTTATTCATGTTTCAACAAACAATTTTAATTATATTTCGATCTTGTTTATGTATTACTATTTAAGTGCATATGGATCCTCCTGGTTTTGATTCATGATAAGTTTGGATTATTTATTTAATTATTTAATGGATAAATAATTCCCACATGGTTTATCATTTATTTCAACGACTAGTGGCCAATCAGGGAGGATCAAGAGTGCCTCTCATGCCTTATTGTAGTACAGGTTTTTTCTTAGGTTATATGGAAGTCGAGCCTTGGTCATGACTAAATTGTATTAAAAGATGCCTTTTATTATTTTAGGAATTAGTTAGTTTGATGATATGAAATTAGGGACACATGATGTTTGTATGGGTAGAGCATCATGAACTCTCAAGCATATTGATCCTTGAGTGGAAAGGGGTCGTTCTTGGCTTTAGTTTACTTTCAAGACTATATGGATACATAATGATAAAGGATGTGAACCAGCATTACAAAGTATTATTTAATGGAGTAATGACCCATGTGGTGTACAATTTCATGGTTATTTATAATTCCAATGGTTGGTTCATTATCCGAGCATGTCATTCCAAACTATTTTCAATGGGAATGTGTGACATCTAGATACATATTTCTAGATTTTGATGTGATTTATGATTTTGGATTGGTTTTGGTTAGTGTGTGCCGATTAAAAATGGAAAATGACTATTCCTAAAAATAGTGTTCAAAAAGAAAAATGATTTATGGGAATTGTTTTATATTAAAAGTGGTATTTTTTGGTTAAATTGATTTATGATTGTGAGTTGGGTATTTTGGAAAGTGGCATCGATCTAAAATGGTTTTGGAATTGAAATGGAAGTGGATGTTTTTAAAAGAGTATTTTGGATCTGTTTTGGGTTTTTTGAGTTATGTCCCATATTCATTGGATAGGGATATTCCTTTTAGGATGTGTTTTGAAGGGGATTTGATCTCATTTTTTTCCTTTTTTATTTTCATATATGGCCGCCTATAAATGTCCCCATGGTTTCTAGTGAGTATTATTCATTTAGTGGATATTCAAAAACATTGGGTGGAGTGGGGGTGTAAATATCCACACTGTCATTTCTGGTTATCTATAGTGAAAAATATCTATTAGAATCTGTGTAGTGACTTTATAAATTCGAAGGTGATTTCAGGTTTTTGGGATCCGCAAAAGCTAAAAAATGAGAGATATTCTAGGATCCCTTAAAGGCCCGGGTTTGGATCTTTGGATGGTGTTCCTCCAACAATTGTTATATGATGGAATGTATTGGGAATTGTTTAAGACAACTCACATCATGTAGTTCATGCCTGAGGATGTGATGGTTTTTAATGTGGAAGATCATTAGGGAATCTATCGAGGCTTGATTATGTTGAAGGCCTATATCGATGACTTCAAAGAGTTGGTATCCTTTTCCCTAGAGATTGAGTTAATTTATAAGATAACATATCCTTTTATTATTTTGGGTGTTCTTCCAAAGATCGTGGATAGAGTTATCTCATCGAGTGATGTTCTCTGTGAGATGCTAGTGGATTGTGAATTTATATCCTTTGATGTTATTGTGGCATAGTCATTGGAAGTTAGAAATCCAGTTTCTCTCAGTATTCATGAAGGTTCATTATCTTGTGAGAGGTTTATGCAAGAGGAACATGTTCTTCAGGGAGTATCTATTGTCTGTTCTATTTTATTATTCATTTTAATTATTTCCCATTTGTTTCCAGTGTGGTTGATTATTGAATTTAATATTGCACTGATTTAATCCATTCAGGGGTTGCTAATGAGGTAGTAGATTTGGTCACCCAGATAAGTTCTGCAAGCAGTGCTCCTAGAATTTAATGTTTATTTCCTAATGTTGTTTAATCATGAGTGAGGGGAATTAGATTTATCCATACCTCAGAGATTTATACATATTCCTTGTATTGGATTTATTTATATAGTTGAAAATATTCCTATGTGGGGAACCATGGTCTTTCTTAGGTCCCCAATTGTGTAGTGGGAACAGTTTGAGTCCCAATATAATATTTTTTTGGTATTTTAATGTCACCCTTCATCAAAAATTCTTTGTAATCATGTCACATTGATGTTTTGTTTCTTTGATAAATTTTTATAAACCTATCTTATTATCCTTCTGTATTAGTTATGGTTTTTGGTTGTTCACATTTTGGATATGATAATGTCTGGTGAAAATAACGAATCATGATTTTGTTTTCTGTTTAGTTTGAGATCCTTCAATGTGTGTCCTATTATATATAGGATATTTATCTTGTTATGGGTGTTTTTAGGGTTTAGATAGTTTGGGTGATTCTAGTAGATCCAATGTTGGTTTATTTTGGTCGGTTTAGAAATAATATGGAGACCCATCATGGAACTTGTTGTAGTTTCATTTATTGTTGGCCCTGAATTTTAGGTTCTTATGGTGGGGAGAACCCTCATTGTATCCCAATTATTCTCCCAATTTATATATTATTTATAGACTGTTAGTTTGTATGTTTGACTCTTAATGGAAACATTGAGTTTTTTTATTTTATTTAGCCTTGCATAGTATCAGGATATGAGTTTGGTATCTTGTTTGGCTAGGTGAACTTTTACAGAAGATTTATTTTTTTTGGTGGAGATAAATTTCACACCCTTACCAAAATATATATTTTATTTTATTCCATTCAAGGTGTTGTTTTTTTAATTGATGTTCATGTTGAGTTTTCAAAAGGTTTTTTGAGTTTTAGAGTTTTTTTGAATTTTTTTACCTTTTGCTTGGTTTGATCTTTGTTTGATCCATAACAGGAAAACAGTGGCATTAACCATGCTATGTGTGGTAGGCATGTGAGAAAAGGTTCATGGTTTTTGAATAGTAATTTGAAACCCTGAATCAATATTGGGAAATGAATATGTCATTTCATAGAGACATGCATAATGATATTTTCATGGACTCTCAAACCATGCGGCCATCCCATGTTGGTGTCCCTCCTCTCATGTTGGGTTCACACGATTGGCGTACAGTTTGGAAAAACATATGAACAACAAATGAAGAATTCCTATGATTCTAAAAAAAATTAATTTCCATGTTTTCACTCTCCAAATGAAAATCTTTTTTTTTGGGTTTTCCCTCCCCCATTCATGACATTGTTGTATACAGGGGCTCCCAAACCTTCTTCCCTTGGATAATAATCCACCATTGTTTCTTATCAAAACATCCAAGGATAACATCTATTCAATTTTGAGTATTGTTTTCTTCATCTCTCATACCTATTTTATTTCATAGTTCCCCATGTGTATTTGATCCCTCTTTTCTAACCCCTAGAGTTTGTGTTGGATAATGTTGGTCGATTTTTTGGATATTTGGGTGTGCATATCATCTCTCAAGAATAGTTCATCTCTGTCAATTAGTATAGTTTAATTCCCACGTCATTTAGGTAGGTTTTTTCATCCTCCACATTTAAAAAACATTATATTTGAGTAATAGTTGTTTGTAAATAATTTATTATGGTGTTACTCATAGTTTTAATGTTTTTATTTGATGAATTGAAGTTTTTTATTTATTGACAATTGTTAAAAATGGGGTTTCAAGGGATTTATATGATATATATATATATATATATATAAATTAATTAAAACTGTTTTTTGAAATGTAAATTTGTCATTAAAAAGAAAATATTATTTTTTGGATGTCTTTGATCTAGTTCTGGTTTTAAAATAATTATTTCATTGTAAGTTCATTTTTTTGTCTCACTATAATGAACTGTTGTTGTATAGTGACCAGTTTATATTGTTGTGATTGGTGTTTAAACTAGAGGTTTCTATTTGCATGGATATTCATATTTTTTATGGTCATCCAGTTATACTACATTTGATTCCATCACTTCAATAGTTTCATTAGATGTACTTATGAATATGCCAACAAATAAAAATTGTCTTTCCTAAAACATTCTTCCTTGAACCTTGGATTTCAATACACCTTTTCATTCCCCCTCTTCTCTTTCATTGCCCTATTATTTTTTAATGGTTATTCTAAATACTAGATGTTTCCTAAAAGATATCATGATTCCATGGAAAACAAAATATGATTCCAAAAGTGATATCATAATCATAGAATATTTGGATCCTTGGAGTGTTGTTTGATAACTAAATGCTACAAATGATCATTTAGACCCTTTCAAGTACATTTGTATGTTTTATTATCAATTATTTGAAAATTTATTTGGAAATTTATTTTGGTATGATGTGTTAATGTTCTAGTTTGTATATTAATTTTTTTTAAAATTGGTTAGAAAACACAAGGGACATGTTGGTCTTGTTGGAACATTAACGGGTTCTATGTGTGATTGGCACACTATAAATAAATTTCAAGGATAATTCACATGCATAAATGAGGTTAGGGTTTGGGAAATTCATGAAAAATGTAATCTATGGGTTAATAGTTTTTCATACACTTGATAAACACCATATTAGCTTTTATACTATTATCATGGGACTCACATAAGTCATCCGGATGGTCATATAACGGTTGCTTTCTGGTCCTAATTAGACAGACTGGTTCCTAGGGAATTCATGAGAAGAACGATGGTTTTTGCACTAGTGAAGCTATTTTTGAGGATCTAGTGGGATATTTTCATTGGATCTTCACCATATGTTGGCAGCTGCTTCTGAACCATGTACATCCATAGATTATATAAATAGATATTTAGGCAATTCCAAGGATTATCTATTTTCTATAGTATTTTTTCTACTACACTTGATTATCTACATTGATGGATTTGGAATTCATGTAATGGTACCTTTATTTTTTATCATTGCATATATGATGACTTCATTGGGTTCCATTTATATAATTTTGGTTTCAACTTCTAGATTTGAAATGATTTTTTTAATGTAAAATTGATAATTGCTTCCAAAAGTGGATTATTCTGGAAACCATTATTAGGTTCATTAAATTGATAAAACCCAAATATTAATATGTAATTAAGAATATAATTTATTAAATGTTCTAGGAAAAGAAATGTATCCACACTAAGTATCTTAAATTTTAAATAGACTAATATCATACCATACTTCTTCAAATTAGCATTGGTAGACCAGAGCGGGTATGGATGTTTAAATTTATGATCTAGGTTTTCTGTTAAAGAAGGTGGGTTTTATAGTATGTTTTGAATAATATTTATCATTTATATCATTCATGTTCTTGTTTGGGTTCAATTTTATTTGGTTTAATTTATTTTATGTCATGTTTTGATCATCTTATGCAGTTGTATTTAGACCATGAAAATGTTTTGTTATATTCATTTTTAGGGATTTGATGACTGTATTTTGAACTCAAGTTTTCTAATTTATATCAGCAATTTTTTGTCTAAATAATTCCATATTGATTGGACATTGATTCTCAGTGCTAATCAACATCGTGGGTATTATGGGAACACATTGTGGGCCTTGGGGTGGGATAGGTCATGTTTCAGGTTGGATGGTATTCAGACCCAGTTCTGGACACATGTACTCCATTTTTGATAAGGATTCAGAATGGAACCATATTTAATAATATATAATGGATGGATCTATAAATCATATAGGCAAGGAATAAATCCAAAATTTCCTGAAATATTTCTAAATGATTTATCCATGTGAAGATCAAGGAGGGAAAAGGGACTATTTGGAGTGTCCAAAGAAGGTGAAATAAGGGAATATTCATGAATTCTGTATTGATTATGATTATTTGATTCAAATATGAAATGTGATTTTTGTTACTCAATCACTTTATATAAATAAGTATCTATTATATAAAGCACATAGATCAACTTTATCTTCCCATATTTGATGTACTCGTATGTATGATGATCTTCGAGAGAACTTCTCGTGGGAAAACATGGAGAATGAGATTATAAATTATATCTTAAGGTGTTTTTTTAGATAGAATATTAATTCATATTAAAAGATGTACTGGGGGATTATGAAATCATTTTCTATAAACTTATGGTAATTAGAGAACACAACTATGGACATTTCCATTTGTCTCCCAAATACATATAAAGGAAACAATGTGATATAGGTAGAGGTGGATTGACTCACCCATGAATCCCACTTCATCATTATGTAGGAATATTTACGTATTGATAAACATTAAAATGTATATGTAAAGCAATTAATGTGGAATCACGGGGTTCGACTCTTGATTGAGTTTGATCATGATCCAATATTCACATATAAATGCTAAGGAATTATTTAATGAGATTTTAAAACTGAACTCTATTTTAGCATGAATTATCACCCATAAACAGATAGCCAACATAAATGGGCCATTTAGAAACATGATGACATACTAAAATACAACCCAATATAGGTAAAAATTGGATGATATCAACATCTCTAGTTAATTGAGTTTAGAAACAAATAATGACTTCCACACAAGTATTGTAATTTCTCTATATGACTCTCTATATGGGAAGCGATGTTGAACTCCTGCTTATTTAGATAAAGTAAGAGAACAAAAGTTACATGGATTGGATCTTATGAATGTGATAATAGAGAATGTTAAATCCATTTAACATTATATAAATTATTTATAGATTTTGTATAAGATACTTGTAGAAAACTGAAAATGGGACATGGAGTTTGATATTCAAGAAAACAAACTCCATTCAATATAACCATAGAAAATTGTCATTACATTATAAGAAAGGGGATCCATAGTTCACATTACATTGGCCACTGTTATATCATTGATCACATAGGAGTGATGGAATATCGACTTTAACTTCTACCAATTAGGTATCAAATTCAAATAGTGTTGTACATACCTCACCCGATGAAGTACATACATGATTCCACATAAATGTTTAATCTTAAGGTTGTACAATTATATACTAAAATCTAAAATATGGGGAAATTTTTGTTGATCATGGAAAATAGAGATAAATTTATATATAATAGGAAAACTCATATTGTTATTGTGTTTTTCTGAAACCATTACTATGAAGAGGAAAAATTGGTACCAGAAGAAACAACAAAAACGATGATACCCTCATCTATTATCAACTGAGAGTAGGAGTTGAACTTTCATAAATGAAATCTCTAAGGGGTAATACTGTAACAACCTATTGTTTATTATTAACATTTTCCCCCAAAATAAATATGTGTCATAATATATAATATATAATTATACATATAAAAAATATAGGATAAAAATTCTCTCATTAATAAAGATCATTACAACAGTTAACTACAAAACCAAGGAAAATAAAAAACAATAGAACTAAAAAAATTATTAAAGAAAAAATATAAAATACGAAAATATAGATATCCCCATTCTAATATAGAAATTTTACCCTCTAAGAAAACTATATAAAAGAAAAACTATACATAAAACTATAATCATCTCATAAATTGAAAACATATTTCCTTTATAGGAATTGTAGAGAATAGTTACTAAAATAATTAGGTGCAATTTGTAAAAGTTACTGTGATAATTGGAATTGCAATGTGAAAATTTGGAAAAGTAACATGATCATTCGGAATAGTAAGCTGATCATTAGATTAATATTTTTACATAAATATAATATATTGTGATATAAAAATATACCATGTGGATTATAATTGAATATTAATATTATAATTAAAAAAATAAATATCATGAATGAAAAATAAAAATTAAATATAGATTCATTTATAATGAACAATAATTTAAGGTTTTTGATTAAAAAAATTATTTGCTAACAAATTATGATTCTAGACATGATATGAAAAATTGATAAAATTATTGCCATTTTTTGAATCATCACATTGAAATTTCCAAGGTTGATGTTTTGGAAATTTTAGAAACTAAATAATTTATTAGATGAAGGGTAAAAATACATATTTTATCAAAACAATTTAATCATCAATTACATCATTCATGATATAATAAGTAATTAATCATTTATAAAACATTATGTTCTATGAAAATATTTAATTTCATAAATGATTCATTAAAATTCAATAATCTTTACATTGAAAACTGAAATGAAATTTCCAAAAAATTATTGACAAAATCAATCCCTTTAAATAACAATATTCCTTTTTCACATTTCATTTTGAACTATTATGTAAATTAAAATTTTTATTTTTTTAGTATCCCAAATAATTATATTATATTTATATGTTATGTATATTTTGAATAATTCACTATTATCATGTTTACATTTCAAATAATGTTGAATTTTATATTTTATTATAAAAACTTCTCTCTGCTCAAGTATAATAAAACCATCAAAATTACCTTGGAAAACTAATGTTATCTCACATGAAAAATACAATTCTACCCCAATATCCACTCTATTAATCCCTTATAATCCATAGGGATGTTCCATTGAAAACCTAATCCATTTATCAATGATGTATATTGCCATACAAGGGAATCCACACAAAGGAAAGAGAATTATTTTTTCAAAGACATCTATCATTTTTTCCTTCATTCTCATTTCATAAATAATTTAAAAATCAAATATTATATGATATAATTACTTAAAAAGTTATAATTAAATTTGTAACACCCCAATCTTCCACAGTACGCTTCTCTTTGAATAATACATTAGCATGTGTTGTACGTAACATCAAGTTCTAACACAGCACAACCTATAAAAATAGGTTTTATGAATAGTAATACCCACTGTTTGAAATTTTATTAAATTTATCTTTCAAAATGAACTTTATTTTATGGATTTGGAATATCAAAATTATCTTAGGGTGTATTTTTAGTATTTTTCTAAAAACATTAAATTTTTGGTGAATACTTAAAACCACATAGTTATAGTTAAAAACCAAATATTTATTTAAATAATATTTTATTTTATTTAAATAATTTTTTGTGCAAAATATATATATAATACCTATATAAGTTCAATTTAATTCATTGGAGTCAGTATATAAAAAAATTAGATATATAAAAATTTTATTGATCTTTTTACCGTCTTTTTCCAACCTCCTAGGAACATTTGCAAATTTACATAAAACATAATTTTACTAAATCTGTTAGTTTAAAGTTAAAAAATACAATATACATGGTTGATATCAATAAGTAAAATATTGTTCAATAAGATGAAAATAATTATTGGTGAATAGAATCTTTTTACTTTTATTTACCACAGTTAAAAGTAAATAGGGTAATTAAGGGTAAAAATGTTATTATTATTTCACTAAAACATGTACTAATTCTATTGGATAAGTTTAATTCGACTGAAAACAACCTTTGGAATAAAATATGATCCTTTTGGTCCACTTGGATTATATTAGGACATTTATTATTATTTAATTCAAAGAAAAGATAAAAGTGTTAGATTCAAAGTTTAATCACTAAACCATTTTTAATATAGGGTTACACAAAAGATAAATTTGGCTATAAATATTAATTAGAAATATAAAATTCTTTCCTACATAATGTTAGTTAATTTATATTTTTTGGAAATTAAATAATTTAATTTATTAATGATGCAATGATGATGCATTAATTGCCTTATTAATGTAATTTTAAAATAATTGATATTATAAATATCCAAATAAATGTAATTTGAGACATTATATGTATTCAACTAATTTTATAGGATAATTTGACATGTTAGAGTTGATTACAAGATTATCCATGGAATTAATAATTTTGTTATGAATTTAATAAAAACAAAATAGCAAATAGTGTCAAAATTGACATAAAATAATTTTTAAAACAAATATTATATGCTTAATTGATATTATATTCCTAAAAAACTATGTATTAGAAAAAGGCCTTAAATAATATTATATATGTCATTAATTAACCATGAGAGTTTCTCTTGGAAGTTTATATTAAGTTTATTTACCATATATTATAAAACTACAAAGAGACATGGTAAATGTCAAACTAATTAACTAAGAGTTAAATCTAGAAGATAAGGTTAACATAGTGACCCAAACCAGTTTAAAACCTATTAGTTGTGTGTTTTTTTACCTATACCCACCTTATACTCAAAATAATTCATTTTAGAGCCATTATAAACCAAAAATGATTTTATTATAAAATAATATTTCAATCTTTTTCTAAGGTGCCCCTTACCCCTATTATAAAAGGGCACTTCCCCTTCTCTCAAATTCACTCATTCATAGACTTTTGGATTAGACAAACCCTTCCCAAATACCCTCTCAACTATCTTACCTTCATCCTAGAGGCCTTACTGTAGTATGTAACCAAACCTAAGGATCCCTTTTGATCAAATCAAAAATAAGAACCCGAAGAATAGGTAAATATTTCATCACCTCTTTCAGGTTCTTTTATTCTTCCACTTCCTCTTTCAATGTTTTTTCCATTCATAAATAAAAACTCTAGTATCATATATTTATTATTATATTATTATAAATATGTTACAACAATATTCATTATTTTATCAATCCTTCGAATGACATGTCACCATATTTGCGTATATACAGCTTACCGTCTCCACATCATGGTGTAAATGTTATTCAATACATTATTATTTGGATGGGTATAATAATGATGTGAAATTGATTTAAATAATGAATATAACATGATAATGATTATGTATATATGATATACCATCCAGTTATATTTTATTTTAATAAAAAAAGATATTATCGCTCTTGCGTACGTACGGATTACCGTCTCCCCGAAGGCTATGAGATTCTTTCCCCATTGTATCCATTCAATACTAATTTTAATTAGATGATTAAAAATAATGTTTAACGACTCAATATAATTATTAATATGAATAATATACATACTATACATTACAAACATTACTTACATAACAAATCATATAAAGTAATACAAATCATGTAACACCCGAAACGACTAATATACTAAGATATTATTAACAATGAAATGTAAAAAGATCATATATGATATCATATTAATGTATATGATTATAGTAAAATTTAGAAACAATTATTTCACCATTATATAGGAGGTTAACTTACCCTCGACCAAGGAAAAATACAAGGTAAGGGTTAATTTCACTATATCTTTATTATCCAGGGTTTTTTTATGTATGTATCTACTAGGACTTATTTATCATCCACATCCATGTTTTATAAAATTGTATTTCAATAAATTTTTACTATTTACTAAAATTTGGGTTAAAGTCAATAATTCCCTTGTTTGAGTTTTTATAAAATGGTTTGAAAGGAATCTTTCAGTCGTTTTACATACAATGTACTTTTTTACATTTTCGACAAATTTAAGGTAAGAATGTTTTTAACTTATATAGAGGGTGCAACTATTTTCTGCCATTATAACATCATCGAAGCTTACCTTACAAGCATATAACAATATTTTCTAAATAAATGTTTTCATAAATGATTTCAAAATAGAAATTGATATTTCTCTAAAAAAGGTTTTGATATCATCTATTTCAACATCCTTTGATAGATTTTAAGCTAATTTGAAGTAGATTTATCATGACACAAATCTTCGATATCATATTTAAGGTTTTTTGGGATGTTTAACTATGGATGTGTTATTGTTTAACCATTAATGGTTTATGGATAAAGTTTTGACATTTCATATTCTATTTTTAATATGAATTTTTATGTTATGATTAAACCTTTTTATTTGAGGAATGCATTGGACATAGTAAGTGATAGGTGTAGCCCACTATAGCTCCTCAATGCATCAGTAGGTCTCATGAGACAAACTAGTGTATTGGAACAAGGTCTTGACAAAATCTTATCCATAGGCTTGCAACATGGCCTTGAATATGTGGTCATGAAGTCTGGTATTATGCATTCCATCATTATGAAATTGTCTATTGATATTTCATGTGATTATTCGACTAGTATAATATCCATGTGAGTAAGTAAATTGAATTAATTTGATTTATATTTTCCATATAATGTTGAATTTGTTTGTGAAAAGGCTTTTGTTTTAGTTTCATACATTGCCTTCAATATTTATGTTTATTTATGAAATTTTTCATTATATTTATATCCTTACTAAGCATCTGAGCTCACCCCTTTCTATGTTTTATTTTTTCCAGGATGTGAAGAAGTATATTAGGACTAACCTTCATAGATATTATATGGGATCTAAGTGTTTTCTATGGAAACAATATTGTTGTAGATTTCTATTTTATAATGTAATGTAAACCATATGAATGTATCTAGTACTTCCAAGGCTACTAAACTAATCGGTCTTTTGAAACATGATCTTTTGTCATCATGCCAATGATACATAATAATGCACTGAATCTGATATTCTAGGGTCAGGGAGTTATCGTTGGTATTAGAGGTAGTTTATTACAATACTTGGAAACTAAATTTAGATATACACTGATTAGAGAGCATATCCATAAGATAAAATTTAAGGATTAGTATAGAAGAACTTCCTATAATTTTGTTATTGTAGAGATTTTGTGAGTTTTCTGAGAAATACATCTCTGTCTGGATACAAGCAGGAAGTGGTGGATCTGGCACAAATGTACCTAGGGGTAAAACTTGACAACACTTCTTTGAGCTAGAATCGGACAAGAACTGGTGCACGCCAACGGGTCTTGCTTCACTCTTGCTTACGACACTAAGCAGGGATATTCTTAGGATAATTCTCATTTTCATTACAAACCATTATGAACGGTATATGAGTATATAATTTCTCAAAGAAAACATTTTTATGATTATGGATTATATCCATAAACTGTTCAATTTATCTGAAGTGTTTTAAAAGTATGGAATTATGTATTTTGATTCACAATCTAATCTAATTTATGCCATTGTTTAGAATTTTTATGTAGTTGAAGGAATGGAAACTGTAACAATGCACGCAATCCATGTATGGATTTCCCTCATAGTCAAGAAAATTATAGTGGAGCTGTGGATAGAACTTGTTCTGATCATCTTATCACTATATTAGGTTAACTAACTTAGTTTATGAATAATAACCTTACCCATATGGAGCACCCTGATCCCAGCATGGTGGATCAATGTTAGGTCACTTCATGAGGCAACAAAAACAATCATTCAATGGTGGTAAAAATAAATTATTATATAAGAAATGGATAAATTTTTTAGAGAAAATATTCCACTCCTTGGGGAGTAGCGGAAGGGAAAAAGTTGTCATAGTAGATTACTGCCACACTAGAGATGTTGATCAATGGTGGTTATTGATTCAAATCACAAAGGAATATGGTGAATTATCAAATATAGAATGGATAGATTTTAAGGAAATTTTCTTAGTGAAATACTTTCCTCATGACCATCGAGCGGATATGGAATGTCAATTTCTGAGTCTGAGGAAAAAGGAGGATGAGGTTTTCGCAAATTATGAAGCTAACATTATAAAGTTAGAAAGGCCTGCTAAAGATTATATATGTAACCCATGAAATAAGATTCATCATTTCATTGATGGGTTAAAACCATTTCTCCGTAGAGCATTATTCTCTCAATCCTTATCATCCTATAAAGATATTGTCCAATGTGTTATCAAGATTGAAAAAGAATTCTCCAACTCTTACAGCATTAATGAAAAGAAAGAGAAGAAGGGACCTTCGGAAAACACTGGAAATGGAAATAAGGGGAAGAAGGGAATGGTTGAATATCCATCATGTAGTAACTGTGGGAAGACACGCCCTGGTACTTCCCTGAAGGGAATGAGAGTCTATTTCATGTGTGGGGGAAAATTACACCATGTTCGTGATTGAATGGGGAACAAATAGGTAGTCGATATTTAATGATACAATTATAGATAAATGGTGAATTATGTGAATGAATGTTCTAATAATCCGGGGAACATACCTTAGAAAATGCCTATGGATCAAGGCCAATATTATGCTATCCCTACTGCAGAGGTTGAAGCTCCGAAATACGTAGTGTAAGGTAATTTAATGTTTTCCTCATGTTTAGAAAATGTTTTATTTGATTCTAGATCAATGAATTGTTTCATTTCTTCCTAGATTTCAATGAAAATTAGATATTTCGAATATTATATAACAAGGGAATTTTCAGTAAAAACTCACAAGGGAAGTATCATTGCCACAATGTTTTGTGAATCAGTCCCCATTAGGGAATATAAATGTTCTTTATCTACAGATCTCATCATCATACCCATGATTGAATTTGATATATTCCTCAGTATGGATTGGAATTCAGACTATGACACAAAAAATTATTTTAAGAATAAGTATGTTACTATTTTTGAGGACGATGATAAAGAACACCTTATCTTTAGAGAAAAAATGCCACCACCTAATTCTTATCTAGATCCCCCACATTAGCTCAACTAAATTCAATTATCTGAGATAAATAGAATGAAATATCTATGGGCGAGGAAAGGAATGTTCAAATAGAGGATGTACCAATTGTGAATGAATATGTTGATGTGTTTCTAGAATATTTACCTGGTCATCCTCTAAAATGAGAAATTGAGTTTTCCATTGACATAATTCCTGGTTCAATACTATTGACCTCACCTGTTTTGATAATCCCAATTATGCTTTCATATACTTTGATAATCTGAATCTAATGTTTTTCCTATATATTAATTCATTGAATCTATTATCAAGATGATAATAATATTAAAATGATCTCTGAGATATGTTAATCCATTTCTATCTATGATTATATGAGTTATGAAGTTCTTCTAACCCATTCAGATGTGTTTTGCATAAAACAGACATGTCATATAGCTACTGGTATAGAGCTACCAGTACTTAGTCTACCGATAGACAGATTCAATGATACACTATGTTCACTGATATAGATAGAATCACCAATAAGCCACTTCTACCGATATGCACAAGTCCACTGGTAAGAAAGTCTACCGACAGATTCAGTCTACCGATATGAGCTACTGATGTTCATGTCTACCAGTAGTTACCAATAGAGTAAGCCTACTGATAGGAGTACTGAATCACAAACTAGAGTTACTGATATGAGGATGTATACTGATAGAACCAGTCTACCGAGCTACCGACAGACAAACAGACTAGAGCTACCGATAGACAGAAGTCTACCAATAGAGCCAGTTCACAGATAGTTATCGAGACAAGTATAGTCACCGATATATCAAGCTATTGATAGAAGTCTGCTGATAGTATAAGTATACTGATATAATACTAATGCAATGAGCTACCGATGGAGAGAAAGCTACCGATGGAACAACAACTACCGATAAAAAGAGCTATCGATGGAACTAAAGTCACCGGTATATGAGCTACCGATGCAAGTTCAAAAGAGCTACTGATGCAAGTTCAAAAGATCTAGCGATGGAAGGTTCTGCGACACAATGTCCACTATGAACGTCTACCAATAAACATATACTAATTGTTGACCAACCATTCAAACCCTATATTCTTCATACTATTAATTTATTTAGCTAATGGTTACATTTGATGGTTTTAATGTAGTTAATGTTATTTAATGATTTGTGTTGCATGTCATGGAACCATTCCAAGTACCCATTTAAAAGGCGTTTATTCTTTTCTGCCAAAGCTGAATGCTATAATGGAATGGAAAGAGAACACTAGAAATATACAGATATGCAACATAAGAGGAACACACTAGATATATACCACAAGCATCAATGAACTAAAAAGATACACGAAGGGTGAAAGAGACAAGAGCTGAACAACATTCAAACGTGCATCATTTTTCAAAAATCTACCTTCATAATCCAAGAGTTCTGGACATACATGAAGAAACATATTCTACAGGAGAACAGAAGCTGCATCTTGAGTGAAGAACTACAACAAACTTTTCATGCACTCAGGCTGCTATGATGAACCAATAACCTATGATGAAAACGACACTCTATTTTCTGAACAAGAAATAGGAGAAGGACTTAGAATCTTATCTGAAAAATCAAACTAGTCCAGAGCTGCACTAATGATCACTAAAGCATTTCTAAACTCAGTCATACTTATCATTAGTGATTCTATCTTTACAGTATGAGCAGTGTGTCTATCCTGTTTATTTTACACACACACTGTCTCCTAAGTAAAACCGAAGGATTCTTAAATCCTCACTCAAACATCATTACCCTTTGTTTCTGACTATGGATAGTGGTAGAGGTCGAGTAAGACCTGGACAGCCTATGTGCTGTTTTTTATTTTTTCCATGAAGAACTGTGGTAGATGTCTCTGGACCTGACCATTAGTGTACTGTTGTTAACCCCAATCCTAGGTTTGGATCAATTTATATAAATTGTTGATAGGACTAAGTATCGGCTTGAGACTGAACCTCTATGATAACTTTTTTGTGCTTTAATTTTATGTCTATAAGCATTACATATTTATTTTTCATTCCACTACTTATTACATTGAAATAAAAAACTATTTTAAAGCTACATTGATAGTAAAATTTGAAAGTGTTTATTCATATTGTAAACCAGTATGTTAGTTTCAAAAGTTAATTTAATATTCTGATTAATTCAACTGAGACCTAATCAATCTTTGAGAAACTGATTGAACATTTACAAACTGTATAGATTCACTACAGTTTAACTTTGTTTTAAATTGGGGGATTTTAAGAGAAATATTTTTTTAACTGATATTTTAATTGGAACTCAGTTCACCCCCTCTTGAGTATCCACTCCGACCAATAAAGGCCAATTTCGAAGACCCCATATAGAATGGACACAGTGGAATTAGTGGAACTAATGCAAAATCTAGAGGAATTGAGTTAAAAGGGATTTATTCACTCTAGTATTTCTCCATGGGCAGCCCCAGTCCATTTTGTAACGAATAAAGATGGATCAATGAGGTAGTACATTGACTATAGAGTGATCAATGCTATAACAATAATGAAAAAGTATCCTCTACCTCACATTGATTATTTATTTGACTAAAATCATAGAGCTCAATATTTTTCAATGATTGATCTTCAATATGGATACCATCAGTTGTTTTTGAAGAAGAAAGACATTCTGATGACCACATTTTGAACTAGTTATGGGCATTATGAGTTTTCTATAATTCATTTTGGATTGACTAATTCACCCTTTGTCATAATGGATCTAATGAAGAGGGTTTTCAAGGAATATCATAATGACTTTGTAGTGGTATTTATTGATGATATCTTGGTATTCTACAAAATCAAAAAAGATCATGAAAATCACTAGAGCATTATCTTGAAGAATCATAGAAGACATGAAGAATATGGGAAGTATAACATGTGTGAATTCTGGATTCAGAAGATTTATTTTCTTGGAAATATAGTCTTTAATGATGATATCTCTTTTGATTATTCTAAGACAAGAGCAATCCAAGAATGGTCATCACCGATGAATATAACTAAGGTAAGTAGTTTTATTTGTTTAGCAGGTTATTATCGATGTTTCGTCTAGAAATTACCCGGTTGGCTAACCCATTAACACAGCTAACCCGAAAAGGGGTTAAATTTGATTGAAAAAAGTGTGTGAATAAATTTTTGAAGAATTGAAGAGGAAACTAGTCAATGATCATATATTGAATCTTCCATCAGGGAATGTTGGGTTTTTTATTTATAGTGATGTTTAAAAAATAGGACATGGTTGTGTCCTTATGCAGAATGATAGGGTTATTGCCTATGCATCATGACCGCTAAAAATTCATGAGAAAAACTATCCTATAAATGATCATGAGTGAGTAGTTGTAATCTTTTCTTGGAAGATATGGAGACATTATCTCTATGGTAAAAATGTGAGATTTATACTGATCACAAGAGTTTGAAGTATATTTTCACACAAAAATAACTCAATATGAGGCGAAGGTGATGACTTGAACTACTCGAGGATTATGATTGCACTATACACTACAAACCGGGGATGTAAAATAAGTCAGAATATGCTTTGAGTAGAAAGGATCATGGAGTGTTGAACAAGATGAGAGTTGAAAAGGATCATACGAACATGGATCTAGTAAAGATGGATATGGGAATAACCATGGATGGTGAAACATCAATTCTTTTTCAAATGGCTTCCAAAACATCTTTAATAAAAATGATAAAAAGTCCTCAGGCTGAAGATGAGGAGTTCTTAAAGAAGATTAATGCTTTGATTTTTGGGAGATTGAGTGACTTCGTATACGAAGATGGGATTTTAAAATTTGGGAAGAGACTTTGTGTTCATGATATATCTTATCTAAAAAGATATTTGTTATATGATTCTCATAGCTCTAGTTTCTCTATACACCTTGGGAGCACCAAGATGTATAGAGATTTTAGGGAACATTTTTTGTGGGACAACATGAAGATGGAGATTTCTGATTTCGTATCAAGATGTATTGTTTGTCAACAAGTGATAGCTAGAAGGAAAAATCTAGGAGGAGTCATGCGACCTCTTCCCATACCTGAATGGAAATGGGATAATATTACAATGGACATTGTCATGGGGATACCAAGGACTCCTAGAAAGAATGATGAAATATGGTTCATTGTTGATCGTCTTACCAAGTTAGCACATTTTCTAGATATAAGAAAAGGGTTGTCACTTAAACGATTGTAAAGAATATATATTAATGAATTATAAGACTTCATGGATTACCACTATTTATTGTTGCTGATCATGATCCCCGCATTACATCTAGATTCTGGAAAAGTCTTCAGAATGCCCTGGATACTGAACCTTGTTTGAGCACTGCCTACCACCCCCAAACTGATGGATAATCAGAACAGTCTATTCAAACCTTAGAAGACATGTTGAGATCTTACTGACATGACTTTCAAGGTATGTGGGATCAATATTTACCTTTGGTAGAATATTCTTATAACAATCGCTTCAATTCAAGTATTCATATGGCACCATATGAAGTGTTATATGGAAAGAGATGTCATACACCAACTTGTTGTGAGGAAGTCGGTGAATGAAAACTCGTAGGCCCAGAACGTGTTGAGTAAATGATGGAAAAGGTGATGGTAATCCAAACCCACATCAAAGTATCTCAATGTAGGAAGAAGATCTATGCCGATAACTGAAGGATGGAATTTGTATTTTAGGTTGGAGATCATGTTTTCTTGAAGTTATCTCCATGGAAGGGTGGGAGATCTTGTTCTCTTGGGGCGGTAGCTTACCATTTGGAAATGCCACCTAGTCTCTCTAATGTTCACAATGTATTTCACATATCACTGTTGAGAAAATACATTCTTGACCCAACCCATGTACTCACCTATGATGAATTTTAAATGGAACCCGATCTGCCTTATTGCAAAGATATTGTCAAGTTTCTTGATACAAGAGAAAAAGTGATGGGAAACATGACGACTCATCTAGTAATAGTTCTATTGAGAATCCATAAGATGGAATAGAAAATGTGGTAACCTGAAAACGTATGATGAAGAACCAACAGAGTCTTTTTATGCAGTAATATTCTACAAATTTCGAGGATGAAATTATTTCAAGGATGGGATAATGTAATACCCCAAGCTTCCACGATATGCTTCTTTTTGAAAAATAGAATAGTGTGTGGTGTACGAAACTTCGAGTTCTAACACACCACAACCAATCAAACTACCCGTTATGAATAGTAATAACCACTTTTTGAAATTTTATAAATTTTATCTTTCAAAATGGAGTTCACTTTTGGATTCGGAATATATAAATTATCTTAGGGATAATATTTTGGTTTTTTCTGAAAACATTCAATTTTAGATGAATAGTAAAAACACATAGTTATAGTTTAAAACCAAATTTTTAAATAATTTATAATTTATTTTATTTATCTTTATTTTATGTCAAAATAGATACATAATACCTATATAAGTTCAATTCAATCCATTGATGACAGTTTATAATAATTTTAGATATATGAAAATTTTATTGAACTTTTTACTACCTTTTACCAACCTTCTATGAGCATTTCAAAATATACATAAAATATAATTTCACTACTTCTGTGAGTTGAATTTATAAAATTAGAGAGAAATGGTTGATATTAATAATTATAATGTGGTTCAATCATATGGAAGTAGTTTTTTGTTAATAGTAACGTTTTAATTTTATTTATCATAGTTAAAAGTAAATAGGGCAATTAAGGGTAAAATGCTATTATAATTATCCTAAAACATGTCCTAATTCTATTTTAATAGTGTAATTAGACCAGAAAAACCATATTAATAAAATTTGATCCCTTAGGTCCACATGGATAAGATTAAGACATTTATTATTATTTAATTCATAGAAGAGTTAAAAGTGTTGAATTCAATGTTTAATAACTAACCAATTTTTAATACAAGGTTACACATAAGATAAATTTGACTATAAATATTAATTTGAAATATAAACATATTTTCTTAAATAATGGTATTTTATTTATATTTTTATAAATTAAATAATTTAATTTATTTATGACACAATGATGATGCAATAATTACCTTATTAATTTAATATTAAAATAATTGATATTATAAATATCCAAATAAATGTAATTTGAGACTTTTATTGAATTCCACTAATTTTCAAGGTTAATATGACATGTTTAGATTGATTAAAAGATTTTTTTCTATGTAATAATGTTTTTATGAATTTAACCAAAACAAAATAGGAAATAGTGTCAAAATTGACATAAAATAGTTTTTAAAAAAATTATTATATTATTAATTGATATTATATTCCTGAAAATATAAGGTTTGGAAAAAGATTTTAAATAATATTATATATGTCATTAATAAACCACTTCTGGTTCCCTTGGTAGTTTATAGTAATTTTTTAACCATATAATATTAAAATACAAAAAGACATGGTAAATGTTGAGCTAATTAAATAAGAGTTAAATCTAGAATATAAGGATAAAATAGTGACCCAAAATAGTCTAAAACCTAGTTTCTGTGTGGTTTTCGACCCCTTCCCTCCTTATCTTTGAAATAAATCATTTTGGAGCCATTAGAAACCGAAAATTATATTATTATTTAATAATATTTCAATCTTTTCCTAAGGTTCCCCTCACCCATCTTATAAAAAGGAACATCACCTCCTCTCATATTCACACCTTCAAAGCCTTTTGGCTCGGCCAACCGCTTCCCAAATACCCTCTCAACTATCATAAATTCATCATAGAGGCCTTACATTAGTCTTAAGTCCACCCTATGGAGCCGTTTTGATCATATCAAAAGGAAGATCAAGAAGAAGAGGTAAATATTTCATCACCTCTTCCAAGTTCCTTTGTTCTTCAACTTCCTATTTATTTGTTTTTTACATTCTAAAATAATAACTCTAGTATCTTTTATATATTGTGATTATATTATGAATATATTAAATCCATATTCATTATTCTATCCATCCTTTGAATTAAATGAAACCATACGTGCGTACGTATGACTTAATATCTCCACTTCGTGGTGTAATTATTATTCAGTACATTATTATTTGGATGCGTATAATAATGCTCTGTATTTTATGTAAATAATAAATATAACATGATAATTATTCTGTATATAATATATACCATCCAATTATATATTATTTTAATATCAAATGAATGATATTGTTTCTCATGCTTACATACAAATTACCGTCTCCACGAACGCGTTGAGATTCATTCCCCATTGTATCCATTCAATAATAATTTTCATTAGATGATTAAAAATAATGTTTAAATACAAAATTTAATTCTTAATATGATCATGATATATCCTATCCATAACAATTATTACATACATATCAAATCTTATAAAATAAAACGAATCAGTTAACTCCCGAAACGACTATTATACTAAGACATTTTTAACAATGAAATGTTAAAAGATCATATATGATAGAATATTAATGTATATGATTCTTGTATAATTAAATTAATATTATTTCACCATTATATAGTAGTTTAACCAACCCTCGACCAAGGAAAAGTACAATGTAACGGTTAATTTCACAATTTCTTTATTATCCAAGGATGCTTTTATTCAAGTATCTACTGGGACCTCTTTATCATCCACATCCATGATTCTAAAAAATGGATTTCAAAACATTTTTACTATATACTAGTCTATGGGTTAAATTCATTTATACCCTTGGTTCACTTTTTATAAAAATTATTTTAAATGAATCTATCCATCGTTTTCCAAACTAGGTACTTTTTGACCTTTTTGACCAATTTATGGTAAGAATGTTTTTTAACTTATACAGAGGGTGTGGCTATTTTCCTCCATTATGACATCATTGAATAATCCTTTACAATATTACAAAAATATTTTCAAAATAAATGTTTCCTTAAATGATTTCAAAATAGAATGAGATATTTCTTTAAAAAAGATTTCATTTTATCTATGTCAACATCCTTTGATTGATTTTTAGAATATTTGAAGTTGATCTATTATGATACAAAACATCAATATTGTATTGAATGTTTTGTGATATATTTTACTATGGAGGTGTTATTTTGAAACTATTCATGGTTTATGCATATTGTATTGACATTTCGTATGCTAGTTGTAATACAAATGTTTATGTTATGTTTAACCCTTTTCATATGAGGAATGCATTGGACTTAGTAAGTGACTAGTGGAGCCCGCCATAGCTCTTTGATTCATCGGTATATCTCATGAGAAAAACTAGTGTCTTGGAACAAGGCCTTGATGAAATCTTATTTGTAGTCTTGGCACAAGGTGTTGACTATGTGGTAATGACGTCTGGCATTATGCATTCCATCATTATGAATGTGGCTATTGATATTGCATGTGATTATTAGACAAGTAGAATATCCATGTGAGTTAGTAAATGGAATTATTTTTATTTATATTTTACATATTATTTTGATGTTTATTTTGAAAAGGCTTCTGTTTTAGTTTTAGACATTACCATTAAAGTTTATTCTTATTTATGAATGTTTTGTCTATATTTTTATCCTTAATGTATAGCTGAGCTCACCCATTTCTATATTTTATTTTTCCCGGGATGCAAAGAAGTATATTATGACTGACCTATAGAGATAGTCTATGGGATCTTAGTGTTATATATGGAAATAATGTTGTTGTAGTTTTCCATTTTATGATATAATGTAAACCCTGTGAATGTATCTAGTTCTTTCAAGGCTACTTGACTAATCATTATTTCGAGACTCGATCTTTTGTGATCATGTTAATGATACGTAATAATTCACTAACTCTAGGCTTCTATGGTCAGGGCGTTACAATATTAATTATGTTAAACAACTATTAAAAATTATATTGTTTATATATTTATATTTTACACATATTATTCATCATATTGTGAAAATGTTCCCATTAAGAGTCATCTAACCACAAGTGAGGATGTTTCAAACATTATTCTATTTCACGAATATTACAAAATGGTCAAAATAAAATATTTATTATATGTATATATATTAATATATTTATTTTATTATTCTATTATAATAACCCAGAACCTATACTCTCATATCCTTATCTAAAATCTATAACATTACATTAAAATCCATAATTCTTATACTTGTGACACAAATAGTTTCAATCAGAACCATACCACCTAGAAAGTCAAACATAGATCACATACATCTTTTAGGACCTTATAGGTTGAGATATGTATATAATCAGGAAAATCTACTATATAAGTAATTAACTAGACATTATAATAGGATTTCTCACACTTAGCCTACCATTTTATTATCACATTATTTCATCTTCATCGTCCAGAAAAAATACATTCTAAAAATTATTTGTACAAAATTTCATTTATACATGGGGAAAATGAATCTGAATAATGGTGAGATAAGATAATCATTATGGGTAAACATAATAAATAAAAATTCAATTTCATCGGTGACCACTATAATGCATATGGGTATGATTGCATAATCGATGTGCATGATAAAATCATAATAGAACTCATAAAAATTAATACTTGGAAGATAAAATAATAAAACATTAAAATAAAAATAATAACAGTAATTAATTATCAAAATCTATGGTATATAAATAATGATCATTAGAAACACTATAGACTCATAATATGAAATAAATAATTATTTTGGAAACATGGATAATCAATTTCATAAAACCCATTTGAAATTCTTTCAAATCCCTTTTAATTTGAAAATCCATACATATATCCTCCAACATTATCATTACCCAACACATCGGAGCCCTATATGGGTATAACCATAACTAAATAATTATTTTATCACCCGAACCTTTCTGAGACACTCCCTATTAAACTGTCAGAAGCCTTATTGGTGTTATCAAGGGTGCCCCATGTTATTCTTTAATAGGCATTCATAGAGATCTCTAGGACACCCCATCATGCAATAGTTCCAAGAAAAAAATTAATAAAAAACATCAAAACTATCATTATTCTTTCCAGAACTTGATTACCTTATGTAAAATAAATCTACATCTTGAATATATAATTTAAACATGAATATCCTGTAGAAACAAAATGGGATCCGTTACAATACCTTTTTAGAATTTTTATCCTGGGGAAATGTAATGTGTTCAAATAAGTTCTATTTGGAACATGATTAACCCATGAAAAACAAATGGAATCCATAATAATATTTTTGAAACATGATTACCACATGTATATTAAATGAGATTCATAATAATCTCCTTGAAACATGATTAATCTATATAAAAGGTACGAGTTCATTAAAATTACTTTGAAACAATCAAAATCCATCCTGGGAATGAATGAGGTTGTTATAAATACAAAATTTACCAATATTAGTATAATTAAAAATATTGTGTGTTTATGTGGATGAATTGAAATACCATTAAATTTTCACTAACATGATTCTTGGGAAAATAATCATTAAACATTCAAAGTGTCTCATACCACAACGAAATTTTTTAATCATTATCACCATGAATGAATAACATTAAAAGAAAACATATAATATAATGATAATTATGATACTAATAAAATAACAATTCATATGATTTTTATATACACTCATAAAAAATATTAGTTTTTAACATAGAAAATGACTCATTGATGGAAAATTATGGAAATAATCAAAATAGTGTTGGAAACATTGAATCCATAAAAACCCAGTAATGGATATATTTAAATTGATACTTTAATCCGCTTATATTCATGTGTAACAATCATTTAACTCATTCATGGTATGTACATAAAACAATAAAAAAAAAATAAGAGGTGAGTATGGAATAAGTTTCATAGAAATAAAAGTGAGACTACAAATACCCATGAAAATTTAATAACATTAGAATAATGTGATATATGGAATTATAACATCGATTGAAATATTTAATATCTTTAAATACAATAAACACATTATATAACATGTAATAGGGTCGTATATACTCCATATCAACTTCACTAGGTTCAAAAAAAACAAATAAGTCTCATTGAAATTTTAATTGACATGAAATCCCTTACATTGAGTTTGACTAGTCACACTTGTTGATTACCCTCCCGAACAACAAACATATGCTAATTAATTAAAATATTCAGATCCTTATTATATTTTATAATTACTTTTACTTCACTTATTACCATATTATATAATATTATATAATGTATTACATTTTCATGGGGGGTTTCATTATATTTGGTTTTTGTGTCAAAATTATCCTTTGGGGTTTATTGTGGACTAGTGGTCAGTATTTAAACATCTCCAGAATAATAATCATGACATAATAATCATATTTTTAGATCAATTTTTATTTTTAAATAAAATAAAAAATATGGATATTAATAATGATCCAATGTTATGATCTTAGAGATGGTAGGTCATGTTTAGACATGTGTAACACTGTTGATGCTCCTTTCGTCACAGAATCTAAAGATCAGAAAAGGGGAATATCTGAGCTCAAAGTGATTCAACCTTTGATGAAAACATAAAAAATCGACAAAGGGATGAACAAGGAAAACTTTGCCCATAGGCCGCGCAAGTTCCTTCATGGTCGCACAAGTATACTTGCGCGACGCAACTTGGTGCGCAAGTGACTTGCGCGACCTAGTTGATAACCGCCCAATTACCGCCTGGGGTCTTCTCCTGCCTGTAAATAGACCCTGTGGGCCCCCCATTCGAGAGGATGTTTTTCCAGAAACATGGATTGAAGCTCCTGACGCCCAAGTCTCTTCTCAAAGCTTCCAGAACACTTCTAAGGTAATTTCTTACCTAGAACGGAAGATCTAAAGAGAGGGAGGAAGGCCTAAGTGTTGAAACTCATCAACACTTGCGCGCCGCCTTATTCCTTCTATAGAACTTGCACGTCCCTTTTTTGGAAGAACCTCAAGACAACTCTAAAGGCATTAATAAAGAGTCGCTCAAGTATTTCAATGATGGTTGACCATCGCGCAAGTACACCACGTGTCGCGCAGGTATACTTGCGCGACCAATACTTGCGCGCCCCCGCAATACTTGCGCGCCTTCCAAGACATGCACGCCCCTTCCTTTTTTGGGTGCCTTTCTTGCCCATTTCACCCCACTTAAGAAACTATACTTCCTTTTCAAAGATTCAGTCTTCATGACACTCTTCAAAGCCATTTATGGCATGATTTCTTGATTTGACTTCTTTATCTGAAAGGAATGCTCTGGAATATCTCTCAAAACCTAGTGATTTAAATATCCATATGTCACTAAAGATTGAGATTCCATTCATTCATCCTCATCCTTTAAGATGAGAGAATCCTTATCCTGGGTCTCCTTTTCAGGAATAATCCCCAGTCCTAAGTCCTCCAAATATGGGCATCCTCCTCAGGAGTATGCCCCAAACATTAATTCCTTAACCTGGGTCTCCTTTTCAGGAATAAGTCCCAGTCATAATATTGGGCTTCCTTTTCGGGAATAAGCCCCAAGTCCCCTAACCTGGGCCTCCTTTTCAGGAATAAGTCCCAGTCATAATTATGGGCATACTCTTTAGGAGTAATCCCCAAGTCCCTTAATTTTTGGGCATCCTCCTCAAGAGTAAGCCCCAAACCTTAATCCTTAACCTAGGCTTCCCTTTCATGAATAAGTCCCAGTCATAAATCCCTTAACCTAGGCCTCCATTTCTAGAATAAGTCCCAGTCATAATTATGGGCATCCTCTTTAGGAGTAATCCCCAAGTCCCTTAATTTTTGTGCATCCTCCTCAGGAGTAAGCCCCAAACCTTAATCCTTAACCTGGGCTTCCCTTTCTTGAATAAGTCCCAGTCATAAATCATTTAACCTGGGCCACCTTTTCAAGAGTAAGTCCCAGTCATAAATCATGGGCTTCCTTTTCAGGAATAAGACCCAATTCCCTTAAATTTCTCTTTAACCAGTTCTAAATTACGTTTGATCTGGGATTCCTTCTCTGGAGTAAAACCCAGTTATCAATCCTCTCCTAATTTGGATTTCCTTTTCAGGAATAAGTCCCAAGTTATAGTATTCTAATCTCCATGAAGCACATATACCTTTATGGACCCTATTCCTGGATTTTCACCCTAAAGTAAATCTGAAACCTTCATCTATCTGGGTAGTCATACATACATAAGCCCCAAACCATTTCTTATGATTGCATATTTCATGGCACAATTGTCCAATTTTTACCAATACCTCTTGTTTCTCACACTGAGCATGACTCACGTGAGCTTAGAGTGTAAAAGTAATTATGACATCCTTCTTTGAGCCATCAATCATAAATTTCATACTCCCTTATTCGAACTACGTGGGTTCTGATCCCTTTTCCAAAACAAAGGATACGTAGGTAGCCCATCTATGGGTTCAATACCAACTTTGAAATAATTTATGTCCTTCTGAATGAAAATAAACTTCAAGTGCCCCACTGAGTGGCTTTAAAACCAGCCTGGTCATCAAAATGACCAGGAGACTTTTATATAAACATTTTGAAGGATACCATTGACCAAGAATCTCTAAATAAATATAGATGATTCTCTATTGATGAAGAACCTCGAATACATATAAAAGGTTTTGTAAATTTCTTACATATTTATTCATTGATTGTTAAACTGAAGGAATGCTAATTTTATACTTGGTAATGTAATAAGGATTCATGAACATAACTTAAATCTATAAAGAGAGTACCGGAATAGAAAATAATTCCCCTCAAAAAGGTGTGATGAGTCCGACCTCCTATCCTCTCGACCAATGCAAATTCCTAAGCCTCATCAGTCCATAAGATAATGAGCGCCTACCTTTGGAATGTAGGTCCAAATGGATATGGAATCATTGGATGTTTCCAGTTCTACGAACAAACCTGTTAGAAACCGATCAGAACGTTTGAATCTCCCATCCAGGAGGTCATCCCCGAATTCTGAGGGAAACAAAAAATGGTGAACCCAACGTGAATCCTTAACCAAGTTAAAATGATGTTTTACCTATTTGTTAAGCCCGTATTTAAAACTCAATAAGAGGCTAACAAAAACAATCATTGACATATGTGATCATCCAAAGGATGAAGTGGCTGAATTTTATCTTGATTACATCTTTTATATCAAACAGGCACTCTTTTCCAAGATCTTCTGTATTTCCATAATGGATGCTCTCAAATTTACATCTGTGAATACTGCTGCTGCAAATACCACTGCTGATATTCCTACTGGATCGTCATTCACTCTAAGGATGACGTCGCCTACTCAGCATCTTCAACTCTGGGTATCAAATGCGCTGGTTAAGGTGTACCGTCAACATGGTACCATACAAACTCTTGAGGCTGCTCGACAGGCCCTCCAAGTGAACAACTCACACAGGTCGTCCGGACAACGACGACCAGGGATCAAGAAGCAGGCGGTGCTGACTACCGTCTCCAACCGTTTCGGGTCATTATCCCCGGAACGGAATTTCCATTCGCTCCCTTACTCTGAGGAAGTGAATGATCAGGTCCCTCAGGGCCTAAATTCAAAAAGACAGGAGTCCTTCCCGAGGGCTCCCATCAACAATCGCTGCCAGACTCATGCGGCAGTGCGCCCTCAACATGATGAGGGTACCGACTCCAGGAATTCGGCTCAGGTTCTTCGAACCCGAGCAGGCAAGATGAACCGCCAGAGGCGGAATCCAGTTAAAAATGGGCAGGTTATCATCCCTGCCATCTCCGAAGAAGTCCACCAACCTAACATGGTGGCGAACAATGAGCAGGCACACACACCTCTCCTTTTTAATTCCACTGTTCAACGGACTCGTTTGGCCGCATCATGCCAATCTCGCCAGGAAATTCGGGCAGAGTTCTATAGGCAGGAACATACAGCTGCTTATACATCATCAGTTAGTCAGCAGGCTCGTCTGACTACATATGATGGATCTCGTCAACCACGTTTGGTGAAGTGTAATCAGAAGGCATATACACCTGCTGATACTAATCAAGCCTACCAACAGTCTCGCTTGGTAGCGCACGGAGAAGTCAGTCAGAAAGCCCCGACGACAAACAGGAGGCAGACTCAACTCTCTGCCCCCACACATGAGAACTGTCAGGATTCACAGACAGGAAAAGGAGGCTAAGATCCGGCACATACACCTACTCCAAGCCCGGAATGGATGTATATCCCCATTCCGGCAGCTGAAGCCACCAAGCATATTTTGTCAATGGTGAAAGAGCAGAAGAAAATTCTACTCATATACTGGATGCTTGCTAGGATATCATAACAGCTTCAGCATCATCACAGGGACAGACACATAAATCTATCCCTAGCAGTGGAGTGACACATCAACGATTCACTCCGAAATAGACACACACATCTGTTCCAGTCCAAGAGGGTTATGGGGCATACTCCCCCATATCATATAGACAACCAAGTCAGGCACATACACCTGATTTGAGTGTAGATCATCAGCCTAACCTGACCATCTTTCCTAATCAGGCACATACAACTGCTCAGAGTAACCACTTTCATCAACAAGTTGTTTCCAAAGCGAGTAAGAAGGCATCTATGAAAAAGATCTGCCCAACACAGTCAGGAGATCAAAGGCCAATCTGTAACAAGGCCTTGCTCGATGCTGGAGTTCTTGAAGCCCTCAGACATTTATCTATTAGAATTCAACATTCTAATCCCTTAGTTCCCAATAACGGGAACACTAATTCCGAAAGTCTTCAACAGACATATCCTCATGAAGGCTTGCTTCATGAAAATTCGGTTAATCTTGAAGTTTCTTCTTTAGATAAGAGGCACAGGAACCCTTTGTGGTCAGAAGACCAAGGAGCAAGAGATCCCATATTTTGCTGTAACCCATTATGGTGGTCCTCCCCATGATGATGAATTTCAATGCGAAATTCCTCTCCGCAGTAGTGATTCACATTGTTTGGAAAATACTCTAGTAGATAATGTTGTGCCGAGAAAGCCCTCTTATCATGAGGCACTTGCAAATGCAAAACCAGTCATGTATGATGCTTTATTGCTAGAAAGTGAAATACTTTCTCAATCAGAAGATAGCCCAGGGTGTAGGTAATTCTCCGAACCACCCCTAAGTCATGCATCTTCTAGTTTAATCAATGATATCTCTACCAATATTGTTGAATCCTATGAAGCAACAAGGAAACACCAAGTCTGGTCAAAACAGGTAGATGAATCTTCATTTAATGATAAAGAGGAAATGCTGAACATGAGGAAAAAACTGGTGAAAAGTGAGGTACCAGTCATGTTTTGGCCTTTGGCTGACTCCCAGTATGACATTCCAAAGATGTTGACGGAAGATGGAGTCCATGATATTCGTCTCAACATATGGAAAACTCTTTGTAAATTGAAGAAGAAGGTATTATCTTATGATGAATATGAAAATCATCTGAAGATAACAGAAGGGCTACAACGTCAGATTGATTTGGCATATCTATCAGTATCTCGGTATCCTAAGGCTGAAAAGAAACAGAGAACCCTTCAACGTTCATGCCTTAGCGCACTAAGAAAATTGCGTCAGTTAATTGCCAATGCTCCATCTGGTGTTCATATCAGAGGATGGGGTGTTCACGGAGCACTACATTTCACAGTGGTTTCCAGTCAGCAAAGCCAACCGAAAATGGTCTCATGCAATGTTATTGCCCCTGGCCAGCCACAGTCAATGGGCTTTGTTCATAATCAGAATATTGTTCAAGAACAGGCTTCAACTAGTTCCCCTCAAAATCAAGAATATAGAGAACATGTTGTTGAATTTCTCCTACATCAAGCAGGAGAGAATATTGCACAAGCCTCTCGTATGGAGCAAACACTTCATCAAATGACAGATGTTTCGGAAATCATCCAACGGTCTATTGAACCAGGTGATAAAAGTGGATACAGGCTAATGCATCCAGCTAATTTCCGAACTAAGATTCGCAAGATCAAGAGAACTTTTAAGAAGGTCTCAGACATAGCATGTCAAGAGCCACCCCAGCTTGTCAGACTGGGGACTCCTTTAACCAAACTCTCAGAGTCAACAAATGGGATTCGAGGAGTTGAGCGGAAGCAGCAGGAACATCCCCAGTTCTCGAGACTGGGGACTCTTTCAAATCATCAATCCCTTTCTCAGAGAATATCGGTCTTTTCTCGATTGGGGAAGAAGTCCCAAGAGGAACGAAGAGCCAAATTATCTGGAGGTTCCCTCCAAGTTATAGCTCGTCAAGAAGTTCCTAAAAGATTAATTCAACAAAAGGCAATGTCTCATCAAATACATGAAAGAATATAATATCACAGAAATGTTGATAGAAGGGATGCGATGCATTATGCATCAATCAATGTCATCAATGCTATTGTTGCTAATCCACCAGAGGAGGTTCACTCAGGGGACTCAGATGAAGAGCATCCTGCTCAAGAAAATGTACGCACCGATACAAATGAAGAAGGTGTGCGTACACAAAGTCAAAGGATTACTCAGAACCTAGGTAATCCACTTCCTTCTCTGCAATAAGTATCCAACAAAGGGAGGGGAAAGAATCAGGTTACATATCCTTCCTCTGGAGAAGGTAAATCACTCTCGTTAGAGCAAAGGTTTGCACAACAAGAGGAAGAAATGAAAGAATTAAGAAGGTTGAATGTAGAACTACTTCAGCGTAGTCTTCTTCTTAAGAATGTTGAAGTCCGACAGCCGAAGGAATTTGTTGCAGTTACTGAGATGGATCAAGAATATCCTCCTTTATCAGTAAACCCTCAGAGGTCTAATACAGTGGGTCAAACGCAACAACAGTTGGCAGTACTACCATCAGTTGCAGCACCAACCACCATGTATGTCCAAGCTCCATTCATTGCACCAACCCAATACCAAATTCAGCCTGATGTTTCTCAAAAGTTAATAACTCCTATTGAGTCATTAACAGCTCAGTTAGAAACTTTGGAAGGGAAAAGGGCACAAGTTCAACCTGAAAAGAAATTTTACCCTGAATGGGTAGATTCAATTTCTCCTCCATCTAGTTTTGGAAACCCTGTTTTCCCTACTTTCCATGGATCAGGCGACCCTGAACAACATTTGACGCATTACGTGTCTTGTTGTGATCCTATGATGGGAACTCCAGAGCAGCAAGAAGCATTCAAACTAAGATGTTTCGTGCAAACCTTGCAAGGACCAGCTTTTGACTGGTATACAAGCTTGCAATCCTGGTCAGTCATTGGATGGGAGGATCTTCGTCAAGAATTCCTTCTTCAGTTCAGCTCAACTTTTCCAAAAATGACAGTTTTCGATCTTACAAACTGCAAGCAAAGGGAGAATTAAAGAGTCTCTGATTTCATTGCTCGCTAGAAGGGATTAACGTACTCCCTAAGTTTAGCACTCCCTCAAGAAGAGCTGTTGCCAATCTGTGTGGAAAAATTTCTTGACGAATTATGCACGCCATTGATCCCTGTGAAATACAGAGGAGGGTTTTGAGACCTTACTTCAATCGCTGAGCAGATTGAATATTTCCTTATACAGGCTAAGGTTAAATCTCGTGTAATTCCACCAGCTTCAGGAAGGAGAATGGGTAAAGCAGAAACTGCTACAGTTATGCTTAAACAAGTGCCTGTATCTATTTCTACTTCAAAACCTTCATCTTCTCGAAGGGCTCCACCTCCTGAACGCCAACAACAAAGGCCTTTTCGTCCAATTGATCAAAAAGATCAACAACGAAAACAATTTGAGGATTTGAAGAGTAAAACATACTCCTTCCGAAATGAGAAAGTTCCTGGTTACTTCATTTCAGCTCTGGAAAATAATTTGGTTCAATTACCAGTGCCCAAGAGGCCAAACAAGGAAGGAGATGAAGATCGTCCCAATTATCGTCCCTTTCATCAAATGTTAGGGCATCCCATCTAGGAGTGTTTTGTCTGTAAAGACCTCCTGCAAAAGATGGTCGACGTTGGACAAGTCAAGGTGAAAGGTTATTCGACTCAGGTAGCATGTGTTACTGCTACAGTTCTAGAGGATGAAGGTGAATGGCAAGAATTCAAAAGCAGAAATGCACAGAAATATGATGATTGGATGGTCAAGAAGACAATCAATTGGAGTCATGCCATTTTGCGAACACAATTAAAAAAACTAATTGTGTCATCTTCCATGAATATTGCGGTAAAACCCTCCTCGTCAGAGGAAAAATATTCAAAGAAACGGTTTGATTCAAAGAAGAAAAAAGAATCAGAAGAAGATGAGTATGTGTCAAAGCCTAAATTTTCTTTGACTCTGGCAGACTTTATGCCATCTACTTCAAAACCACGGGCACCGCACCTTCAAACAGCACAGCCTAAATAGGCTAGTCAGGCAGAGTCTTTATTAGATGAAGAGTTAATCTTCGGTTCTGTTAATATGATTCAATTAATAGATCCATATTCCAGTCATAATTTCAATTTTGATGAGCCTGAATTCCCTATATCAAATAAGGGAATCCGAGGAAGTTCCCGAGGTTCAGGATACATGGGAAGATGTGGATCTTTCCGAAGCCACTACTCCAATTCTACCCCTGCTAGCACTGTGTATGTAGCAGAAACTCGTGGTAGAGCCTTTCAGTGAGCTCAAAAAGAACAAGAAGGTTCTTCTGCTAATAGTCAACTCAGTCTTGGCACAGTTATTTTGGAAGACCGATTGAAAATTCCATCTTCTTTATCACGTCAAGTAAATGGATCTAATCAGTCTAATCTTCCAAAACCAAGGATGTTGCCAACTTCTATCCCAATACAAGATGCATCGACTTCCAAAGCATCTACTTTCAAGGTACCTACTAAACCACATATTCCTGTTGGGAAACGCAGACCTCTAGATCAAAAGTATGATATATTGAAACACTTGGCCCAAGTACCAGACATGTTATCAGTTTTGGATGCTTTGAATCTATCCAAATATCTTCGAGAAGCACTCATCGAAGCTTTGTCAAGTCCTCAGGAGTTTGAAGCTGAAATTGCTGCAGCTTAAGTCTATCACATAGAGAATAATCCTGCAGAATGCCATGTAGTGATATCTTTTACTGATAAAGATGAAGATGATGTTGTGAATGGGCACATAAAACCTCTATAATTATCTGGAAAAGTCAATGGTGTAGATATCCAAAGAGCTTTCATTGACAATGGTTCAAGAGTCAACCTCATGCCCATCCGTACACTTCGTCAATTGGGCCTCACAGAATCTGATTTATCTCCTTCTACCATGATGTTACAAGGATATGATAAAATGAACAAGAACCACTGGGCAAAGTTACACTCAGAACTCAGTTTGGAGATCTTTTATCCAATTCGGATTTCTTGATTGTTGATCAAGACTCAGCTTTCAACGTCTAGCTTGGAAGACCCTGGCTACATCAGTATGCAGCTATTCCTTCATCATACCATCAATGCCTCAAATACTGTTTCAAATGTCATGTTGGGACATTGTATGGTGGTAAGACCCTGTTCAAGACATTTGAGTCTCAATACATTGAGGCATAATTTTATCACATGAAGGGAAGAGAAAAATCTACAATGAAGGAAATTACCAAAGTTAATGCTCCATATGGTTTGGAGAAAATTCCAATAAATCCATTTACACATGTGAGTACAGATTATGTGTTACATATCAGTCAAATTGACAAAATAGGCCCAAATCAAAATACTCTTATGGAAAGATCCATAATGTCAATTACGGCAATTGAGCCAGACAACATGGGAGAGATTAGTAACCTACCAAACAGTGATGAAAGCACAAGTGGTGACGTCTTCATTTCATCTACTAAAATCCAACAGTTCTATACTTCTCCAGTCAGGCCAGAAGAAGTTATAATAACATTGGAGGTGAATAATGATGTCAATTCTCAATCCATCATCTCCTCTTTATTTCCCAATGAAGGGCCTCTATCATCAATAGGGTCGGAAATGGAAGATTCTTCTTCAAAATGTGAAAATTTTGACATCACTTCTGATCATGAAAATTTCGTTTTGTCATCTACTATGCAAGTAGAAACAGAAGAAATAGCACATAATGAAGAAGGAAGGGGAAGATCTTAGAGATTCTCCTCCAGCATTTGAAGAGGGTATCTCTACCACTGTGGATGAACTCAGAGAAATAAATCTGGGTACATAGAAAGATCCACGCCCCAATTTAATTAGTGCAGCCATGACCCTTGAAGAGCAAGAAATGTATACTTCTTTTCTAAAGCAAAATAATGATATTTTCACTTGGAACTATACAGAAATGCCCAGGATTGATCCTGATATTGCTACTCATCATTTGGGTTTACCAAAAGAACATCGATGGTTAAACAAGCCGCGAGAAGAACACACCCAAACTATGCTTCCAAAATTGAAGCTGAAGTGGATAAGCTGTTCAAATATAACTTCATCAGAGAAGTTCAGTATCCCAAGTGGTTGGCTAATATTGTCCCTGTAAAGAAGAAGAACAGACAAATTAGGGTTTGCATCGATTTCAGAGATCTTAATTGTTATTGTCCTAAAGATGATTTCCCAGTTCCGATTACAGAACTCTTAATTGATGCGACGGCTGGCTATGAAGTACTTTCCTTCACGGATGGATATTCCGGATATAATCAGATCCGAATGGCCCCAGAAGATGAGGAATCTACAGACATCAGATCCCCTCAAGGTGTGTTTTGTTACTGGGTGAAGCCCTTTGGTTTAAAGAATGTAGGTGCAACATATCAACGCTCCATGCATCGTATCTTCAAACATTTCTTAGGGAAGATTTTTGAATTCTATGTAGACGATTTGGTGGTTAAATCCAAACAACGTTCTAATCACTTGGCTGATTTGGAAGTCATATTCCACAATCTTCGACAACACAATCTGAAGATGAACCCCTTAAAATGTGCTTTTGGGGTAACCTCAGGAAAATTCCTCGGCTTTGTTGTACGCCATCGTGGTATTGAAGTCGATCCTGAGAAGACCAAATCAATCATTGGTATGTCACCTCCTCAGAATTTGAAAGAATTAAGAGGACTTCAAGGACACTTATCCTATATTCGGCGTTTCATCGCCAATTTGGAAGGAAAAAGTTTACCCTTTACCAAATTATTGAAAAAAGGAGTCACTTACCAGTGGACTGAAGAATGTCAAGAAGCATTTGATGTTTTCAAGAAATACCTCTTGAGTCCACCAGTACTCATGCCACATGTTGAAGGTAGACCACTTATCCTCTATGTGACAGCTCTAGAGCGATCATTGGGTGCCTTTCTCGCTCAAAAGAATGATGCTGGGAATGAAAATGACCTCTAGTATCTCAGTAGAACTATGCTTGAAGCAGAAACCCGGTATTCAAGTATTGAGAAGTGCTGCCTTGCATTAACCTTTGCATTCCAGAAACTGAGACACTACCTGCAACATCCTGAGGTCCAATTGGTATCTCACAATAATCCGCTCAAATTCATCCTTAGTCGTCTAATGCTTACAGGACGTCTAGCAAGGTGGGAAGTTACTTTGCAGCAGTTCGACATTCAGTATGTATCTCAAAAGGAAATAAAGGGCCATGCTCTGGCTGATTTCCTGGCTGAACATCCTTCAGTAGAAGACACATCTTCATATATTCAACTCCCTGATGAGGATGTTTTCTATATTCAAGAGAGTCCTCAAACATGGGAAATGTATTTTGATGTTGCTTCCAGAAGTCCAACAGGGAAGAAAATGGAAAATCCTAAATTCAACAAAGTTGGTTTAGGAATTGTACTCATTTCTCCAGATAAGGTATTGTTACCTTATTCCTTTTTATTGTGGGAAGTTGGTACCAATCATGAAGCCAAATACCAAGCACTTATCACAGGCTTGGAGTTAGCGCTTCAAGCACAAGTGAATCACTTAAAGGTGAAATGTGATTCAGACCAGGTAATCAAACAAGTCAATGGGGATTATGCCATCAGAAAAGAAGAGTTAATCCCTTTGTATGCTTACGTCAGAATGTTAATGGAGGAATTCCCTTCAGAACCGACATTTTCTTGTGTCCCAAGATCACAAAATGCTCAAGCTGATGCACTGGCTAATATAGCCACAGCTCTAGCAGATCCATATCGGGACGAGACAACCATCAGTATTGCCCACCATCGTGCAATTCCACCTTATGTTCAAACCAAAACAGAGGAAATTAATGAAATTAGTCCCATTCCTAAACCGTATGGTCATACTACAGGATGGATGTCGCCTATCAGGGAATACCTTCAAAATGGAACACTTCCACCTGATAGAGCCGAGAAAGAACAAATCCGGAAACGTGTAGTCAATTTTACTCTTTATGATGGACCAAACCACCTAGAGAAAATTCTCTACAAACGTGGTTTGGATGGAGTTCTCTTCAGATGCATTGATGGTGAAGAGACAATGGCTATCATGAAAGAAGTACATGCAGGAGTCTGTGGTTCCCACTAGTCTGGACATAGATTGTCTGATCAAATTCGAAGGATTGGATACTTTTGGCCTTCAATGTTACAAGATTGTGTTGATTTCACAAAGAAGTGTCATTCATGTCAAATACATGCCAACTTCATTCATCAACCTCCATAGTTGCTTCATACAGCTAAATACTCATGGCTATTTTCCACATGGGGAATGGATGTGGTGGGACCTTACCCTTCAGCTACAGCCAAGCAGTTTAAGTACATTCTTACTGCTACTGATTTCTCTTCCAAATGGGCAGAGGTAGTACCTCTCAAAGAAGTCAGTTCTAAATGCATTGTTAGCTTCATCAAGTCTAACATCATTACTAGATTTGGTGTCCCTCATACCATATTGACGGACTACGGCACCAACTTCTGTTCTTCTGAGGTGAAGAAATTGTATCAAGAATAAAACATTAAATCCAACCATTCATCTCGGTATCATGCGGCAGCCAATGGCCAAATAGAAGCCTTTAACAAGACTATTTCAAATATACTGAAAAATGTGGTGGATAAAGATAAGAATTCATGGCCTGAAAAACTCTTTCATGCTTTATGGGCTTATCGGACTACCACCCGCAATGCAACGCGGTCAACTCCATATTCGTTGGTATATGGAACAGAAGCAGTCTTGCCAATTGAAGTTCAATTTCCCTCACTCAGAGTTTCCATTTGTGATCATTTATCTACAGATGAGCAATCCCAAAAGTGATTGAATGAATTGGAACAGTTATATGAGAAAAGATTGTGCACTTTGCACGACGTGGAAATCTATCAAAATCGAATAGCACGAGCTTTTAACAAAAAAGTTCGTCTTCGTTCATTCATTCAGGGAGAATTGGTATTGGTTCTCAGAACACCAATGATACCAGGAAAGAAACCTCCCAAGCTTGAGCCAAAATGGGAAGGACCTTATTCAATACATAGGGTCTACTCCAATGGAGCTTATTCATTAATCTCAATGGATGGATAACTCATTACGACTCCAACCAATGCTAGATTTCTGAAGAAATGTTTTGTATAAACACAAAATATGGTCCCCAGAACCATTATTCTTACAATTGGTTCATACATCAATGGTCCAGTATGACCTTAAAATGCAACTTCGTCCAACATGACATTGAACTGTAAGAAAGTCTTTTTCATCCAACATGACGTTAAACTATAGTAAAGTCCCTTTTTCATCCAACATGTTGTTAAACTGTAGAAAAAAAAGATGTCCCCACAACATGACACTAAACTGTGCGGCACCAGTTCGTCCTTGCTATATGACGTTAAACTATACAGCAACGGTCTAAGCATGACCTTAAACTACAACTTCGTCCCACACGACGTTAAAAATGTGAAAAAGTTCCCTAAATGGTCCAGTATGACCTTAAACTGCATCATCAATGGTCCATGCATATGACCCTAAACTATTTGCAAGTCCCATACATCCAGCAAGACGTTAAACTATGACGTCCTAACTACATGACGCTAAACTGTATAAAAGTCCCTTACGTCCGAAAAGAAGTTAAACTACATAACCATCCACGGTCCATGCATATGACCTTAAACTATTCGCCCTTTCGTCCAACATGACGTTAAACTGTGGGAAAAAATCCCCAACGCGTCCAACATGACGTAAATGGTGTGTTATTTTGTCCTTACTGCATGACATTAAACTGCACAGTCCCCCTTTCGTCCAACATGACGTTAAACTCTATTTTCCCCATCGTCCTAACTACATGACGCTAAACTATATAGAAAATTCATGATATGTCCTACATGACATTAAACTGTATTTTTTCCCTGCTACATGACACTAAACTATGCAGCACCAATAATCCTAACTGTAAGACTTTAAACTGCATAGTCCCTTGATATGTCCTACATGACATTAAACTATGCATCGTTATGGTTGTTGTTACCTCTTGTTTCTCACACTGACTATGACTCACGTGAGCTTAGAGCAAACCTCAACCATAACACTCTCTTTGGGCCGCTAACCATGTGTAAGTCCCAACAACATTTTTATTAGATCGGTGTCCCCAAGAACAACTTGATCACTAATTCATTCTTTAATTAAACTACACGGACTTTGATCCTTGCCCTCCAGGCTGGGTATCGAGGCAACCTCCCCAGGTTCAAGCCCAAATACAATCTCTTCACATTGGTTCACCACCATCTCATATGATGTTGATTCGTGAAACCGCCCCTAGAATCAATATCTTTACATTGATTCACTTTTGTCCACGTTATATGATGTTAAACTATGAAACAATTTTGTCCGGTACGACAATAAACTACAATACTCTTTGATTTCCTCATTTGAGAGAGAAATATTATTGACATTCATTTTTCAATAATGTTTCATTTCAAAAGACTACGTGCATACATGGTAATACCTAAACTTTTTATCTCAGGTTAAACCATCATTTCACTAATGTCCCCTTTCACCCTTCACATGTACGAACCAAATTTGTACAAAGGGTAGTTCTAGAACTACGTTGTCTTGATTCCCATCCTTATGGGATATGTAGGAACGTTCGAGTATCCCTCGAATCCAGCCCCAAGTCTTTTTGGGCCTAACCCCAAATTTCACTTTCAGTCCCTTGGCTGAAAAGTCCTCATGAAAACACACACTGTGTATTAATTATTATGGTCCGAACTCTATGACCCTAAACTAAGATCTCTCATACTTTCGTCCTTCACGACATTAAACTTCATTTCAAGAACTACGTATGGTTTGATTCCCATTCTTATGAGATAGGTAGTGATGTCCAAAATTTCAATTCAGGACCCAGCCACAACATGATTTTGGTTATCATTGACCTATGTATCTCTATATACATTGGAAAATACCCATCATTATGTGTTATAATCCTAACCTTGAATATTTTCAGATCTTCATAGCCCTTTTCATGACTTTTAGTCACAAAAATGTCAAACTTCTGAGAATTCTTTTGCCTGACTATGCAGCACATGCGCATAGGTGGCCTTGCATAAACAGTCTACATAACAGACTTGTTAGCCAAAAGATAGTATTTTATTTAACTATGCATCCAATTCCCTTAGGTGGCCCTGCATAATTTAACCCCCTAATGGGTTTGTTAAATGATGGAAACTTCATTCTTGGGATGAATGCCTCTTTTGTTCTTATTTGTCTTAAACAACAGTATGTAGGGATCTGTAAAAAAAAATAGCCATCCTTAACATAGTTTCCCCATATCCTTTTTCATGATCTGAAAGTATTCAATTCTATGGATTATTATTCTTTCCCTACATTTGGGTCAGACCTTTGTAGGAGTGATATTCATCCAGTTCTTCAATAATCTTGTCTGAAAATATCTTCTCCATATTCAAGTACCTCTTTCCATACAACAAACTATATACTTTAGAAAATTTGAATCTCCATAAACTTTCACGGGCTTTTAGCACTAGGAAAGTAAATTTCTGAGAGTTCTTTTGCCAGACTATGCAGCACGTGCCCATAGGTGGCCTTGCATAAACAGTCCACATAAAAGACTTGTCAGCTGAAAGATGCTATTTATTTGACCATGCAGCCAATGCCCGTAGGTGGCCCTGCATAATTCAACACCCTAACGTGTTTTTGTCAAATAATAGTAACTTGATTCTTGGAAACTACTTCTTCTAATGCCTTTTAGCTCTTTTTCATATCATTCCTCAGATTCAAATATTCTTAAGCCATAGTTTACATATTTTCACTCATACTTGAGTATGGTAATATGTTTTCAGATAAATTGTCAAGAAATTGAATCAATTTTAATCCATTTTGGTCAAAGCTATTTCAACCTTAACATTAGCCCCTTCATGTCCGGCATGCATGACTTTAAACTGCCCACAAAAGACAAAGTAACTCTGAATAAAAGTCAAGTTATAGCTCACTAAATATACTTTTTTTGTATGATTTAGGTAATATTGAGCAAATAAAAGGTTCATAGTTTGTAGGATTATTTTTAATAATCCTAGTAAAAATCAAACTATGCTTACTAGGCCCATTGGTTTAAGTAAATCTGAAGCAGGTAGTGAAAGAATGCAGGTACATATGATTGAAGATGAAAGTGTTTTTCATTGATACACAAGAGTTAGTAGGACATCCACAGACTGGAGTCTCTTCTCTTTTTCAAGAATTACAAGAGGCTTTCAAAATAACACTTCATTTGATTTACGGTATCCCGAGCTTCATCAACAACCACCTGGAATTCATTCATTCAACTGGATACATTAAGAGATGTAGTGATACCAGCTCTTCTTGGAACAATTGTAAAAGGATGTTCTTGGGTGCTGTTTGAGAAAATTTTCTGCTGATCAAATAGTGACTTTGTTTCTGTCCAAGAGACTTGGAAGATGGATACATGGATTTGAGAATGGAGCACTGGAAGTAAAGAGCCATTTGGAGAGAGTACTCTTTTCAGATATTGCTCTAATACCATATTTGTCTTCTCTCCACCAACTGGCAGTGGAAACCATTTCAGCCCATGGGTTTGCCATTTTCATATCTGCAAAGAAATGACATGGAAGGGGAACTTGAAAGTTCACACCATTGTTGTTGCTCTTAATGCACAGCATAACCGAAATAGAGGAGTAGCAGTGCAGCTGCAACTCAGGTGTATAATTGTTTACATTTGGAACATTGACTCCTTGCAGATGACCATGACTACACAGAGGCAGATAGATGCTCTGTGGAAAATTAGGATGATATTTCGTCAAGTACTTATCCAAATCTGGGAGAGTGCTGTTGCAGATATCATAGTAATCATAGCCAATAATGTTCATCATGTCATCAATCCGCTTGCTATCCAGTTCATCAGCCATTCCAATTCCTTTGGGAACCAATGAATCTGCACAAAAGATGAATAAACTAACTCTTAAATGGGTTTATTTTTCATAAAATTTGTGAATGATTTCAAAAAAAAGGCTAAGGCATTAAGGCGCGCAAGTATTCGTGCGCCGCGCTAGTTTTTGACGCGCAAGTGTAAACCGCGCAAGTACAAATACCTTTACAATAGCGCGACATCAAGGAAAACACTAGAAAATAGAGCAACCTGCGTGGCTAAGGTGACCTGCGCAGCGAGAGCTCGAAGGTATGAAGTCCGGAAATCAGGATGCTTGTATGGAAGTGAGGCCCTCTATTTATAGACGCAGCCAGGACCCTGCGCGTTGGACCCTACACGACCGAGGGCATATCCCTGCGCGATGCGCACTTGCGCGCCACCCTCTGGCCCTGAAGACCTGCGCGCCCCCTTTTTCAATTGGATGTATTCGATTTCCTCAGATTCAAATCCTCATTTCTTTCGGATCCAACTCTGAGGGGGGACTTTTGTTGAAGCTCCTTTCCTCACAAAATCTAATGATCGGAAAAGGGGAATATCTGAGATCAAAGTGATTCAACCTTTGAAGAAAACATCAAAAATCGACAAAGGGATGAACAAGGAAAATTTTTCCCATAGGCCGCGCAAGTTCCTTCATGGTCGCACAAGTATACTTGTGCGACTCAACTTGGCGCGCAGGTGACTTGCGCGACCTAGTTGATAACCGCCCGATAACCGCCCAGGGTCTTCTCCTGCCTATAAATAGACCCTGTGGGCCCCCCATTCGAGTGGATGTTTTTTCCAGAAACTCGGATTGAAGCTCCCGACGCCCAAGTCTCTTCTCAAAGCTTCTGGAACACTTCTAAGGTAATTTGTTACCTATAACGGAAGATCTAAAGAGAGGGAGGAAGGCCTAAGTGTTGAAAATCATCAACACATGCGCACCGCCTTACTCCTTCGATAGAACTTGCACATCCCTTTTCTGGAAGAACCTCAAGAGAATTATAAAGGCTTTAATAAAGAGTCGCTCAAGTATTTCAATGCTGGTTGACCATCATCCAAGTACACCACATGTCGCGCAGGTATACTTGTGCGACCAATACTTACGTGCCCCCGCAATACTTACGTGCCTTCCAAGACTTGTGCGCCCCTTCCTTTTTTGGGTGCCTTTCTTGCCCATTTCACCCTTCTTAAGCCATTATACTTCCTTTTCAAAGATTCAGTCTTCAAGACACTCTTCAAAGCCATTTATGGCATGATTTCTTGATTTGACATCCTTATCTGAAAGGAATTCTGTGGAATATCTCTGAAAACCTAGTGATTTAAATATCCTTATGTCACTAAAGATTGAGATTCCATTCATTCAACCTCATACTTTAAGATGAGAGAATCATTAACCTGGGTCTCCTTTTCAGGAATAATCCCCAGTCCTAAGTCCTCCAAATCCGGGCATCCTCCTCAGGAGTAAGCCCCAAACCTTAATCCCTTAACTTGGGTCTCCTTTTCAGGAATAAGTCCCTGTCATAATCTTGGGCTTCCTTTTCGGGAGTAAGCCCCAAGTCCCCTAACCTGGGACTCCTTTTCAGGAATAAGTCCCAGTCATAATTATGGGCATCCTCGTTAGGAGTAATCCCCAAGTCCCTTAATTTTTGGGGATCCTCCTCAGGAGTAAGCCCCAAACCTTAATCCTTAACCTGGGCTTCCCTTTAAGGAATAAGTCCCAGTCATAAATCACTTAACCTGGGCCTCCTTTTCAGGAATATGTCCCAGTCATAATTATGGGCATCCTCTTTAGGAGAAAGCCCCAAGTCCCTTAATTTTTGGGCATCCTCCTCAGGAGTATGCCCCAAACCTTAATCCTTAACATGGGATTCCCCTTCAGGAATAAGTCCCAGTCATAAATCCCTTAACCTGGGCCTCCTTTTCAAGAGTAAGTCCCAGTCATAAATCTTGGGCTTCCTTTTTAGGAATAAGCCCCAAGTCCCTTAAATTTCTCTTTAACCAGTTCTAATTTACGTTTGATCTGGGATTCCTTCTCAGGAGTAAAACCCAGTTATCAATCCTCTCTTAATTTTGATTTCCTTTTTAGGAATAAGTCCCAAGTTAGAGTATTCAAATCTCCATGAAGCACATATACCTCTATGGACCCTGTTCTTGGATTTTCTCTATAAAGTATATCATAATCCTTCATCTATCTAGGCAGTCATACATATATAAGCCCCAAACCATTTCTTATGATTGCATCTTTCATGTCATAATTGTCCAATTTTTACCAATACCTCTTGTTTCTCACACCGAGGATGACCCACGTGAGCTTAGAGTGTTTATGTAATTATGACATCCTTCTTTGAGCCATCAATCATAAATGTCATACTCCCTTATTCGAACTACGTGGGTTCTAATTCCTTTTCCAAAACAAAGGATATGTAGTAGCCCATCTATGGGTTCGATCACATCTTTGAAATAATTCATGACCTTCTGAATGACAATAAACTTCAAGTGACCCACTGAGTGGCTTTAAAACAAGCCTAGTCATCATAATGACCAAGATACTTTTATATAAACATTTTGAAGGATACCATTGACCAAGAATATCTAAATAAATATAGATGATTCTCTATTGATGAAGAACCTCGAATACATATAAAAGATTCTATAAATTTCTTACATATTTAATCATTGATTGTTAAACTGAAGGAAATCTAATTTTATACTTGGTAATGTAATAAAGATTCATGAACATAACTTAAATATATAAAGAGAGTCCCGGAATAGACAATAATTCCCCTCAAAAATGTGTGATGAGTCCGACCTCCCATCCTATCGACCAATGCAAATTCCTAAGCCTCATCAGTCCACAAGATAATGAGCTCATACCTTTGGAAAGTAGGTCCAAATGGATGTTGAATCATTGGATGTTTCCGGTTCTACGAACAAACCCATTAGAAACCGATCAGAACGTTTAAATCTCCCATCCAGGAGGTCATCCACGAATTCCGAGGGAAACAAACACCCACATTTTCAATAATAATTTTGGAAATTAAATAAGTAATAATAATCATTAAAGAATAAAAATTAAATAATAAAGGATACATTTTTTTATATTATATATACATATTTATATCATTCATGTGATGTGGTGATGAAATATTAAAATCATAATACTATGAGGAGGTGGTAGTTCACACATCCATGAATGACATGATCACATTTTTAGTGATTGAAATAGATTGAAGAAAATGATATATTATATATCCATAATCTTAATTATTTCATGAATTTCATATAGATATTATTTATATCACATATGTTTATTAAACAAATTCTTAATAACTATAATTTAATGAGTGAATGAATCACATCGCTTTGAGGTGGCTGTAGACCACACGCCCCAAAACGGTGTTATAATATTCAGAAAAAAGGAAATGAAAAAAATAATGTGTTATATAATAATATCATAAGATTATAGACATAATAAATGTCATAAATATCATACTCAAAAATTAATTCCATCATGATGACCAACCATGAGTTAGGTTAAATAAAAAATTAATGACATTGTTTCTTAAGGAAATAATTTGACGTACACACAGACAACAATTTCATTACCCATTTAATAAAAGTTTTCTTAAGTTTAGCTCTAACCCTTAAATTAAAAACAAGTTAGTATTTTTTTATTTGGTGGTAATTTTATACAAAACATATAAGATTAAATAAATTTCTAATTAATGAAATAAAAAAACAGTGCTAATAGAAAAATGTTTCCTCTTCTTCGAGTAACCCGTATTGGTCTTCCCCCTGGTAAATCCATGGATTGATAACTTTTTTAAATAAAGTTTCTCGGATGATAGGAGGGATTCTTGGGGGTTTTTTGGTAGGGTTTGTATGATCCTAAAGTATTGAGAGGTGCAAACTAGTCAGTAGGGTGAGTTCTTTTTTAATGTGGAGGATGAGTGTAATTCTTTTAAATAGAACATTGTAAACACTATTGGGATGTCTCCAGTAAATCTAGTTATCCAAAACATTTAACATATGGTAGGTACAATGGTTTGGAAAATGATACTGGAGGGGTATAATATTACTTTTTTATTAATTATTATAAAAACAAATATATTAGATTTATAACATTATTAAAGGTTATAATGAAAATAAAGAATCTAACACATGATGTTTTTATAGATGTTCAGATCAACCATATCATAACAATATTATTAATAAACTAGAATCATCTAGGAGGTTGATATGCCCAAAAACAGACATTTTATCGGGAGTTATTACACATTTACATATAATTACAAATGTACCATTTTCACACCTCATGGTATAACCCCTGAAGTTTAATGGTTTTTAAACCATCCATCCTTTTATATAGGGGAACATACCAACCTTCCCATAAGAAGGGATGATTATTCCAATGAATTATTTTGTATGGGAAAAGAATAATATAAATATATTGAAGAAAGATCGGTTTTAGGAATAATTATAATGAAAAACTAATAGAAATGATTAATAAAGCAGTTGTAAAGATGATGTTAAACATCATAAGATATGTTGGTCATTGAACATAGAAGGTGTGGTAGATGAAAGAGTTGATGATATTTTGTGATCAATGAAATATAACTGAAGAAAAATACAGTTATTGATTAATTTAGAGTGTGAGTAAATATATCATTGTATTGAAGTCAAATGTATCATATTAAATGGTTTTTGTTATTATCCTTGAAGAGATCTCCCGAATCATTAGAACTCATATCTACATGAGCATACCAATGTCCAATTCTGTATGACACTTTCTACTGTTAAAAAATAATATAATATGACATCTACCTTATATTTTTTGAAGCAATAATAAAAATAAAAAACAGTTGAGAATATAATAATTCAAGAAATATTAAAAAAGACAATTAAATAATTAATAATAATATTTTAAATAATAATAATAAATTAATTGGAATTAGAAAAATAATATAATTCTATAAACAATAAATAAAAAAAATGTTTTTAAATATAGAGCATTATATGAGAAAATATTTACATTAAAATTTGTAACTAAAATTCATTATATTTATTTTGTAACACAATTTTTATAATTTGTCAACATTAAATAATATAAAATTATAATGAATAATTTATATTAAAAAAATTATAAATAATAAGAAAAAATAATTTTTTAAATAATTTTTAACTAATTTTGGGTCATGAACTACCATTTAAAATTGGGATACTTTTGTAATTACATACCATATGAAACGTATAATGGTGGAAAATAGAGTATTTCCTACCTTTTTTAACACCCCAAGCTTCCATGGTATGCATTTCTTTGAATAATACAGTAGTGTGTGTTGTACGCAACTTCGAGTTCTAACACACATCAAAACCAATCAAACTAGCCCTTATGAATAATAATACCCACTTTTTGAAAATTTATAAATTTTATCATTAAAAATAGACTTATTTTTTGGATTTTTAATATCGATATTAGCTTAGGGTGAATTTTTGGTATTTTCCTGAAAACATTCAATTTTTGATGAATAGTGAAAATCACTAAATTTTAATTAAAAAATACTTTTTTAATGAAAATAATTAATAGTGATATATTATGAATTTGAGTGGTTTTAATGTATATTTAGAATATATTTTTACCATTTAATACAATTTTGGTCAATGGAAATAATTTCACATTTAAACCGAACATAAACAAGTGTCCGTATTTTGATAGTTATTATTTCATAAAAACACGCTTTTTGTTTTGATAGCGGGAATTAATTTTAAATTAATTTCCTCCACTTTTGTGTTTTGAATTTAGAAAAATGGAATTCAATAAGTGTATTGTGATTGATATGCAGGGTTAATCCAAGGGAATAATGACGTTCGTGAAGGATTATTTATGTTGTTTTGTATGTTATGAATTGTAATGTAACATTCATGTATATAATTTATTTTCCAAGACTGCTAAATAGATCGGTCCTTCAAGACATGATTTCTTGTAATCATGCCAATGTATTAAAATAATGCACCAACTCTGGGAAACTGGGGTTGGGGCATTATAGTTTGAATCATAGGAAGTTTAGTACAAACCTTGGAAACTAGATTTAGATAAACTCGGATTGGAGCACATATACCTAAGATAGACTTTGAGGAATATTATATAAGAACTCCTAGAATTTTGGTATTGTAGAGATTTTGTGAGTTTTACAAGAAATAAATCTTTGTTTGGATACGAGCAGGTAGAGGAGGCTTTGGCACGGATGTACCTAGTGGTAAAACCTGAAAAGGATGCATTGAGCTAAACTCGAACAGGAACTGGTGCACGACAACGGGCCATGTTTCACTCATGGTTACGACACTCATGGGGGATATGCTTAGGATAATTCTCATTTCCATTAAAAATCATTATGTAGGGAATATGAGTATATACTTCCTCAATGAAAACATCTTTATGATTATGGATTATATCCATAAACCGTTAAATTTACGTTAGGTATTTTACAAGTTTGGAATTATTCATTTCAATTCATAAACTAACCTAGTATATGTCATTGTATAGAAATGGTACCCAGTAGAAGGAATGTGAACCCCAGAAATACGTATGATCCAAAGAGTAAGAAGGATCATATATTTCACGGTATTAAGCAAACATTTATAAGGAAAATAGTCTCCCATGTATTATCAACATATAAAGAAATAGTATCATGTGTTAATAAGTTTAGTAATAATTTCTATGAGTCATATGGCTTTGAAGGGAATCAAGAGAAGAACAGGATGGAAGAGAGAATGATTGATAAGGGGAAGAGGTAAAAGAATAATTTTCCCATATGTGATAACTGTGGGAAGAAACACCCTGGATCTTGCCTAAAGGGAATGAGAGTTTGTTATAAGTGTGGAGAAAAAGGACACCTTGTACGTGACTGCACGGGTAAGAAAAAGGTTTCAAATATACAATGCTTTATCTGCAAAATGTTGGGACTCTATGCGAACCAATGTCCAAATCATCAGAGTATGCACCAAATGATGCTATTGGATAATAATCAAGTTTTGATACTACCACAGATTAGTAAGAATGATTAGAGTTCTTATGTTGTTATTAGAGAATTATTTAATTTGAGTGTTGTATCAACAATGTACTGGTTATAATAATTACGGAGTATATAAGCATTGTACTGTAGTAATATTTCATTAAGGACGTGAGAATGTGTGGAAGCAAGAAAACTGACTCAATAGTATGTTAAATTTTTGGAAAATATATGGTTGAGAGAAAGATTAACCATATTATGGTTTTGATACCGAGGTAGTGATTTTGGAATAACACATGATTGATTTTGACAAATTATATTGGATATTCTTGACTACCTTGAAACTGATTAATGATTTGTATATTCCAACATTGTTGGATTTTATAACATTATTTTTGATAGAAAGAGTATATCCAGTATTCTATAAGGAATAAGGGATCATGAATGTAACCAATAAAGGATTTTGGTAATTCAGGATGTTTCGGTGTTTAAAAGAATACATGATGATGGTGTTCAAATGTTATTAAGCAGAAAAAAGGATCTTCATTGTGTTTACATTCCATATAAATTTTTGACTACGAATTTGGACAGAAGTATTTTGGATAATTCTAGATTGAGATTATTTTTGGATAGCCATAAAAGGACATCCTGAAGGTCGGGTGGCAACCCGTCGCATCCGGAAAGGCCTCGAGACTTGAACCCGCAACCGAAGGGTGACAAGGGTGTATCACCTACCACTGGGCCACATGATGTCCTAGATTGAATATTGTAGACTTTTTTTTTAAAATATTCATGTAGATGAATTATAAATTCTTTTTTTTGAACCATATATGAATAGGATAAATAGAATATTATTTTTAAGTTCTATTATCTTTTAGAGTGAAAGATGAGTTTGTGGTAGAAATTAGTTAAAGGATGGGACCCTACTTGTCAAATATATATATATTTCTTCTTCTCTTATTCTACGAATAAATTTATTCTTATAATTTAGTGAAGGTATCATAAAGCCAAAAAATTGTTATCCTAATACCATATGTTTTGTTGAACCGATGATATTTTAAATCATCATAGATTAATGAATTTAAGGCCCTCAATTTTACAATTGTTTCTAATTAATGACCTCAATCACTACCTATAAATATTTATGTATTTTCTCCGATTGTATGTCTCCAATTGACACAAAGTTTCACATAATCGTGATCATAATTTGGTGGTTTCCCTTTAATTTCCCTTTTCCTCTTATTAAGATTAAATTTTATTAACCTAATTTCTGATGTGGGTTTTCCCAAAGGTATTTTCTATTTTCAACCTCTTATTTTTGAAAAATAATATCAAATTACAAGGATTAAATTTATTAAATTAGGGGAGAATGCTACCCTCCAAGCTTTAATGGTACTCTTCTCATTGAATAATACAGTAGCTTGTGTTATACGCAACTTTTAGTTCTAACACACAACACAACGAATGAAACTAGCCGTTATGAATAGTAATACCCACTTTTTGAAATTTTATACATTTTATCAATCAAAATGGACTTCATTTTTGGATTTGTAATATCGAAATTAACTTTGGGTGAATTTTTGGTATTTTTCTGAAAATGTTCAATTTTTGATGAATAGTGAAAATCACTAAATTTTAATTAAAAATAACTTTTTTAATCAAAATAATTAATAGGGATAAATTATGAATTTGAGTGGTTTTAAATAATTATTTAGAATACATTGTAACTATTTAATAAAATGTTGGTCATTGGACGTAATTTCACATTTAATCAGGACATATACAAGTGTCAATCATTTGACTGTTATTATTTCTAAAAAACACGCTTTTTGTTTTGACAGTGAGAATTAATTTTAAATTAATTTTTTTTACTTAATTGTTTTGATTTTAGAAAAATGGATTCCAAAAGTGTATTGTGATTGATATGCACTGTTAATCCAAGGGAATAATTACTTTCATGAAAGATTATTTATGTTGTTTTGTATGTTATTGAGTGTAATGTTACATTCACGTATGTAATATATTTTCCAAGACTGCTAATCTGATCGGTCCTTCGGGACTTTATTCCTTGTTATCATTCTAATGTATTAAAATAATGCACTGACTCTATGTAACTGGGTTCGGGGTGTTACAGTTTTGATATTTTATAAAAAATAAAAAGACTAAAACTAAAATAAATTTATTTTTATGCCTCTCAATAATATGTGGATTTTTATGAAGATTAAAAAATTTACAATCATTCGATGTCCTTCTATGGGTAAATTTCAAAATGTTGGGTTCTAAAGGTGGCTCTTTAAAAGGATATTCACCCACAAAACAAATATAACATACAATCAAATTAACTCAATTAATTCTCAAAGAAGTATCGAATAATAAAATTAAAGAGAATGAAAAATAGATGAAATAATCACATAATGGCACCACAAAATATAAATGAAGAGGGACATCTAGTTTAATCTTGATGATGATTTAACTATGTAAATGAACAGTAAGAAAAACAATATGGGTAAAAACATAACACACTATAGATGTTTAGTGGTTGTTAAATCACCACCATTCATGTTCAATAGTGACAAAATTTACTCACGATTGATGTCATAGCCGGGGGTTACTATGCCATTGTAGGATTGGAATGGTGGGTAAAATAACCCACTATTGGTAATATTTCAATGGTGAATCATTACCCAGAATTGTAAATTTTACAAAGGTGACTTTTAGTGCATCCAACATACAAACTGTGTCTATGACCAATGATAAAATATCATATCAGTGATTTCTTGGAAATTATATATGAGAAGATAAAGTGGAGAGAGAAGATAAAGAACTATCTAACCAATATTACCACCTAAGATTAAATGGGAACTAAAAAATCATAAAGAATAAGAAAATGAAAAATACATTATTTAAAGAATTAATACAACAAATATTTTAATTTATTGGAGGAAAATAAGAAGCTATGAAATGATGTTATATTTTCAAGAGAAGATTACCAAAAATGGAGTAGCGGAAACAAAATTGCGACCACGATATAGCTCTAATAAAAAAATAAAAGGAACATTAATATCCTCTGGTAAAATGGAGTTCATCTACTAGCCAAGGAGGTTGAAAGAAAAATGTTGAAGAATAAACACTGAAAGAACAATAGAATATCTAGAGTTGAAAAACAAGATTTTTGGATGATATGATTGGATCAAACTGATTATATAAATCAGAGATGATCAGATTGATACACATGTCACCCCCACCGTCTATGAATTAAAAAACAAATAGTAAAATATTAAAAATTAATCCCACATCAAATTAAACTCATAGAGTCTAACTGTTATGTCATAAAATACACAATAATGTTCATCCCAAGCAAAAGACACAAAAAACTTATAATGCCCCGACACTAGAAACCCAAAGTCGGTGCATTATGTTAATACATTACCATGATAACATGGAATCAATTCATGAAAGACCGATCAGTTTAACAGTGTTGGAAAATTGATTACATACATGAACATTAAATTACACATTAGAAAATAAAACACAACATAAATGATACTTTGATAATTCCATTAATCCCCTAGCATAACCCTGCATATCAGTCATAATATAAATTTTGGAATCCTGTCAAAATAACACATAAGAAAGGGGTGAGCTCAGATGATCAGTAAGGATGAAAATATAATGTAAAAGTTTATAAATAAGCATAAACATGTCAGGGAATGTGTAATGTCCCAGAAATATCAAGGAAAAGTTTTACCTAAATTCATTGAAATATTACAATTCTGTAGTTTCTGACAATGCCTGATTTTGAGGCCCGGTGTGCCCGAAATCAATTTCTGATGTTTTTTTCACGTATGTTCAGTAAACGTACCTGCGGGTTTTTTATCTTTTGACCCAGTGCACATAATTGAGATTCGAGGACACCAATGATCTCACAGTTCCGGTATTCATCTAAGGGGTGCTTTACCGCAATTGCATTTGTACGGGAGGATAAGTTAATTTTTGGGGATTCGTAACAAATTAAATAAATTTTTTGAATAACATAATTTTATTTTAATGTGGTTATTATTTCATCCAAAGGGAAGTTGGGGTGGGGCCCACAACCCACATAACCTCCCATGAGAGGAGAATGCGTGGTGGGGCCATATGAGCACCTAACTCTTCACCTCCCCTTTAACTCCCATGAACCCCCCTTTTTAACTTTTGAACTCCCACTTAATGGAGGAGCCTCTCCACCTCCCTCCATTAATTGTGCCAACCCCATCAATTTAATTAATTAAGCACCCATAATTAATTGGTTATTTTGAATTGATTTGAAATGCATGGAATTATTAAATTTGGAATCCTTTTATTTTAGTTGCTTTGGAAAATATTCTATTGCGGAAGCTCTGAAGAATGAGAAGAATAGAGTTCCTCTCTTGAAAAAGTACGGTGACGACCACGAAGAATGATGTCCTCTTCGATGAAGAATTCTGATTCCACTGAATAATGATGATGTGTCTTCCTTCCACTTCCTCCGCGACAAGGGAGAAGACGCCCCCTGCAAAGGACGCCGCCTACGACAACAACTCTCCCCGATGTTGACTGAACAATGCCCGACTACAGCGATGATCATCTTCTGTGGCTCGTCGACAAGCGACTTAATATACGAGGTATTGGGTTTATGTTAATTTTGAATGAATAACATTATATCCTCGATTCTTCTATGTTTTCTATGTTCAATGGTGACCTTTGATATCATTGAACAAGGAGGGCGCGAGCTCAAAAAATACGGCCCGACATCCCTCCATTGGTTTATTTATTATTTGATGATGGAGGTGAAATCAAGAAGGCGTGGTGCCGTCGCACTATGATGGAGGAGGACCATGATACGGGGAAGGCAGCAACATTGACGACCAGAGGTAGCGGCAGCCGTGCGCCAGCCGCGTGGAGAATGACCGAGGCCCGCAACCACGGGCTGCTCAACCGAAGAAGAACTGGACGGGATGGAAGAACCATTTGGGTAATGCCGGACGGGCTGGAGAACTATGGTGCACCCTTGGTGCCGCACAGTGGAGAACCGTGGCCCGTGCTCTGTGGGCCGCTTCGGATGGCTAACTGGCAGGCCGCCTGCCGGCCATGTTGAAGAAAAAGGCGGCACCCGCAGGTGCTGCATGGGAGGACAGTGGGCTGTTGTGCGGGCAACTCATGCCGGAAAAGTTTTGTTGGCTTTGGCTTTCCGTGAATGTGGGGCGGCCTCGATTTGCGCCGCCATTTCCAAAAATCGGGGGGCCGCGCCCCCCGCACCACTCGGAAAGTTGGCCGAGCTGCGGCCCGCTACGGGCCAGGCCGCCCTTACGTGGGCTGCGCCCGACCTGCCATAGGGCCGTGCCCAGCCACGCCCCCAGGCTTGGCCGGACCCCACCTGGTCGGGCTGACCGCTCATCTAGGTCGGACCCGCCGAACCGGTTCGGGCCGACTCGCCAGCCAACTGGGCTTGATGGACCAGGCCTGTTTCGCTTCAACGCGAATATCATTGAGACCGTGTGTCCAATTGATGTTCCGTCTGCGACACTGGGATCCTCTCGATGAGGCCGTCGTTTTGAGATACTCTATGTGAGTTTTGGACATCATTGTAAAATTGATGGTTTTGAGACGAGCATATTTTCAACCGGGCCCCTGGAGCGGAAAAGCCAATAACTCTCAGACCGGGCGTTCGATTGACGTGTCGTCTATCGTGTTGGGTTCCTTTTGATGAGATTGAACATCGAGATACATAAAATCCGGACTTCGTGATAGTTGATTTATCGAAACCTTTGCTCGAGGAGAGGATCCTCTCGGAATCGAGCGTGCTGTATGCAGTAACCCTAGAGCTGGCTGCGACTGCATCAACTACTGTATTGGAACCCTCCATTGGTTCAACAGCGATGACTAATGCACTTGAATCCTCCGTGGGTTCGAAAGAGACTACTGTACTAGGATCCTCCATGGGTTCAACAGTTATGACTATTGTTCTTGTATCTTGTGTGGGTCTGACAGTTTGACCTCTATAGTTGTATCATGTGTGGGTCCGATAGAGTAGCGGATCTTGTATCATGTGTGGGTCTGAGAGCATAGCTGGTCTTGTTTCATGTGTGGGTCTGACAGCTTAGATTAATCAGTGACTACATCTGATCATCACTATCGCTATATGAAAGATGTATACCTGTGCGAGATGAGTCTTGAATTTCAATCATTATCATCGATGTGATTGACTAACGTTCCTATGTGGAATGGGTTGTTCATGGGCTCTAGAGTTGGAGCTGAACTCGGATTGATGACTTAGGTATATGTATGGGTATATACCAAAGTAGAGCTTTTTGATACTTCATGATCATGTCTTTCCTCTGTGGTTTATATTTCGTGGATTTTGGGAGACCTTCGAGGGTCTCGGGGTCCCGACTGAGTATCGTATACTCACACCTTCACGAGCTATGCGCGCACTAAGTTGTGTTGGATGTAGACGACAAACTTCATTGTTCGAGGTAGAGACTAGTAGAGCTAGACGGAACCCCGAGGTGGACCGCTTTGTGAGACATACTTGGATCAGACAGACGGAACCAAGGTGCTAAGGAGGCCATCTGTCCGAACCCCTTAGGTGGGATTCCCAGAGGATGACTCAGGAGTTGATTTTTACCTTTACTGCAGTTGTAATAGATTTTCAGGTGTACTGTACTTACTATTTGTCTTGTATCTCTAAAACCTTTCCTTTTAGCACTTAATTTTGTATACAGTTTTACATAGTGCTTACTTTAGTTGTGTACTATGTTGTGTTTGTTTACTTTTATAAAGGAAATGCCTTCCCATTATAGTGATTTATGCCTTTGGTGCTATTCGCCAGCCCCTGGCCTATGGAGGGAAGGCTTGGGTTAGTCACGACACGGACCTCGAGGACGGGTCATGAGAAATTGGAATCAGAGGAGTCGGTTACACCACATAACCTAGCACACTGAACATTCTTTTCCGTGAAGCAATAGTGTTTAGAGTATTGAGTTTGGTTTTTAGTACCAGGGAGTCCAGGGGGTGTGGCGGCCGACGAATCCATACACCAGGACCCTGACCTCTGATTTCCGACTTAGTGCACGAAAACTCTGATTGCATGTTTGTTTCAAAAGTTTTCTTTTTGATTACTTAGTGTCATCTCACTAGGTATACTGTTTGACCATGGTTCACCTGTTTATTTTCAGGATGGCTCCATGAAGGAATCAAGTTAGGGTTCCAAGTTACGTACGAGATGGTAGCCCACCGAGCGATGAGGCCTCGGTGCAGGGCCCCATCAGAGCAGAGGCACCAGCGGTACCACTACCCACTAGTCCACAGATACCACCAGCCCCAACAACAGAGTGTGCATGTCACATAAGTGCATTGCATGAGTTCCAGTGATAGAGGCCGCCTAGGTTCTGTGGATAGACAGTCCCACGTGCAGGTTAGGATTGGATGGAGGCTGTCGTCAGAGTTTATAGATTGGTAGGGACACCGGCAGATCTTATGGCGATCCTTTCTGCGAGTCTCATGCATGTAAGATGTGGAAGGTTGGTGGATCCTGATTCTCCAAGTGCATGACGACGCATCACTAATCTGGATGGACTTTGAGAGACTCTTGTGCTCGGATTTTGTTCTAGCCACCCTTCTTGTGGTGCAGATTCAGGAGTTACATCATCTGAAACAGGGCAGCATGACTGTAGCTCAGTACTCAGTGAGGTTCACCGACCTCTCACGCTACTCCAAGGATATGGTATGGGACCCATTCATTAGGGATCGGACCTTCGAGAAGGAACTCGGGCTTGAGATCATGGCTTCGACGATTCCCCTCATCATCCCGACAGTGGTGGGGGTGGTGGAGAGAGCCCTTTAGTGGAGAGTTTTCTCACTGAGCAGTCACTAGCAGTGAGACCCACCATTGGGTGACACGTAGCAGTGTCTTCTACAGTTGTTAGTAGACAGTTGAAACAGAGGTACAAGAGGATCTAGTAATTTGGTGGCCGACATCAGGATACAGGTTCAATTTTCCGAGGAACATGAAACAGAGCCAGCATTACAAGGAGCAGGCAGTGTTATGCATGCGGCGGGCAGGGCCATATGGCTCGTGACTGCCTGACCCACTATGCAGATTATGAGAAGATCATAGAGGGACCTCCCAAGTAGAGGTAGAGGTTTGACCATGGTGGCATATCGGGATTAGGCGGATGTGGCAGAGGAGTTGGCCGAGTAGCGGGTGGTGGACAACGTTTCAAGGCTGTACCTCCACTGCCACCAGGAGGTGCACCCTGACCACAAGGAGCTGGTGGATAGAGAGATTCTTAGCTCCAGGCAGTCAAGTCCTATAACCAAGAACACCTAAGTTGATTCGAGGTACTATTTGTGTCTACTCCACCCTTGCTGCAGTACTTGTAGACCGAGGTGCGAGTCAATATTTTATTATTGATGCCCTTGTTTGGAGCTTGGAGATTCCAAAGAAGTCTTTGGATCGATCCATACGGCTTTGGGTTCCTAAAAAAGTAGACTCGAAGATTAATCACTGGTTCCAGTAGTGTGAGCTTACTATCGGAGAGAAGAGCTTCGGCTGGGATCTCTTTGTAGCGGCATCGAGGCCTTACGACGTCATCTTGGGTATGGATTTGTAATCCACAGTTCATGCTTAAATTGACTGTATTATGCACAAGTTGTGGTGTATCCACAAGGATGGAACGAGGTTCACCTTCACCGGTGAGAAGGTCGCCTATGCAGCGTAGGATGGACTTACTCAAAGGAGGGGGTAGCCAATAACACATTAGTTGGCTAGTCTCATGCTAGGAGCGATTGATATGCGGATTCCGAGTTTTCCTATTGTGGTGGATCAGTACGTGGATGTTTTCCCTAAATATTTTCCAGGACTACCTCCTCGTAGAGAGGTAGACTTCTATATTGAACTGTGCCCTAGGACAACACCGATATCTACTCCAGTATATCAGATGTCGCCCACTGAGCTTTGTGAGCTACGGGTACAGCTAGAGGACTTACAGGGAAAGGGATTTATCCGACCCAGTGATTCACCCTGGGATTCTCCGATTTTGTTCGCCTAGAAGGAATATAAGAGCTTTTGACTGTGTGTCGACTAGCATCGCATGAATCATGTGACTGTGAATAACAAGTATCCACTCCCGAGGATGGACGTCCACTTTGTCAGCTCAAAGGAGCACAATGGTTCTCGAAGATAAACCTCAGGTCAGGCTATCACCAGCTTAGAGTTTGAGACGAGGATGTGTAGAAGATGGACTTCAGGTTTCGGTATGGCCACTACGAGTTCTTGGTTATGACCGTCGGCGTAACAAACACTCCAGCAGTGTTCATGATTCTCATGATAAAGATCTTCTAGCCTTACCTTGATCAATTTTTCATAGTCTTCATCGACGACATATTGATTTACTCGACTACTGAGTAAGAGCATGCCTACTATATGTGGGTAGTACTTGACACACTCTGAGAGAACCAGCTTTATGGTAAGCTCTCAAAGTGCAAGTTCTAGATTCGAGAGGTTCACTTCTTGGGACACATCATCTCAGAGGCTGGGTAGTAGTGGATCCAGTGAGGATAGAGGCAGTGCGTGATTGGGAGACACCTAGGAGTGTGATAGAGGTTCGAAGTTTTCTAGGTCTGTCTGGATACTATCGGAGATTTGTGCCAGACTTCTCCAGAGTTGTAGCACCGCATTATGATTTGATGAAGAAGGGAAAACCCTTCGTGTGGTCAGACAGATGCTAGGAGGGCTTTCAGGAGCTGATGCATAGAATTACCAGTGCGCCCATCTAGATGCTACTGAAGGAGGGAATAATGTATTTTGTTTATTGTGACGCATCATGACCGAACATTGGTGTGTCCTGATGCCGGAGCGAGCAATGATCGTGTATGCTTCATGTTTGTTGAGACATCACAAGCAGAAATACATCTCCCATGACCTGGAGTTAGCTGTAGTGGTATTCTCCATGAAGATGTCATGAAACTATCTGATGGGTGAGAATTTTACAGTCTACTCTAACCACCAGAGTCTCAGGTTCATCTTCTCGTAGAAGGACCTAAACCCAAGACATCAGTGATGGCTAGAGTTCCTCCAGGACAATGACTTCAGGATAGTCTATACTCATGGGAAGGGGAACGTTGTAACAGATTCTCTCAGTAGGAGATTAGGCATTCAGCTACTAGGAGAGGCGACAGAGCATCTGGACACTTTGCAGATATCCATTGTGGATATAGTCGAAGCATCCTTTCTATAGTAACTCATAGTCACTACTTTTTTTATTTAGCAAGTCAGAGAGGGACAGCATGTGGACATTGACTGTGAGATGCGATGTGCTCAGATATCCTCAGGGCAGGCACCTGAAAGGTTTTTTGATGGTGTGGAGCACGTCATCCACTTCAGAGGACGTACCATGGTACCATTTCCACTATAGGAGGAAGTGCTGAGGGTTTTACACACATCCCCTCTAGTGGTACATCGAGTGGTGGCGAAGATGTATCAGTACCTCAGACGACAGCACTAGTGGCCGAGTATGAAGAAGGCAGTAGCAGAGTTCGTCTCACGATGCCTCACTTGTCAGCAGGTGAAGGCAGAGCACCAGGTACCAACAGGCTTGGTAGAACCCTTAGTGGTCCCAAATTGGATGTGGGACAGGATATCCATGGATTTTGTGACGGGGCTTCCACATATATCTAGAGGACACGACTCTATCTGGGTGATTGTCGAACGACTCACCAAGTCGGCCCACTTCCTACCGATCAGAGAGCATGGCTCAGTGGAGATCTTGGGACACCTCTACGTTCAGGAGTTTATAAGGCTTCACAGTGTACCATCGACTATCATCTCCGATCGAGATGCTCATTTCACTTCCTGGCTATGGAAGGTGTTACATGTGGCTTTTGGGACACAGTTTCGCTTGAGCACTGCCTTCCATCCTCAGATGGCTTTTTAGACTGAGATGACCATTTAGACTGTCGAGGACATGCTTTTTGGATGTGTCCAAGACTTTGGTCGCTTCTGGGAGGATCACTTACCTTTGGTGGATATTTCATGCAAAAACAGCTACCACTCCACCATCAGGATGACACCATATGAGGCACTGTATGACCGACCTTTCAGATTATCTCTGTGTTAGACGAAGCCAGGGGAGTCAGCACTTGTAGGACTAGAGATGGTTCAGGATACGACGTAGAAGGTGTAGATCATCTAGGAGAAAATATAGACTCCATAGAGCAGACAGAAGTCCTATGATGTTAGGAGATGGAGAGCACTGGTGTTCGAGGATGGAGGCTATGTTTTACTATGGATCTCATCTCGATGAGGTCAACGGAGATTTGGTCGGGGTGGCAAGATATCTCCATGATTCATCGAACATTTCCGAGTCCTCAGAAGAGTTGGCGAGGTGGATTACCGCTTGTCCCTTCCACCTTCGTTGCACCGGGTGCACGACGTATTCCACGTATCACAGCTGAGGAGATACGTGCACGACCCGTCCCACATCATTGACCACATGGAGCTGGACACTAATGAGGGGGCGACATTCACAGAGGTCCCGGTAGGGATCATGGATCGACCAGAGTGGGTCCTATGTGGATGGTAAATTTCTCTGGCACACATTCGCTGGCAGCAGGAGAACCTCTAGGAGATCACATTATAGCATAAGGCTTAGATGCATTCTCAGTACCCCCACTTGTTTCCCAAGTGTTTGTTGTAGCTTTACAGGGATATAATGCACTGTGTCGGGGGTAATGTAAAAACGTGGATATTTCAAGGATATTTTTTTCCATAAATGCTTTGGAATATTACGAGTCGGCAGTTTCTGAAGGTGCCTGATTCTGAGCCCCGGTGTGCCCGGAATCAATTTATGATTTTTTTTCAGAAAAGTTCAGTAAACAGATGTGCATGTTTTTCTATCTTTTGAACCGGTGATTGGCATTGAAATCCAAGGACACCAATTAACTCGCAGTGATGGTATTTGTCTAAGGGGACATTTACAGCAGTTCTGTTTGTACGGGGGGATAAGTGAATTTTTAGGGATTTGTATCAAATTAAATAAAATTGTAGTATTACACAATTTTATTTTAAGAGGTGGTCATTTCCTCCAAAGGTATGTTGTGGTGCGGCCCACACCCCACATAACCTCCCTTGAGAGGATAATGTGTGGTGGGGCCCACACAAGCACCTAAATCTTTACCTCCCCTTTAACCCCCATGAACCCCCTTTCTACCTTTTCAAAGCTCACATAATGGAGGAGCCTCTCCACCTCCCTACATTAATTTTTCCAACCTTATCAATTTAATTAATTAATCTCCCTTAATTAATTGGTTATTTTTATTGATTTGAAATGAATGCCCTTATTAAATTGGGAAGCCCTTTATTTGATTTTGGTTGGCAAATATACTATTGGGGAGGCTCTGGAGAATTAGAAGAATAGTGTTCTTCTCTCGATAATGAATGGTGATAACCACGAAGAACGATGTCCTCGTAGATGAAGAACGCAGATTCCACCAAAGAACGACTACGTGTATTCCTTTATCTTCCTCCGAAACAAGGGAGAAGATGCCACCCACAAAGGACGCCGCCTAAGAAAACGACTTTCCCCGATATTGACAAGACAATGCTCGAATACCACAACGCTCGTATTCTGTGGCTCGTAAACGTGCAACGTCATATACGATGAAGGAGGATTATGTTAATTTTGAATGAATAAAGTTATGTCCTCAATTCTTCAATGTTTTAATTGTTAGAGAGTGGCGTTTGTTATCATTTAATGCGGAGGGCGTGGGGCGATCAAAACACATCCAGACGTCCCTCTGTTGGATTATTGTTTTTTATTGATGACAGAGGCGAAGTCCAGAAGGCATGGTGTAGCCGCACCAAGCCGAAAGAGAAACACATAATGGGGAATGAGGCGGCATCGAGGACCGAAGGTAGCAGCGGCCGCACGCTGGCCGCGTGGAGATAGACCGAGGCCAGCAACCATAGGCCGCTCGACCGAAGAAGAACTGATAGGTCTCACGACCAGCCCGGATGGAAGAACAGGACAGCTAGCCATGCTAGAGAACCGCAATGCCCTCATGGTGTCGGGCTGTGGAGAACTGTGGTCCGCGCTCCGCGGGTCGCTTCGGCGGGCAAACCAACCGGGTTGAAGAATTTCGTGGCACCCGATGGTGCCACATGGGAGGACATCGGCCCACTGTGCGGGCTGCTTGCGCCGACAAAGACCGGCCGACTTCCTTCGGCTGGGCAGGAGTGGCATCTCCGCTCAGTGCCACCATTTTCAGATAACCTAGGGGGCTTATCCCCCCACACCGCTTGTCCAGCGGCAGGTCGGGCTGCCCTTCCACGGGCCGGGCCGCCTGTCGCTGGTCTGGGCCGTGCCCCGATGTGCCAGGCCACGCCCCCCCTGGCCGAGTAGCACCCCATCGGACCGGTCTGCGCCCCATCGAGCCGGGCCAACCCCTCAGCCGGGTCGGAAATGAGGAACTGGGTCTAGCCGACCCGCCATCCCACTGGGCTTGACGGACCGGGCTCGTTTATCTTAAAAGAGAATATCTTCGAGACCGCGCGTCTGATTGACCCGCCACCTGTTTAACTGGGATATTCTTGATGAGGAGGTCCTTTTGCGATAATCTATGTGAGTTTTGGACAACTTTCGAAAATGTCTGGGTTTGAAACAAGCATATTTCTAGCCGGGCCCCTGGAACAGAAATTTCAATAACTCTCAGACCTGGAGTCGATTGACGCATCCTCTGTCGCATGGGGATCCTTTTTATGAGATGGAACATTGGGATTCATAAACTCAGGACATAGTGATAGATGATGTATCTACCCCTTTGCTTGAGGAGTGGACCCTCTTGGAATCGAGCTTACTGTGTGTGGGAACCCTAGAGCTGACTGCGACAGCGTCGACTACTGTACTGGAAATCTCCATGGGTTCGACAACAACGACTACTGTACTGGAATCCTACATGGGTTCAACAATGACGACTACTATACTGGGATCCTCTATGGGTTCGATAGTGATGACTATTGTTCTTGTATCCTGTGTGGGTCTGACAGTTTGACCTATGTGCTTGTATCCAGTGTGGGTCCGACAGAGTAGCTGGTCTTCTATACTGTGTGGGTCCGACAGCATAGCTGGCCTTGTATCCTGTGAGGGTCTGACTACATTGATGAATCCGTGACTACATCTGATCATCTCTATTGCTATATGATTGATGTATACATGTGTGAGATGAGCATTGACTTCAAATCATTATCATCGATTTGATTGACATACTTTCCTGTTTGGACTAGGTTGTTCATGGGATCGAGAGTTGGAGCCGAACTGTGATTGATAACATAGTTATCTGTATGGGCATATAACTAAGTAGAGTTGGTTGATACTTCATGATCATGTATTTCATCTGTGGTTTAACCTTCTTGGATTCTAGGATACCATTGGGGGTATCTAGGTCCCTACTTAGTATCCTAAACTCACCCCTACATGGGCTATGCCTCAACTACGTTGTGTTGGATGCAGACGACGGTCAACATTGATCAAGGTAGAGACATGTAGAGATGGACCGTACCCGGAGGTGGACCACTTAGAGAGACGTACATGGAGAATAAGGATGGACCCGAGGTGCTGAGGAGGCCATCTGTAGCCACCCTTCAGGTGGGATTCCCAAAGGATGACTCTGGTGTTGTTGTTTACCATTACTACAGTTGTCCTAGATTTTTAGTGGTATTGTACTGACTATTGGGCTTGTATTTCTGGACACTTTCCATTCCGCACATACTTTTGTATACGGTTTTACATAGTGCTTACTTAAGATGCGTACACTATTGTGTTTGTTTACTTTTATAAAGGTAATGCCTTCCCAGTATAAGGATTTACAACTTTGGTGCTAGTCACCACCCCTTGTCCTATGGAAGGCGGGCTTGGGGCAGTCACGTCACGGGCCCTGAGGACGGGTCATGACACAATGTATAAGACTAAAAAAAGCCTTTTAAACTTAAACATCAGAATAATATGGAAAATATAAATCAAATAATTCCATCTACTTATTCACATGAATATCCTACTAGTCCAATAATCACATGTTATATCAATATCCAATTTCATAATGTCGGAATACAAAATTCCAGACATCATAACCACATAGTCATGGCCTTATAACAACACTACAAAGAATATTTCATCCAGGCCTTGTGCCAAAACACTAGTTTTTCTCATTAGACCTAACGATGAATTTAAGAGATACAGGGGGATCCACCCATCACATACTTGGTCATGTTCATTCCTCATGTAAAATGTTTTATACATAACATAAACATTCATATTAAAACATGCAAACAAAATGTCAATAATTTATCCAAAAACCATGAATGTTATAAAAATAACATATCGACAATCAAACATATCACAAAACCATCAATACAATATAGATTATTTTTATCATAACAAATCAACTTGAAAAACTTTAAAATCCATCAAAGGATGTTGATATTGATGAAAATGATTTTTAAACTCATTGGGCGAAATATCCCTTTTTCATGAAAATATTTATAAGTCACAAAATTTATAAAGGAAAAAATTTTAAAACATTTTTGAATAAAATTTTACCATACCAATTTGAATCATTTGAATGTAATTATCATTTAAAAAATATTCATGTTCATATAAATAAATCCTTAAAACCCAATTCGAAAACCTGGACATTAATGAGAATGATTTAGAAGAATAAATATTTAAACAATTTAAAATGAGGATCCAGATAAAGGGTCCCTTCCATAATGACTTAAAATATTCCTTTTGAAAATATTTTTACGAAACGCAGATGTGGATGATAAAGATCACCCTGTAGATAGTCACATAAAAACAATCTCAGAGAATGAAGATATTGTAGTATTGGTCGAGGGTACAATTAACCTCATGTATAATGCCTGTATTATGTTATTAAATTATACCACAACCATATTAATATTTATTATATCATACATGATTAATTTATTACTTTATACTAACTGTTTAATAATGATTTCCATATTAAATTAACATTTTCGGTAATAATCGATTTCTATATCGTACGTGTTTTAACAAGTTATTGTTGATCGTATCATTTAGTTCATGATTTAAATAAATACATAATATAAAAAATGATTTTTATATCATATATATTTAGAATATAAATATTTATAATAGATAGATATATGAATTGGAAGGTTCCGTTTATGTTGACGGTAGGCTGTACGTACGCATAAACGTTGTTTCCATTTTCCTATCGTATTGAACGGATGTATGTGAATAAGATATATGTAAGTACATAAATATATACATATATACCTCCCATAGTATTATTATGTATTATATTACATACTTATTAATAATATATATTTTTATAATTATAGTTGAATGGAGAAGGTGGGAATGAATCTAATCGCGTTGTGGAGAGGTAATCTGCACGTATGCAAGAACGACAATATAATTATATTGATGGTGAAATCGTATATAATTGGAGGATATATCATATATAAATTATAATTATAATGTTATATTTATTATTTAAATCATTTATACACATTATTATATAAATACAAATAATGACGTGTTTGAATAACAAACTACACCATCACATGGAGATGGTAAGCCGTACGTATGCAAGTATGGTGACATTGTCAATTATAGGATGGATAGAATATCAAATGTGGTTGTACCATATTTATAATAATATCACAGTAGGTAGGAGGTACTGTATTTATTTTTTCGTTATAGAAAAAACAAAGAAAGAGGATGTGGAAGAGGAAAAGAACTTGAAAGAGGGTTGTGAAATCATTACCTCTTCTTCAGGTGGTTCCTTTTGAATTGATCAAAAGGGATCCATAAGTTATATTTATGATCAAATTAATGACTCTAAAATGATTTAATGGATGTTGGGAGGCTATTTGGGATGGGGTTGGGCGATCCAAATGGCTTTGGAGTGGTGATTTTTGGGATAAGGGTATGTTCCCTTTTATAAGAGGGGTGAGGGTCACTTCAGGAAAATATTAAAATATTAATTTATTATAAGATCATATTCTGTTTATAATGGCTCAAAATGAATTTATTTTATGAATTATGTGGTTATGGGTCAAACTCCTCTAAAAATATTGGTTTTAGACAAGTTTATGTTACCATTTTAGCCTTATTATTTTTATATAACCCTTAGATAAATAGTTTAACTTTTACTATGTCTTCTTGTATTATTACACTATATGGTTAATAAACATACTGAAAACTACCATGAGAACCTCAAGTGATTCATTAATGACATATTATTTAATCCCTTTCCCTAAACCTATATTTTTTCGAATATTATATCAACCAATAATAAAGTATTTGTTTTACAAAATTAATTTATAACAATTTTGAATCTATATGGTATTTTGTCTTTGTGAAAGTCATAACAACCATATCACTTCGAGAAAAAATTATATAATCAACCCTAACATGTCATGTTAACCTGTAAAATTCTTCTACGGAATCAAAACCTTTAAAATATTTTTATTTTTAATTTTTATTATATAAACTATTCAAATATTTCATTAAGAAGGTAATTACTGCATCATCGTTGTGTCATAAATAAATTCAATTATATAATCTTTAAAAATTACAAATAAAATATCATTATGTATGGAATCTTTTTATCTTTCTAATTAATATTTATAGTAGAATTTATATTATGTATAACCCTATATTAAAAATGTTTTAGTTAATGATCATTGAATTTAACACTTTTAACTCTTCTTCAACTAAAATAATATTAATTGTCATAATCTAATCTATGTTGAACTAAAGGATCATATTTTATTTCTAATATATCTTTTCATTGAATTAAAGTTATCCAATAGAATTATTATAAGTGTTAGGGTAATTATAATATCATATTTACCTTTAATTACACTATTTAGTATTAACCATGTTAAATAAAAATCAAAAGTTACTATTCCCAAAAATTATTTTCTTCTTATAGAATCACATTTTACTTAATAATTTCAACTTTTTCTCTCAAATATTTTAAATTTAACTCACAAAAGTGGTAAACTATGTTTAATGAAAATTTTGCTAACGTGCCTAGAAGGTTGGTAAAATATGTTAAAACATTAAATAAAAATTTATACATCTAATTTTATATTAAAATGACTCCATTTAATTACATTGAACTGATATCTGTATTATTCACCCATTTTTACTTTAATAAAATTTAAATAATTAATTAGTTAATTAAAATGTAAATTTTTAACAAAAACACAGTGTTTTTCACAATTCATCAAAACAATTAATGTTTTTAAGAAAATTACACAAACTTCACCCTAAGTTAATATTTACATTCTGATTTAAAAAATGAACTATATTTTACCAAATTCACAACATTGAATTTTCATTTATTAATTTAAAATTAATAATCATTTTCAAAACCAATATGTGGATTTTTAAAAACTAAAAACTATCAAAATATTGACAAGTATTTATGTCAAATTTAAATGTGAAATTAACTATAATGACCTAAATTGTAATAAATGATAAAAATATAATCTAATTATACTTCAAAACCATATAATTCATAATTTAATAGTATAAATTATTTCGATTTTAAAAGGTGTTTTCTATTAAAACATAGTATTTTTTCACTATTAATCAAAATATGAATATACTCAGAACAGTAACAAATATCAATCTAAACTGAATTTATATGTCTATCTTCTAAAGAAAAAATTAATGTTAGTAAATTGAAAATATAATAGTGTCAAATATTGGATTCTAAAAGGATTTCTATTAAAAAGTGGTTAAATTGCATTTTTTTAAATACTAATTTTATCTTAAAAATGAATATGTTTTTATATTATGTTTAAGATACACAAAATATAGAGGTTAAAATTATATAGAGTATATACGATTCAAAATGACATTATTATTATTCATATCCACTTTTTGGACATTTAGTTTGGTATGTTGTAATGTGCTCGAACTCGGTGTTGGTGTAGCGCAGGCTATTAACTTACATTAATATGATACCATACTATGGAATTTTGGGGTGTTACATTATCCCCATTTTCAATATATTATGTCCACACAATTTGAAATTATTCTTTGAGAAAATGTTAAAAAGGTAAAATACTTTTGTGGAAAACCCACATTGTAAATTGGGTTAATAAAATTTAGTCTCAATAAGAGGGAAAGATAAATGAAAATGTTGCCACCAAATTATGTTCTTGACTAGGAGAAAATAAGTGGAAATTAGAGACAAATAATTGGAGAAAAAAATTAAATATTTATAGGGAGTGATTGAGGTCCTCAATCACAAAAAAGTATAAAATTGAGGGCCTCAAAACCATCAATCTATGACGATTTAAAATATCATCAGTTCAATAAAACCTATGGTATTACCATAATAGATTTTTGGTTATAATATCCATTCCCTAAAGATTAAGAATTAATTTATTTATCAAAAAAGAGTAAATAAATATACTGGACATGTAGAGTTTCATCCTTCAACTAATTCCTAACACAAACTCATCTTTCACAACAAAAGATAATAGAATTAAAAAATATTCTATTTATCCTAATCGTATATGGTTCTAAATATAATGAATTTATAATTCATTTTTCACACTATTAAAAAAACTACATTATACAAACTAGAACATCACGTAGGCCAGTGGTAGGTGATCCACCATTGTTGCCCTTCGGTTGCAGGTTCATGTCTCGCGGCCTTGCCAGACGCGACAGGTTTTCGCCTGACCTCAGGGTAGTACTTTTTAAGAAAATCAAAAAATAATTTCAAAAAATGATTTATCCTTAAAAATGGAATCCATTGTAAAAAATAATTGATTCCAACCTTTAAACGTATCCAAAATACTTCGGTCCTAACTCATAGTCCAAAATTTATATGGAAGGTAAACATAATGAAGATACTTTTTTCCATGTAATAATACGTGAATAACTTCATCGTGTATGTTTTAAAACACTATAACCCCATGAATTAACATTAAACATTATTTATTACATTTATGATCCCTTATTCATTATAGAATACTGGATATTCTCATTCTATATAAACTGTTGTAAACTCCCACAATGATGGAATATACTAATCATTAATCAATTTTAATGTAGTCAAGAATATCCAATATAATTTATCCAAATTAATAATATATTATTCTAAAATCATTAGCTCAGTATCATATCCATATTATGGTTTATCTTCCTCTTAACCATATATTTTCCAAAAAACATTAACCTACTATTGAGTCACTTTTCATGGTTCCACACAATCTCATGTCCTTAATGAAATAGTTCTGCAATACAATCCTTGTATACATTATATTTATTATAACATGTACATCGTTAATATAATACTCAAATGACACAATACTTTAATAATAGCATAAGGACTCTAATCATTCCTTTTTATATTTGGTAGTGTCATAACTTGATTATTATCTAATAGTAGCATTTGGGGTATACATTGATGATTTGCACATTGATTCACATAGAGTCCCAACTCCTTGAAAATGAGGAATTGTACTTTTGAGACCTTTTTATTACCCTTTCAATCATGTACTTGGTGACCTTTTTCTCCACACTTCATACAAACTCCCATTCTCTTCCATCATCTACAAAGGTTATTCTTTCCACAGTTATCACGCATGGGAAAATCCTTCTTTCCCCTCTTCCCTTTATCCATATTTCTCACTTCAATATTTTTCTTCTCTTTCTTCCTTTCAATTCCATTGGAGTCAATGAATTATTCACTTATATTATTAACACAAGATGGTATTTTTCATATGATGAGAATACATGGGAGACTATTTCCCTTCTAAATGTTGACTTAGTCCATGAAATATATGATCCTTTTTAATCACTTAATCATGTGTACTGTTGGATTTCTCATTCCTTCTACTAGGAACCATTTCAAAACAACGGAATACACTAGGATAGTTTATGAATTGCTATGCATAATTCCAAAATTGTAATATACCTAACAAAAATTGAAAAGATTAATCATATAATCAATAATCATAAAATGTTTTCATTTAGGAAGTATTTACTCTTTAATCCTTCATAGTGGCTTGTAATGAAAATGTGAATTATCATAAGCCTATCCCCCAGGAGTGTCGTAACGAAGAGTGCATCAAGGCTCGTTGTCATGTTCCAGGATACCTCGGGTCAATCCTGAAACTCCTTGTCAAAGATTTTACACCTATGTACAGTTGTGCCAGAGCTACCTCTACCTACTTGTATCAAGACATGGATGTATTTCTTTGAAAATTCAAAAAATTTCTACATTTCCAAAATTCTAGGAAGTTCATTTATACTAATACTCCATATCTATCTTAGGTTAATGTTCTCAAATGGAGTTTTTATCAATCTAGATTCCAAGGTTATTGCTAAAAAATCTTTGATATCCACTATAATGCCTCAACCTTATAATCCCAAAGTAGGTGCATTATTTTAATACATTGGCATGATTACAAGGAATCAAGTCCCGAAAGGCCGATTAGTTAAGCAGTCTTGGAAAATAGATTACATACATGAACGTTACATTACACATTAGAATATAAAACAAAACATAAATGAACCTTTTAAACCAACATTAATCCACTAGCTTAACCCCAGTTATCAATCATAATAAACTTATTAGAATCCTATGAAAATAAAACCAATAAAAGGGGTGAGGTCAGATTCTCAACGAGGATAACAATATAGCGGAAACATTCATAAATAAGCATAAACAATTAAGGAAATTTATAAGAATAAAACAAAAGTCTTTTAAAAGTAATATCCAGTATAATTTGGAAATGATAAATCAAATAATTCCATCTAAATATTCACGTGGATATTCTATTAGTTGAATAATCACATGTAATATCAATATGAAATTTCATAATGATGGAATGGAAAATGCCAAGCTTCATAACCACATAGTCAAGGCCTTCTTCCAAGACTACAAATAAGATTTTATCAATGAATTATTCCAAGAAAGTAGTTTGACATATGAGACCATCTAATGAATTGATGAGCTATAGCAGGCTCCAAAAATCACTAACCATGTCCAGTGCATTCCTTATATGAAAATGATTTAACATATTATAAAAATTCGTATTAAAACTAGCATATAAAATTTCAATACTTTACTCTTTTACCATGAATGGTATAAAAATAACCCATCCACAATAAAACATTTCACAAAACATTCAATACAATATGGAATACTTTTATCATAATAAATCAACTTTAGTCATGTTTAAAATACATCAATGGATGTTGACGTAGAAGAAATTGATTTGTAAATATTTTCAAGAGAAATATCCCTTTTTCATGAATAATTTTAAAATTCACACAATTTAAAATGGAAGACCCTTAGTTAAATTTTGGTATTAATGTGTCCCATACCACTATGATGCTTTTGAAATATATAAAAATTTAAAAAACATTCTTGATCATAGAAATAAATCCTTAAACCCCATTTTGAAAGCATGCACATTAATGAGAATGATTTAGAAGAATAAAAATTTAATCCATTTAAAATGATGATCTAGTTATAGTGTCCCTTTTATATAACCTTAAAATATTCCTTTTGAAAATATTTTATGAAACATGTATGTGGATGATTAAGAGTCCCCAGTAGATACTCACATAAAAACAACCTCAGATAATGAAGAGATTGACGAATTAACAATTACATTGCAATTTCCTTTAGTCGAGGGTGCGTTTAACCTCTTGTATAATGACCATAGTATGTTATTATATTATACCATAACCATATTAATATTTATTTTATCATTCATGATTCATTTATGACATTATACTCCAAATTTAATAATGATTTCCATGTTAAATTAACATTTTGGGTAATAATCATTTTCGTTATCATTCTTGTTTTAAGTTGTTATTCTTGATCGTATCATTTACATCATGATTTAAATACAACCAGAATATAATCCTAGATTAATATATGATATATATTTAGAATATAAATATTTAGAATATATAGATATATGAAACATAAGGCACTGTTTATTGAGACAGTAGGCCGTACGTACACATAAATGTCATTTTAGTTTTTGTATCGTATTGAACAGAAGGAAGTGAATATGATATATCTATGTACATACACACAAACACACACACACATATATATATCTAGAATAATTATAATGTCATATATTAAATACTTATTAATAATATGTATTTTTATAATCATCATTGAATGGTGAACTTGGGAACTAATCTCATCGCGTCGTGGAGACTATAATCTGTACATTTTTTTGACAAAAGATAGATTCATTAACTAACGAAGATAATCAGAGTTACATGCAAATAATCATGAGGGGAAGTGGTCCAGCCCGAGTAGATCGACGTAAGTGGGGCCAGCGGCTGCCAGCTGATGGGAAGCATTGTTACCTTCCCCTTTGATGAAGTAGAAAGTGCAGCTTATGATGCTTTGATGGACGGAATGAATATTCCGGATGAGGGATCCCAAATATTGAAGGCCGAAATCATTGAGTTTGATAGAATTTACAATGGTGAGGTATTATTATTTGAGGTTAATTGATTTCCATCCACAATCATTAGAAAATTTCAGCCTGACAAGGATGGCGACAGCTTCAGCCACTGCGGGTTCGCAGAGCGCATGGGGCGATACATGATTGGCTGCAATGATTTGACCACAGCGGTCCCGTGCCAGCATACCGAGACAAAAATTTTAAACCTTGTGTAGAGACTCATCCACATTAATCATCATAATCCCTTCCTGTAGTGGGAACCTATATGTGGTGGAAGAAGGGGCTCTGAAGGGCCTTTGTTGCTCATAGTGGTGCTGCCAGCTCGGAATCCAGGATGACGCCCGTTCAATCCAAAATCTGGGAGGCCTAAACATATTATTAATGATGGAATCATTATGGAGAACCCAAATGATCTAGACCAGGATACAAAGTGAGACCACTTTTGTCGGTGAAAACGAGGATCACCATCGCATCAGGAGAGAGGTGAGGTCCGAGGCCACATCTAGGAAGAGATCAGTAAGGGATCCCCATTTAGTCCAAACCTCCTTTGCCCCTGGGCATTGGGAAATAACATGGAGGGAAGATTCTAGTATGTACGGGTAGAAGGTGCAGGAATTATCACTGGAAATATGTCGGAAGGCAGTGAGGTTCACGGTAGAGAGGGTGCCAGTGCACACCTGCTACCAGAAACGGCAGATTTTTTGGGGGACATTGAGCTTTCATAGTGATTTCCAAGGCCCCTCATCCCCTTCATCGGTCTCTGTACAAAGGGCGAGCCGATTTCCTAATTTCACAGTGTCGGCTCCTGAGATGTCATTGATCCAAAAGAGATGGTCAGTGCCTGCATCCAGAACACATGGGATACTCAGAATGATCATTCTGTCCATCTCCTTAAACCAAGAGAAAATTCTTTCCAAGCACCACCCATTCCCCGAGTCAGGAAACAGGCACCAGAAAGTGGCACATTCAGAACCTGGATGGATAGGGGATGATGCCATCACATCTTCCGTTTAAATAATCCAGGGATCAGTCCCAATATTAACTGTTGAGCCATCTCCAATCCTCCAAAACCAATCCTTTATTCAGCAGATTACGGGAGCCCCAAATGCTTCTCCATATGAAGCTGGGATGGGGGCCAAGATGGGATCCCTATAAATCCTTGTGTGGGAAGAATTTTTCATGGAGAAAATGCACGCAAAGAGATGATTTATGATTAATAAGGCTCCATCCTTGCTTCTCCAGCAGTGCGTCATTAAAATGAAAGAGGTCCCAAAATCCCATTCCACCTTCGGATTTGGGTTGGTAGAGTTTTGTCCATGGGATCCAATAGGTATTATTCCTTCCATCCTTTCTACCCCACCAGAATATGGCAGTGCAAGAGTGGATCTGTTTGACAACGGTAGCAGGAAGATTGAAAATGGACAGGAAATAGATGGGAATTGATTGATGGGCCTCCTTAATAAGGGTTTACTTTCCGGCTTTGGAGATTTTTTTGGGGGTCCATCCTGGTTTTTTTCTCAATTCAATCCAAAAAAATTTCACAGATTTCATTCTTTGATCGGCCAACCACTATGGGTATCCCGAGGTTCTTTTGAGGTTTTTCGACTATAGGAATGCCTGCAATGGATCAGAGCTCTTCTCTTTTGTAATTTGATGGTATATCCTATATAAAGAATCATTTTTAATTTGATGGTATATCATATATAAAGAATCATTAACATTATATAATTATTATTTACATCTGTTGTACTAATTATTATACACATCGAAATAATAATGTGTTTGAATAACAAAATACACCACGACGTGGAGATGGTAAGTCATACGCATGCACGTATGGTGACATTGTTATTTATAAGATTGATAGAATAATGAATATGGTTGTTCCATATTTATAATAACATAATAGTATATATGAGGTACTGGAGTTAATATTTTGGTATGGAAACAACAAAAGAAAGAAGATGTGGAAGAAGAAAACAACTTGAAAGTGGGTGGTGAAATTATTAGCTCTTGTGCATGTGTTTCCTTTTGAGTTGATCCAAATGGATAATTAGGTTCACTTTTTGATCATATTAAGGACTCTAGGTTGTTGTGAGAGATGTTGAGAGGATATTCAGGTTTTGGATTGATGACCAAATGTCTTCTTAGGTGTTATTTTGAGAGAAAGAGAATTTCCCTTTTATAAGCAGGGTGAGGGTCACTTCAGAAAAGGATTTAAATATTAATTTATTGTTCAATAATATTCTTTTTATAATGGGTCAAAATTAATTTATTTTGATAAATATGTGGTTAGGGGTATAAATAATTTCAACCAATAGGATTTATACAAGTTTAGGTTACCATTCTAACCTTATTGTTTAGATTCAATACTTAATTAAATAGTTTAACTTTTACTGTGTCTTCTTGTATTCTTACATTATCTGGAAAACAATATTACTCTAAACTTCGAAGAGAACCTCAAGTGGTTCCTTGATGGAATATAGAATATTCTTTAATCCCTTTAGCTTGTCCTTATATTTTTGGGAATAGTATATTAACCAATAATATAGTATTTGTTTGGAATATTTTCTTATGTCAATTTTGACACTATTTGGTATTTTTTCATTCTAAAATTCAATACAATCGTATCACATCAAACAAAATATATCTAATAAACCCTATAATTTCATATTAACCATGAAAAATCTTGGAAGGAATCAAAACCTTTAAATTATATTTATTATTAATATTTATATTATTAGATATTTTAATATTTCATTATGATGTTAATTACTACAACATCATTGTGTAATAAATAAAATAAAATATTTAATCCCTAAAAATTATTAATAAAATACAATTTTATAGGAAATAATTTTGTCTTTATATCTAATATTCATAGTTTAATGTATCTTATGTATATCCCTATATTAAAATGGTTTTGTTAATAAAATTTGAATTTAACACTTTTAACTATTCTTTAAATAAAATTGCAATAAATGTCCCAATCTATTCCAAGTGGACCTAAAGGATCATATTTTATTCCTACAATTGATTTCGGTTGAATTAAACTTATCCAATAGAATTAGGATATGTGTCAGGGTAATTATAATATGATTTTTATCTTTAATTACCCTATTTACTTTTACCCGTGGTATATAAAAGTCAAGAGTTATTATTCATAAAAAAATTATTTTAATCTTATTGAATCAAATTTTACTTACTGTTGTCAGCTGTTTCTCTTAGTTTTTTGAAATTCAACACACAGAAGTGGTAAAATTATGTTTTACTAAAATTTTCTAATGTTCCCAGAAGCTGGGTAAAAGGTGTTAATGTATTCAATAAAATTGTATACATCAAATTTTATTATAAAATGACTCCCATTAATTAAATTAAAATAATATAGGTATTATTTATCTCTTTTTAAATTAAATAAATTAAAATAAAAAAATATATAAAAAATAATATTTTAAACAATAAAAACATAGTGATTTTAACTATTCATCACGAAATTGAAAGAATTTAGAAATATACCAAAAATTCACATAATGATAATTTTGATATTACGAAATCAAAAATGAAGTCTATTTTACCAAATTAAAATCATAGAAGTTTCATTTGTTAATTTAAAATTAATTCCCTTTGTCAAAACCAGAAGGTGGGTTTTTAAAAAATAAAAACTATCAAAAGATTGACATGTGTTTAAGACAAATTTAAATGATAAATTACATATAAAGACCTAAATTATATTAAATGAAAAATATATATTCTAATTATACTTCAAAACCATTCAAATTCATAATTTAACACTATTATTTATTTCGATTAAAAAAGTTGTTTTCAATTAAAACATAGTATTTTCACTATTCATCAATATAAGAAAGTTATGAGAAAAGTACCAAAAATTTATCGAAACTAATTTTTTCCCTCTTTTAATGAAGAAATAATTTTCATTAAATTGAATATATAAAAGTTTCAAATATTTATCTAAAAAAGGGTTCAGTGTTAAATGGTGGTAAATTTTCATTTTATCAAAAAATACATATTTTATCTAAAAAAATACAATATTTTCTTATAATATATCTAATAAACACATAAAATGGATGATGAAATCATATAGAGTATATAATATTCAAAATTCGGGAAATAATATTCATAACTGATTTTTAAACGGTTAGTTATGGTTAGTTATGGTGCACTCGTACTCAGTGTTATGTGTAGCAGAAGCCATTGAATTAATTTAATGAGATAACATACTATGAAATCTTGAGGTGTTACAAAACACAACCTGCAATCCATGTGGGTTACCATTGGCCAGACCATACGTGCACACTCCTCGGGCCATATACATTTTCTGGAATACATATATAAATCACTCTACTTATCTAACCTATATACAGGCCATGAGTGTTGGACCTCCCACTAGGGTAGACCTTCAGGTCCCCTTAAGAGTGTGTGATGGTTTGACTTGAGATACTCTGGAGATTGTAATATTTTTATCACTTCTAAAATTCAAAAATACAACCACTGTTGAAAATGAATATTACATTATACCAGGAACAAATATTAATTTTTTAAAAATAATTTAATTAAATATTATATATGTTTTATTTTTCAAAATAATAAGATATATAAAATCATTAACATCTAATTAAAAACAACACACGCTTTTTTGAATTTCAAAACATAATATTTTCTGAATTATTGAACAACATAAAAAATTAATAAATCCTCAAAAACATTCATCACCAATTATTAATTGGTAAAAAATTGTGATAATATATTTAAAAAATATTATTATAATAAAAATATACAATCATCAATGAAAACAATTGGGACTATGTCATAATTTATCAATTAATTTTAAAAATTATCTTTTTATGGTCATATTTTCTTAGTTGAAAGTAAAAGTAAGTTACAAAACACAAGTAATAACATTGAGTACATTTACCAAAATATGAAATATATAAGTAAAGATTAATCTTTTATCTTACATAATCCAAACATCATTTTCTGTATTTTAAAATAATATGGGTATTCTATGAAAATATAAAATTATAGATTCTGAAAAAAGATACTTTAACAAAAAAAACATTTATTTACATAAACCCTAAGAAAATTGAATCTAAAATTAATCTTTTTAGTTCTAGTTTATTAATTTGTGTTTTAAAAAATTTACATCACACTAATTTTATCAAAGTATATGAAAATTTTTTCAAAATTAATATCAAAATCATAAAAATGATTTTTTTATCAAAATACTATGTGAAAAAAATCTAGTAGCATCAATATCCTCATCCTAAGTTAGTGATATTGCTAACTATTGTGTTTATTAGATCCCCAGGAAATGAATATTTTTCCTAAAATTTTACTAACCCATGAAGATCATTTATAGTAAAGTATGAAAACTCCAAAGTTATAATCATACTAAGATAGTAAATCATAGCTTCTTTCATTTAAATATAATTTTACGGTAATAATAATACATTTTTTATACATAATTATTGATTAAACAACATTAAGGTTTCATTGTTTGGGTTTTGACTGATATATAGCACGTATACATACATAAAACATAATATATGTCAATGATGTTGTAAGATAAAAAAGGATTCTTATCATTGATATATAAAAATTAACATTAATCGAATTTCTAGATTCATATGAACCATGTTTAGAGTTTTTTTGTAAAAGGGTTTCTCAATGAATTACAACATTAATGTAAAAATATTTTAACCTGTTCATTAGAATATGTGGAATGATTTATGAAAATATAACCATTACATTGATTAAATTTTAAACTAATAAAAATTGTGATTCCCCCATAAAACTCATATAAAATTGATTTTAAATTAATTTTTTAAAATTAATTTTTATCATGTGTAGAAGATATTTTAATATCATCAGTATAAATTTTCTTAGTCTGTATATATCATTTGAAACAATTTTTATAAATAAATATGGATCCACCACACCCTTAACAAAATCATTCTATGTATAAAATAGATTTATTTATTCATACGAAGTGGTATGAGTATTTGTAAGACCCTATAAATCATTGGATAGTTTGAAAACTTGAATTTGAAATTCATTATTTTCTAAACTAGGAGGTTGATAAGATAATCTTCTTCTAAAATTACGCCATTTAAAAATGAAAATTTTATATCCATTTGAACAATTTTAATCATTTTAAAACATTTATAGGATAATAAAATCTAAATGGTTTCTGATATAGAAATTAGTGAAAATCAGTCTTCATAATCAATTAATTATTCTTTAATGATTGCTTTTTATAAATAACATTTATTTATTTCTAACTATTTTACCATATTCATCCAAATTATTTCAAAACATCCATCTGGTTCTTTCAGAAATTGTATCTTTAAGAAACTCAATAAGAATAAAAAATTTATTACCATCAAACTGGTGATATTAATCATGCATGGAATTAACCCAATTTGAATATTTCAAAGTATCTTTAATATTAATTGGAACAAAAGATTCAAAAAAATAACAATTAAAACAGAAATTTTAAATAGAATGTATAATTATTATTCCATAATAAAAAATTTCAAAAACATTTTCTTAGGAGAGACCATTCTATGTTTTCATTGTTAAAGGATATGATTGTAATGAGATATAAACCCCATAAACTAATACATACTTATTCTCTAGGTCATCTTCATCAAATTGGGAATTGTTAAAATATTTTCCATTATCAATAAAATAAAATTATTATTATAATAATTCTGAATGAATTTAACATTCACACATTCTCCCAATATCATAGTTCTTTTATTGTATACACTATATGACTTAAAATATTTAACTTATCGTAAAGATAATCCATCATTATTTTTTAATTAAACTTTTTTAGATTTTCTTCTGTATTTAATCTATTGAAAATACATATAGAAACATTAAAATAACCAATTTTTGATTTATTATTCATAAAAATTTCATGAAATATTATCATTGAAAAATGTATTTTGAAAAATAAATTCATCATATTGCAATCAGTGTTAATAGATTCCGAAAAGGACTATTTTGGATGGTTGAACTCAAAAATAATTTTTCATTCCATTTCAGGAATAGTTTGATTTTTCTTCTCTATAATAGCACTATTTTATGGTGTTATAGGGGTGAAAAAGTTATAATATTATTCTTTAGTTTCATATAATTTTTCAAATTCTATCATTAATAGTTATCTTAGATTATCAATTAAAATATGTTAAATTAAATTATGTTTATGATTTCGAAATTTCTTACAGAATGTAACAAACAAGTTTAATGTTTCACTTATTTGATATAATAAAATAGTCCAAATAAATATACTTAAATCATCAATAATTACTAAAACAAATCATTTAGAACCTAAAAATTAAGTTCTCAGGGATTTTATAAGATCATTATATTGTAGTTTAAAACATGTAGCAGTATTAATCATATAAATGTAAATAAATAATACTTTATACTACATAACTATTATGCAAGAATCACATACATAATACATACATTTACATAATATTGGATGTTCAAGAAACACATGATTTTTAGACATCTAGTACAAAAGACAAAGATGAACATGCTCTAAAATTCTATTTCACAGAATGTGAAATATGTATATAAAATCTTATAAATTTACATTCTTATAGATTATTTTTTAAAAGATCAATAGAATATATATTTTCATTTATATTATTATAAAATAAAACATTTTAAGCATTATAAATAAGAAAACAAATTCTCCATACTTTACATTCATTCTATCATCACAAGGATGTGAGACAATAATTACGTTATGTTTTAATACTTATAATAATATTATAATAGAAAATATAGTAGAAATAAATATGAAAACTTCTCAAAATTGTTTAAAAAAACATTATATTTTTCTCCTAAATTTATTATAACTCCATCACAATAATTTAAACATAATAAGTTAGACATTTCACTGGTAATATTTCTTGACCTCCCACATTCCATATAACATGTGGCTTTGTCAATCTACATGTGTGGTTTATACAAATGAAATAAAGTAGACGGTTATTTTTGTTCCCAAAATAGTGTGGGTCTTACATGATTAGTAACAAAATATTTTAGAAAACATATAAATTTGAGAAATTTATTGCATTGTAATATGGATGAAAATGTTTTAGATATGCATGTCTTAGTATAGACTAAAGACTAATAAAATATTAATCATTATTTGTTTGGATATCTCCCTCTCAAGTTACAATAAACGAAGTTAACATATAAAATATTCTCATTTTTTCTTTTACAAAAAATGGATATATATATCATGGGATGCTTCTAAAAATATCAAAAATCATTCAATCATATTTGGGTTTATTCATAGCTGCTATTTTATCAAATGTTTCTTAGAATCAAAAAATATTAATATGGGTTCCTTAAAACTCATAATTTATTTTTTAAGGTTTTCATTCTCTTTTTAAACATACACAATATTTACATACAAACATGATCCAGAATTTCGTAATTAATTATTTTCATGATGATGATTATAAATTACTTTTTTCCTTTATCTATGTCATAAAATAGTAATTTATTTATTTTATCTATATCATTTTTCCAATATATATTTAATTTTTATATTGAAATATTTAAAATTTAATAGTTTATACTATATAAGATTTTTATGATCTATATTATTTAAAATAGAATAATTTAGTTTTTTATTTCAAACTATTATTTTATTATTTTTTTCTATATATTTACATATACAATTCTACCATTATTAATATAGCTCTTAAAAATATTTCATTACGAAATGTTATTCCATTAATTTATTTTGAACATCAGATTGATGACCAAAAAATTAATTATTATCAGTGTTACGAATTTACAATTATTTCCATCAAACTCATATTTTTATATTCTTTATCACCTTCAAGCCCTACAACACAAAACTTTGACTCCTTTTAATAACTCCTACCAGCATAACATTATTTCCTTTGATCATTATTGTATTTTTAATATTTTCTTTCTTAGTTTAATTTAGGACAACCTGATTTTATATTACCCTTTTTACCACACTCATAACATATTAAAAAATTCATAATTACTGTCTTGTCCTCTTTTACTACAGTTTTTCATCCATTTCATTATATCTTCAATGATGCTACTTAAAGACTCACATGCCATTAATTTACTAGTAAACACCTTTAAAAAAATTTGAATTCAACATTATCACTTTCCTATAACTCAAAATCAAAAGAATAAGTAAAAATATTTTTATTTGATTTAAATTCTATACATTTCCTCTTATAATGTCCATCAACATTATCATTCTTAATTTCTAGCTCTAATTGAAGAAGTTATCACACTACCTCATCCATATAATATTATGTTCATTCCATACATTATACAATGGAAACATTTTTTTTTGAAAACCAACTTTTAGGTAGTGATCAAATTAATATTTTTATGAGAACATCATTTTTCATGGTCTTCCCATGTGAAACAATTCCATTAAATTTATTTTGAACCTATTGTACATCTCATTTATTTCTTATCTATTAGTCCCCTGGAATTTTTGAAACTCAGTAATATGTATAGTAAAATTTGTTTCCATAACATATCAACATCTTGTTGATTGACTATTAAATTCCATGAAATTTTAATAGAAGTTTTATTGTTTGACACATCACTATACATATTCCTAGAAAGAGATAATTATATTTAATTCATAACTATGTGATTTTAAATTTATTTTGAGATAACATTTCAAGTGAGAGTTTCTAAATCAATATTTTGTAGTTTATATGGATTATAAATTATTTCCAAATAACCTAGTCCTTTATTTATAATAAAATAAAAAAAATTATATAATTAGAGTATACAAAGTCACTTCTATTGATTCAGGTTGCCCAATGGGATTCAACATCACCAAAAATCATGATTAACCATAACAATGAAATTGATATATTCCTTAACAATTTATGATTATTAAAATTGTTTATTCATAAAAACATAATGAAACAACTAAAGGAAAATACTAAAAAAGGAACCACTCAATGATTACAATTTTTAGGTCCCCATAGAGTGACACTAGCAATTTACACATATCATTAAATTATTTTAGGCATAATAGAACATCACATAACAATCCAAGGATAATAAAGTCTAGTTTCTTAGAAGACATTGTATAGAAAACTAAAAACATTTTACTAAATGAAACATTATTTATGTAATCATCATATAATATCCCAAATTCCATCGATCTCATAAATCTTCATAGCATATCATGTGGATAACTAAAAAAAATGGATGAGATAAAAAGTCAAGTAAGGGAATAAACATAACAATAAAGCATTAACTCATGTGTTATATGACATGAAATAATGATTTTATAAAAATAAGGGACATATGGAATTATAACATATAAACATGTGATTATATATACATTGAGTCATAAAAATGTGGCAGAAATAGAAAACATTACTTTAGGATGAGTCAAGGCGCATTCCATATAGAGGAGTAAAAGTCAAGGATAACCATTAATATCATTACACATCATAGATTGAGTCATTTCTAACCACCAAGACTATTTCACATAACGTTTCATGAGACTCAAAATTATAAAATTTATTTTAGAGATACTTAGGAATGCCAATTTTTATATATTGAATAATACATTTTCTACATAAATAATCATAAAGAATCTATCATACATAAACATAAGTATACCCATTTAAGGAAATGGGTAACATAATCATATCTTAAATCCTAGTTAATGGTCATATCATACATGTTTCCATGAAATTAAAGAATGAGAAAATAAAGGGATATTTATAATAGAAAATAGGCATATATAATGGTATGTTATTTCAAATAAAAGTGATAACATATAAAAATAGTATTTAACATTTTTTAGCATTAAAACATTTTTGTGTGGTTCAATGGAAAATACTAAATAAAATTTAAAATTGAAAAGATAATAATATCTTGTATAAAACATGAAGTGAAAAAAAGATGATTTTAAAAATAAAATGTCTGAATTTATTAAAAAAATGGTTTCTTAAAATAGATTATATATTGTACTTGAAAATGGGTTAGAATATGTGATGTTCTGGTAAATGAGTTTTCTTATCGAGAATTATTGAGGAGGGAACCAATTAAATACAAGAAAATACCTGAAAGATATTGATTAATGTACCTAAATACATTATTATGGAGAATTTACAAAAAATATTATATATGTTCATAAAAAAGAACAGATATTATTATCTAGGAAATAAGAATGATAGATCAACCAGAAGGAATAATGGATGTTTGGGAAGAATCCCTTACTCTTAATACAATAGAGTACTTCACATGATCTTAATTTCATGGATAATCAAATTGAATTTCTTAATTAAAATTTAATAAAACTATTTTTTTGGTAATTGATTTTCTATAACCTTATTAAGATAATTCATGACCTTTTTAATGCATTATGATATCAAATTTCATTATTTGGGAGCATTTGTTTCATTGATGTTCATTATTGGTTTACTTATATACAAGTAAGGAAAAAATATTTAAGATGATAATGGTTTCCTAGAATTGGTGTTCAATGTTATTAGTTAGAATCCATAAGGTTATATGGTTTCATAATTCATTTAGTTATTTGAGTGACGGTGAATAATTTTTTAATACATTAATGATTACAGTTTTGGTTAATTGGCAGTATTCTGACCACACAGAAACCATTTTGCTTAAAAAAATCAATTCCATTAGTTCAAAAGTTTTCAAAACCTTAAATTTGAAATAATTCATATATTATAGTCTGTTCCAATAATAATTATGGTTTCATGACCAAAATTGATGATGGTAATTAAAATTTATCACCCATCTTCCTTGATTGTGATAAATTAAATCATATCGGATGAAAATTTCATTTCTAGTATAAAAGGACTAGAAATTAGAGATAATGGTGAATTATTCCAATATCATAAAAACATTACAGTAGATGTAAGGTACTAGAGTTATAATTATATGTGGGTGAACATAGTTGTGGAATGAAATGGAATGAAATGAACATGAAAGAAACTAAATGAAAAGAAAAAAGGTATTTACTTCTTGAATTGATCTTCTTTGATGGCCTATATAGGGGAGAAGATTAATTATTTCATAGAGAACAAGGAATTGTGAAAATGGGGAGGATATTTGGAGTAGAATTTAGTATTATTTAGATAAGTCACAAGGCTTGAGAAGAGTGAAGATAAGATGCAAAGAGGGGTGGAATTTATTATGGAGGATATGAGGGGTTTCCCATTATTTTAGTCATTAGTTTAACATTATATATCTAGACTATTATTTTTATTGATTATTTTGACCCAAAATAGTAAATAGATGATATGAGTTCAAACTTATAGTGTTTGACATCAACCATGACTCAAGAATGATATACAAATTCATTTATTTATAATTTATCGTAAATTATAATATTTTTTAATCATATATAATTGAATTATTTGAGAAAAGTAACAAAAATTTACACAAACCATTTTTTGAAGTGTAAAATTCAAAATGTAACTACATTTTATGATAATAAGTTTTTAAATAAGATAGTTTTAATTTTTTATTAATATTTTAATTAACCAAAAAATACAAATTATAAAATTAAAAATTCTTTTGAAAAAAATTAAATAATTAACTATGGTCTCATAAAATTATTTCATAATCAAATGTACTAAAAATACATATTTAAGATTCTTTTCTTGAAAAAAAATCCTTTTAAATTAATCATACAATTGTAATTAAATATACCTAACTTACAAGAATACCATGAAATTATAGAAATTTTTTAAAAAATTTACTTACATATTAATATATAAAATTATATCATATTGCCTCTTATAATATAGATAAATAATATTTACACTTTCAATATTGAGCATTCTATTCAATTGTCTAATTTACTATTCATAAGGGTAACATTGCTATTCCTAACTCAAGGATATTATTTCATCAGTATAAATTCCTTAACCTCTAGAGATACATTACGTTTCACTCATTCATTATTTATATGGTTTGTATTATTTTATATATGTAATCGTACATGATTACACTATAAAACATAATCATAAGTATGGAATTCCATTAATAAAATATTTGGTCGTTACATTCTTCCCCTACTTATGAAATTTCTCCCTAGAAATTTGGATTTACTTTAAATTCCATAAATCCATGTTGATAATTTTTTTATTACCTCCTCATGTTCCCATGTTCCATATTCTTACATATGGTTCTACCATAGTACATGGACTTGGAGATTAGTCTTCATTTGTAGAACATTGTCTCTACGATCCACAATCATCAGTGACTACTTCTTTTCCAAAATATCATTCTAAAGGTGTACCACAAAGAGAGAGATTACATGTGAATGTTTTAGTATTTACATCCTTAAGAGGGATATGTGGAATACATAATGTACATTAGACATAGTAGTTTGAAGTGCTAGTCTATAGGAGATAGCTCTAAAATGATCTAGAATCATGAATGTGCCGATGTACCTATGACATATCCTTCCTTTCTTTCCAAACCCCATGACCTCATTCCATAGGGATATGTGGAGGAATACGGTGTCTTTAACTAGGAATCATAGGTATCATTGATGATTGATTGCATAACTCTTCTATCAACTTTGGGGTTGTATGATGTTCTTCAAAATGGTTTTCGCCTTCTCCACCATTTCAGCGACTATTTCATGTCCTTGTAACTTACTCCTACTGACTTCATCCCAAACAAATCAGTGTTTTTAACCTTATCCCATAATGGGATTTATACAGTTCCATTAGGATAAAAGAGTGGAATCCATTATTGTAATATAATTTGACCAATGTAAGCTATTTTTCATGTCCTCCTTTGAAGTCCATAGAACATGATCTCTACATATATTCTATTATATGAATATTTCCTTCATATTAGACATCAATTTGAATATGATATGCCATATTGAAGGTCAACTCAGTTAATAGAGCATGTTGGAAACTATTCTAGAATGTCAAGGTGAATCTTGGATCTTGATTGGATACTATATAGAGTGATAATACATGCATCATTACAACCAATTTGATATACATCTGTGAAAGTATATACAATGAGATTTCCTCTTGAATTGATATAAAGGGAGACTACTTTGTAAGATGATCCACGATGGCCCATATTACATTGTTTCCTTTGGATGACCATGGATGTCTAGTGGAAAAGTCCTTGGTGATGTTCCTCCACTTTTTTATTGACATGGATAGAGATTTCATCATCCCACTAGGCTTTATTCCCTCAATCCTTTACTTGATGACACACCATCAAATTTGATGTAGACTTAGCGATCTCCTTCTTAAAATAGTCCAACCTATATTTCCCTCAGAGATATTGAAACATATTTGTGCTCCCTGTGTGAATAGAGAATGATGAATTATGTGTTTCATTTAGATGCCCCATCATTATCTCTTGATATGATTGTAACACATAATTTTGAACCAAATCATCTAACTCCTTCCTCATCGCAATTGAACATAATGGATTCTTTATTTCTGAATATTTCTAACAATTTCAGATTTTCCACATCTTTCTGTGGTGCATTCATTAATTTCTCTATGATGGATGGTTGAGAAATGACTTGAGAAATCATTGATGATGTTTCACCATTAATGATTCCAATTTCCATCGTCTACAAATATAATGAGATTGGATCCTTTGGTATTATAATCATTTATAAATATATAGGATTCTTTATACATAGAGCATCCACCAAACTATTCTCCATACTAGAATGATATTAGATTGAGTAGTTATAATCCATGATGATTTATAACCATATTTTTAGAACATATTATGCTCTGTATGTATGAATATATATGATCATATTTTGGTCATAATATATCTCACACTTCACATAATAGAGATAATGCAACCAAACTTTAAAATAAAAGATCATAGCTTCCAAATCTAGATCATGCGTGGGATTGATTTTCTCATGGAATCTTAGATACTTTGAGGCGTAGGATATCACATTTTCATTTTTCATCAACACATAGCCAAATTCCATCATTGATGAATCACTATACACCACAAAGAGTTCTTAGCTTGAAGGATGTGCGATTATTGTTATAATGATAAACCTCTTTTGGAGCTCCATAATACTTTCTTTACATTCCTTAGACTAGAAAAACATCATCCCATTCTATGTGATCTTGGTCATTGGGATTGAAAATTATGAAACATTATTCAAAAATCATCGATAATACCCATATTGACAAGGACGATATGAATCTCCATTATAGATATTGTAATGGGGAACTCTTCAATTTCCTTTGTCCTAGAAGGGTCTAGAAATCTCCTTTGACTGGTGATAACATGCCCCAAGAATGATACTTCCTACATCCAGATCTCATATTTATTATTCATTGAATAATGATGATCCCTTTACAAATTCATCATCATTGTATTCAAATTCTCCTAGTGATCCTACTTTCATTTGGAGTGTATTATAATATCAAAGATAAATACTACTATATATTTGTCGAGGTAATCTGTAAAGAATTTATCCAATAAATACATCAATATTTTTGGCACAATATTGAGTCCTAAGGGAAACACTATAATCTCATAATTTCCATACCTCATTAAAAATGTTTATTTTGAAATTACATCCTTCCTAGTCTTTAATTAGAGAGATCCTGACGGATGTCCGACCATAGATAAATAACTAGCCTCACATAATTGATTGAAAAATTCATATATATGAGGTAGGGGAAACATTATCATTATCTAGATTTTATTAAGCTCACAATGTTTAATTGAGTCATCATTCGTCTTGATAGAGTGGATTGGTTATCCCTAAGGTGAATCATTCAGGCATATAAAATGATTTCATATATTTTCCTATAACTTGATATTACATCTTTTAACTCTATCGTGGAAATTTGATAAGGTGTCTTTGATATTGGTAGAGATCCACAAAAAAGATAAATTGAGATCCTGAACACTGGATCAAGAGGTTGACCAAGAAATTATTTTGGAAAGACATCAGTGTAATCCCTCATGATGAAGAATATCATCATGATGTATCATCTCTTATGTCTCAATCATATGAGAAATATATAAATTCTCAATAGGAATCGTTATCCACACATGAGACAATAATTCTAAATGAAATTCATCATCCTTCTGACACTTTTAGAGGATTGGTGGATAATCTGTATTATGAATAGTGTTCTCCCTTTCCTGAAGATTGATGTTGGATTTTTTTAATGATAGTTATTCCATGACATAGATAACATCAAAATCCACTAATAGAAGTATAATGAGATTTTATGGGAGGTTTAGTACACAATAATTAATCTTGGTTGAGTTATTTACAATGTATTTGAATAATTTCCCCATCATCTCTTCTCATTGATAACTTAGTCTCCATGATTTGAGGTGGCATTTGAATAGTTTTACTAGACATAAAAGATATAAAAGAATTAATTGAACTAGAATGAAATAATATGTTCACTATTCATGAATGAATTAATAAAGTACATTTAACCACATCTTTTTCCATCACCACCACAATTTTAGTGACATAATAAGCCCTTCCTTCTTCCCATAGTGGTTATTATTGATTTCATCTGAAAACCCTTACCTTAGAAAAATTGTTCACATGATTCTCATGCCCCTTTCAGTTCCGACACTTCATTAAAGGATATGTATTGATTTGAACCTTCCATTATTCTACCCTATTAGAAGGATTATTCATATCCCTCCTTTAGTTTGTAGCCAGTAGACTCATTCTTTCAAATTTGACGTAATTCATGGTTCCCTTTAGATATATCCAAGGATGCTTCTACCCCTAATTTTTACATCTGGGATGCCCATTATTGTTTCCATTTTAGGATTTAATTTCTAATCCATCCATATTAGACTGTATTTTTTGTTTATTTGCATCAGGCCCATGAGACCATTGAGAGGGTCTAATATATATTTCAACCTTGAGGGAACAATAGAAAGTCTCTCCATTACTGTTGAAGTCTCGAATCACCAAAAATTTTCATAGACTTGACTTCAGTCTACTAATGAATCGCTCCCCCATGCATTCGGTGTTCATGACAAATCTAGAGGTATATAATTCAAGCCTTGTGATGGTTTATTATTATTACCTAATGGTATTATATTCCATTTAATAAAGTCTGAGGAACTCTTTTTACATTTTGAGATGTAGGGTTTGGGGAAAATATTTGATAAAAAACATTTCTTAAATTCTACCCAATCTGTGGAATCAATTTCCTCATGGTACATCATATTCTTGATCAATGTCCACCACTGATCAACATCCATATTAAATAAAAGACCGAATAAATGAATTTCTCTTCTTCTGAGCACTAGAGGATAGAGAATATCTTTCAAATGGAGTCAATCCAGTGTTCCCCAAGAGGTTATAAATAGATCAACAAAAAATTGGTGGCCTTTTGGCATGAATGATTCAGTAAAAAAATTATCTTTTATTAGAGTAGGAGGTAGTTACACATGATTCAAGTTAATATTCATAACTTTATCTAGTTGAGTAAGTACTGTTAAAATGTTTTGGGCACCAGTTCCTATGATATTTGGTATATCAGTAGGGAAATCGTCACATTTCAAATCACATTGATTATCTCCACATGTTCTTCTATTTCATGCCATTAGCTAAGAAAAATAAAAGTACAATTAAGGTGCTTGAATACTAAACTAATTAGAAAATAAATGAAACATTAAACATAAAAGGATAAAATCATAAAATAAAATAATAGCCTAACTTGTGATTCACTAGGTTTTAATATAGGTTATCGATTATATTTTTCCTAAGATGAGCTATTTTTTGTTTTTTTTAATCCATTAATAATCGTTCATACTAAGATTATGAATTTAAAAAGCATATCCCAGGGTTGTATCAAACCATGAGTGCTTAATGTCCTATTTTCATGCTCATTTTCACGTTCAAGCAAATCTGAAATCAATTTTTTTGATGTTTTACCCCTAAAAAATCTATTCCAAATCGAAATCCACAATTTTTATAAATAGACAAGGATGTATCTACTTGATATACGAGTTACACTATTCTTACCAAAATTTAGGAATGTTTTATTATACATAGTCTTATCCCTATGATTCTAACTAAAGTGATCAATTCCCAATATAAAAAAATAACTAAACCAGCCTACGATACCCACTATAGAAATGCTAGCATTTTACACATATCATTACATGATTTTGGGAATATAAAAACATCACATTATATGAAGAGGATCATAAATACTCTTTCATGGAAGACTAGGTACATAAAATTGGAATCATAGGACTAAATGAACCAAATATTTTATTAAAATTTAGTAGATCTCTTATCTTCCATTGTGATCATACCTCATCATAGGATGACCTCGGGATAACATGATGAAGGGGAGAATTTAAAAATCCCAGTATGGGAAGAAAAATAAGAATAATGTTTTATCACATGGGTTAGAAGGCATGAAATAATTATATAAAAAGGTATAGAACATATAGAATCATAATAGATATACATGGGATTATATACACATTGAGACATAGTAATGTGGCACAAATATAAAAAAAGGGATTTATCATGAGTCAAGAATTTTTAAATTTAGATGACCAATGGTCAAGGTTAACCACCAAGACCGTTCCATATAGTATCATGAGTAAAGTCTAAATGATAATACAGTTTCACATTATTTCTCATGGGACTCAACATTACACAACTAATTAGTTTAGTATATGGTCACACTGATCATAATATATTTGGAACACAATGAATCATAAAATATCAATCATAAATAAAAGTAAGGGTTCCCAAGGATGGAAATGGGTATCATAATCATGTCATAATTCCTAATTAATGGGTGTATCATAAAAGTATTCATGAATTAAAGGAATATGATAATACATGGAAATTAATGAGAGAAAAAAGACAAATATCATGATATGTGATTTAAAATAGAAGTGATAACATGTAAAAATATTGTTTAAGGAATTGTAGCTTAAAAAACATTAGTTCTATTTTAAGGAAAATACTAAAGAGAATTTAAAATCTAAAATGGAATAATATATAATTTAAATACAGAAGCAAAACAATAAAGATTACTTAATAAAAATACTAATTTTATAAAAATAATGGTTGCTTATAACATATTTTATTGGGTACATGAATATGGGTATGAATTTGGGAAGTTCCCTTAAATGGGATTGCTTATCAGGACGTAAAGAAGATGGAGCCACTAAAAACATGTATATCATTGAAATATAATGATGAATTAACCATAATTGAAGCTTTTAGATAAAGTAAACAGAATTTATATGATATATATAAAAATAAAGTACAAATTAATTTGGTTAAAAATAAAGATAGAGAAACATGAAAGAATAATGGAGGTTTAGGTAGATTGCCATTACTTATGTACGATACTGTCCTTCACATGATCTTAATGTCATGAATAACCAAATTACATTCATTAATTAATATTTCCATAAAATCTTCTCCATGTAATTTATTTAGTAGAACATTATTATGTTCATTCATGTCATTTTTGATCGGTTAATGGGTTCAATTTCATTTTTTGGGAGCGTTAGTTTCCTTTGTTTTCATGATGGGTTTAATTATATTCCTGTAAGGATAATGTTGTTATATGAGAATGGTTTCCATGAATTGGAGTTATATGTTATTACTGAAAATATAGAATATTAAATGGTTATAAAATGCATTTTTTACTTTGAGTGAGGATGAATCATTATATAAAACATTAATGATATCCATTTTGGTTAATTGGAGGTTTTTTATCCCAACGAACACGTTTTTCTATACAAATTAATATCAGGAGTACAAAAGATTAATGAAACATAAATGAGATATAATACATATATTATAGTTTGGTTCATCCATAAACATTTTTCTGTTACCATAATTGATGACGGTTATAGAAACTAAAAACTTGACGTCCATGAATGTGATAAATTTTCACATCTCAGATGGTGTTTTCTTTTTTAGTGTAAAAAGAGAATAAATGAGAAACAATGATTAATTATTCCACTATAATAACAAAATTCAAATGCATGTAATGCACTAACATTATAATAACTTTTTTATGAAAAGATGTTAGTTTTGAAAAACTATGAATGGAATTAGAATGAAAATAAAATATGAATTTCCCTCCTGAATTTATGATCCTTAAGAGCCTCTTTGGGGTAGAGTATTTTTTTCTTTTGAAGAGACTAAGAGCTTTTGGATGTAGGGATGAACTTAAGAGTGTATTTTAGAATAATTTAGAAAATATACAAGGATTGAGATGAGTGAATATCATAGGTAAATATGGTGGTATTTATAGTGAAGAATATGAGGGGTTTCCTATTATTTTAATCATTAGTTTAATATTTGTTTGTCAATAATATGAATAGTCTTGATTCATGTGACCCAAAATAGTAAATAAATCATGATAGGTTGAACCAATATCCATTTAAATCATCAATGACTCAATAATGATGTTTAAATTCATATATATATCATTTATCGTATATTATCATATTTTATTATTGCCCAAAAATTCATAGATTTAAAAAAAATATAAAAAATCAACCAAACAATTTTTTACTTGTATAGTTTAAAAATGTACACCATTTTATGATAATAGTATTATATATAGGAGAAATTTAATTTTAAATTAAAATAATAATTTTATTGAAAAATAAAAATTTTAATATTATAATTGATGTTCTAACACATTTAATAATTAACGAAGGTGACATAAAACTTTATTATAATCACATGTCATAAAAATTAATATTTATGAATAATTTTTTTTATATAAATTTTCTTTTAAATTAATATATAATTTGTAATTAAATATACATGAATTACCAAAATAAGAAAACATATTTATTAATTTTAAAAATATTTACTTACTTATTCTATGAAATAATTATATCATATTTTTCACTTATAAGATGTATAAAATGTATTTATACTTTCATTACTGTGGTTATTATTCAATTGTCTAGTTTACCATTTATAAGGGTCACATTACTATTCCAAAGGTGAAGTTACTATTTTATCTATATAATTTACTTAACTTCTAGAGAAACCTTTTTTTACTAATTATTCATTTATAAAGTCTTATTGTGTTCTATAAGTAATATTATATGATTAAACTATAATAAGTAAATATAATAAGGTAATTTCATTGATGAAGCATTGGTTCGGTAAACCCTTGGTATGAAATAAGTGTCAAGATAGAGGGGTGAGTAGAAATTTTAGATTTATAAAAACAATAACTAATTTTTCAGAGTTATAATATTGTAAAAAGATGAAGTAAAAAAGAAAATATATTGCATTAATTTTTTATATAGGATTATATCACAAGAAACTATTCATATCATAAATAACATCTAATCCTTGAGGAGACTAGTATTCACGTAAAACCTCACTTTTCGAATGGTGATATTATTTACAACCAACAGAGGGACTAATCTAGTATCAAAATGATTAAATCCCCTATATACGATTTCACAAAAGGAATAAATGAAATTATAAATTTCAGACAGTAGATAATGAACCTTTGAACACAAATTGTAACCCCAAGTGAAATGTTTAGTATAAATGATTGATGACGAAAAAAAAACAACGAATGGTTGGATGAAAGATTTAACATGCTGAATATTATAGTTTGTTGGAGAAAAATAAGATACCCGAACAAGATGATGGAAGTTATATAGAATATGATCGATACTTGAATACAGTAATGAATCCACAGACATCAAAGATGATTGGTTAAAAACATAAGATTAATTTTGATGACCTCTTTTGATCTAGATGATAGCGTTTGGATATGAGATGAACTGAAAAATGATGATGAAGTATCATGGGAAGAAGAAAATAGAATCTTGAGTTAAAAACCTGAGCATGGAATTTGAGTAATATATATAACATATGATATAAATTAGGTGATATTAGATAACTATGTGTCTCACATACACTATATGAGATTTAAAATAGATGAACAATAAATATTATAAAAGTAATCCCACATTGAATTGATCTCACATATGCCAAATGTTATATAATATAAGGCATTCTGATGAGCATAAAAAAACACACATAGACTACAATCCATGCACCTAATGTTTTCCCAAACCCTGAAGGTAATCCTCTTTGTCCTTATACATCATCCCACATTCTTATATCAAATACTCACCTCATCCAGCCTCTGTACAGGCCTTGAGGACTGGACTTTTTATAAGGGTATAACTATGAGTCCCCTTAAGGGTGGTTGTCGATTTGTCTTGGGGGATTCCAAAGATGATTATATTTTTTAAGCCTTATAAAAAAATTATAAATATTAAAATTTAAAAATATGTATTACAACAATCAAGTACGAAATATTTTAAAAATAATTAATTTAATATAAAAAAGTGTAATTTATCAAAATGAAGAGAGATATAAATTTTTTATTCCAAATTAAAACCAAAAAAATGGAGAGGAGAAAAATTATGGTCAAGAGGAACACACACCGTAAAAAATGAAAATCAGTTTATTTTTTTCCTTATATTTATGTATACTCAATTTTATATTTGTTGTTTTTAAAATGTTCACTTGTTTATTTTTAATTACATAGATCCATTGAAATATATGAATACAATTAAAACGTTTTTTAGATAATTTACACCTAATTATTATAAATATGATTTCTAGTTTATTAAAAAAAATATTTCTATTTATAATTAATTTTTTTACAAAATCATGTATTCTGCAACACTACATTTCAACCTTAATAAAATTAATTAATTTTGAAAATTTTCACAAATTATTAATGTAAAAAAATTAATTTATATTATTTACCTATAAATGGTATTTTGATTCCAAATATATGTACTTGGTGTTGAAATACAACTCATAGTAGTTGAATGTTTTGGTTTAATGATAATCACGCAAATGTCCTGAGAAAGCGTGTTTTCAACATAAAAATATCTAAAAACATAGTTTGTTATTATATCTAAATTCATTATAACAATGGCCCGATGGAAATAGATTACACTAATATAAGTTTAAATGATTAAATATAAAATTAAAATCAATTAAAAATATAATTAAATCTATTAATAATATAGATTACAAAGTATTTTTCAACTGAAATTCAATGTTTTCACATTTCATCAAAAAAATGAGTCTTCATTGAAAAATACCAAATATTCACCCAAAATAAATTTTTACTTTTTTATTTCATAAAAGTAAATCATTCTATAAAATAATAATTATATTTATTCCAAAAATTAGTTTTAATAAAAATCATCTATTAAAATATTCCAAAATTTCCTTTTATAAAAATACATCTTTTTATGCTTAAAAATTTAATTATTCATAATTTATTCCTATAAAAAATTAGGTGTGAATTAAAAACCCATTGATAAATTTTTATAACATATATATTTATTTTAAATATTTCACTATTATTGAATAGTGTGTTTTATTAAGATAAACCATCTTTCTGGTCATAAACAATAGTTTTTTTCATAAATACATATCCATTCAATTGAATTGGACATTATTTTCATTCTAAAAAACTTTAACCAATGATTTTATTTCATAAACATTTTTAAAACATAATATAATAATTTTTTTATATCATTAATTCCTACTATTCCAACATCTTTGTGATATTGATTAGAATAATATTAATTCTATATATTTTTCTCATAAGACTTAGGCATGTGTGTAACAGAAGTCATCAAAGGAATTCAATAATGCTTGTAACAAAATATAAACAAGACATTTCTTGTGAATTATGATTAATTATGTATTTCTTATAAAGAAATATAATAATTAATATGAATTAATTTGATATTATAAAATTCATAAATTTTCTGGATGTTATATCCTACCACCCTTAAAATGAAATTTCCCCCAAAATTAATTTTTCTTGACAAGGGATTATATAATTTAGAAATCCTTGATTAAAACCTACTTTTTTAAAAATGAAATAAATTAAACATCACTTTTAATGTTATGAGGGAGACGTAAAGTTCATTGGAAGATTCACATAACTAGTATTTCACATTGGGAGAGAAAAAATAGGAATGTAACATTCAAGTAAATAATTTTTGAGAATGATTGAGTTTATCGATAAAAAACTTGTGAATGATCAATGGGACGTTAAGGACCTCAAAAAATTGCAAAAATGGATGATTTAAATTGACATCGGTTCATTATAATTGAAGGTACTATGGTAATACTCTTTTTTGAAGTTACTTTTTCATAGATTTAAAGTATTTCATATCAACTAGAACAAGAGAAAAGAATAAATATAATTACTTGCTGATTATAATTTCATCATTTAGATGTTATATATCTAAATCTCATTTTTTATCCATATGATGAGTATTCAAGATGAAATTTAATTTCCTGATTTTCTAAAATAAAATTTTAAAGACCATTGAATCTTAAAAGGGGGAGTTATGATATTCACCATGTCAATAAACATTACTAAAACCACAATGGTTATCAAATTTTATGTTATTTCCCAATAGGAGTAAGCATTCATATATTATATAAATCCTAAACATCAATAGTAATATCCAACATTCAAAATAAATCATTTTATAACCCTCTATCCCAAAAAACATCAATAACCTCAACATTAATGAATTTTGTAACATCATTGATTATCTCTTACCTTCCAAATTTCTATCCCAAAAGATGGAGATGTTTTTTTGAAGTATCATTATTGACTAGTCTCTAAATCACCTTTCAATCATGTGGTTATCTATACAATAGTAATTTGTTTTATGTAATTAAGTCAATATCCAAGATGATATAAAACCTAAATCATTTAAATATCTAAAAACTTATTTAATTAAAAAATAATGGAATAAATTACATTAAACCAAAGCGTTATACATACATCATTCCAATAAGGTTTACGCTATAATATTATTAAAACCCTCAAAGATTTTATAATTTATATACCTCAAATTGGGAGTCTATGACTTTTAACATATGATCATACTTAGTTGTAAAGACCCAAGAAGTTATCCATAACCCATAAGATATCCTAACATGACAACCTACAAAACATCAATTTTATCTAAAATAACATTTGATACAAAATATAATTTCTCAAAACCCTTACTCTTGAATCATGTGCTTAATTCCCTAGAATTATATTTTCATCTATGAAGTTGAAATGTTTTACCCAAATTTTCCCCTATGAAGACCTTACAACGTAAATTAAAAAATTGGATAACGTATATTATATGGTTCCTTTAAAGTTTAATGTTTTAGAGATTTAGGACAAACTCATACATAAACAATTTAATATAATATAAATTGTCATTTCTCCAACATAAACCACATTTTATAAAAAAAATGATCATCATCCCTATGAAATAACAAATAAAAATAAATCATACATAATTTCATTAAACCCTTATGAAAAGGATTCATTAGAATAGTGAGCTTAGATGATGAACAATTAAAAGAAATCAATGAGTATAATAATTCAAAAGGGTATGATGACATAATCGAAGTGCATGAGAGAATTACTAAACAACTCAAACACATCAAGACCTAGAACATAGAATATGAATTAATAGAAAATGAATGAGTAATTATAGTCAATAATAATAATAAATGTGATATCAATATCTATACTTAGAAACATTAATAATTTAAATAATAAATTAAAAATATTTTTTCATAACATCAAAACTAAAATTCATAAAAAAAATGTCCAGCCCCTTTTAATTGTATTAACTACATGAAACAGTTTCACCATTATCCTTACCCAATAAAATGGATAAAAATCAAGGTTGACCCATCATTATTCTTTTACGAGCTTACTTGATGCTATCTAGGCCACACCATGTTTAGTAGTAATGATATTTTCTAATGATATATTTCCACCCAATGTGAATCCACGATGGTCATTCATGGAACTATCTATGCCACCACATCATTTAATATATTAAAGAAAAAAACATGTATTAAAATCATAGAAAGAATCAATTTCAATTTTCAACTTGAATAACTAATGGAAAATAAATGGGTATCATAGAAATCATTTTGTATCACAATTATACTAATAAAAAGAAACATGATACATAACAATTTATTTGAAAATTATATTTCATGTTGAAACTAAATAGGTTCTCAATAATCTCTTTGAAACTTGTTCAACTCATGTAATATAAATGGGTTAAACAATAATCTATTGGAAACATGATTATCCAATGGTAAAAAAAGGCCCCATAACAATCTCCTTGAAACAATATTAGTCCATTTAAAAGGAATGGATTAATTATAGTCTCTATGTAACAATCACAATCCATCCATATAATGAAATAGGATTTTATTATAACATTAAGGTTTTTTTACCTAGATTAATGGAAATTCCATTATTGGATCACTAACAACATTCTAGATGAAAATAATCATTAAAAATTCAATTTTTCAGATAACACATTGGAAGGTATGAAACAAAACCCACATGAAAAAATAACATTGAAATAAAAAATACAATATCATGGGAATAAATATGTTCATGGTATTAAATTTCAATGCAAATTTATATGAACAACATAAAATAAGATAGAAGTATGACATGAAAAATATCTCAAAGAATAAAAATTGTGAAAAAAAACATTCATTACCACTTTGGTAACAATGAAATAATAAACCTAATGAAAATGACATCAAAAAATTGATATGTATATTTCCATAAATTAAATTAAATTAATTATACAATTCATTTATGGTCAGTATATAAAACAGACAACAAAATTTTGTGTTAAATTTTTAATAAGTATAAGAAAAATTAAAGTGAGACTGGTAATCCACAAATGAATTGATAAAATTGTGAATCATAAGATACATGGAATAATAAAAACAATCGAGGAAATAAATATCCTGATATAAATTCAATATTGATATAAAAATAATTAGGTTGGTATATACACCAAAAAAAGTAAATAGGTGCACTATAGCAAATACGGCTTAACAAAATGTGAATTAATATGAAACCCATTACCATGAGTCCAAGTTTTAATGATTTTTCAATATCTACTATAATAATAAAAACATGTGAATTATTTATGTATTTTTATCATTTTAAAGTTTATTATTTCTTGTATTCCAATTATTACCATTTTGTATATGATAACTAAATTGATTATGTTTACATTAGTTGTTTTGACCATATTTGGTTTATATGTCCAAAATGACATTGGTGGGTTCACTATGGTGAAGTGGTTGAAATTTAATCATATAGAGAATAATAATCATGAAATAATGATCAAATGTTTTACTTTAAATATAACTTTAAAACCAAACAGGTATGATGGTTTTGAAAAATGAACAAACATTATGATCATAGAGATGGTAGGCCATATATATTCCAAATAACATTCCAAATTTTCAGTGATCATTATGGAAATAAGGTATGTATTGATTATAATTACTAAATTAACATTATAGGATATAAAAAATTTTATTTAAATATAAATAGTTATATATATGATTGTTGATATGTTGAGATAAAAATTTAATAATCACATCTCATCAAAGTCTTAGTAGTCCACAAATTCACAAATGAAATTATCACAATTTTTGTATGTGAAACAAGAAGAATAAAATGAAATGTAATATTTTCTAAAATATAAGTATTTTATGTATATAATTTTTTTGAATTTTATATAATTTCTTTATTAAACCCATCTTTAATTAATTTCATGTAGGGAGTGAGTGAATAATATCCCTTCTACACATCCACAAATGATGTTATAATATTAAATAAAATGGTAATCATGAAGGAATGGCTTATATAATAATTAAATAAGTGTAAATAATTCAAAAATTTTAATATATATTATATTACATAATAATATCCCTAATAATTTCCATATATGAGATGTGGTAATGAAAAAAAAATGCTATCGTTTTGAGAGATGGTAGTATACCATATACACAAACGGTGATTTCATTAACCATATGATTTAATTGTTTCTTACTATAGGTAAAAACAATAATATAAAAATATATAAATATATTAAGGATTTATAGGATATTATATATTAAATATACATGAATAAATGAAGGGGTGAATAATTAAATGAAAAATATGTCATATAAGAATGTTACCTCTTATTCAGTTAACTCCTTTTGGTTTCCACCAAAGGACTTCCTTGGTATTCATTAAAACCAATTAAATGTTTATATTATTATATTATTGTTGTTACGATTTGATTTAGTCCTATTTTTAAGAGTAATAGATCATTATTGCTGTGTAGATGCGGAGATGTTGAGTTACTTTTTTTAGGGGAGGAGGTGTACATTTCTTGGAAATTATAGAAAATAAACATTATAGGGTGGATCCCTTATATCACATGCCTCCATATTTGTAATATAAATGTGTGGAAAAAAACTTTGGTCGATAAAATCTTAAACTAAATAAAAATAGAATCATTATTATATTTTTTTCCTTAGTATTTGTATTTAATAAATTTATCATTAGAAAATCTTCTATTAAAACTTGTATATTTTATTTAAAAATGTAATTAATCCTTTAAGACAATAATTAGATAGATTTATATTATATAATTATAAATTATGTATTATAAATATGATGTAAAATTAAATAAATAAATAAAACTATGTCTATTTACAATTAATTTTTATAAAAACACATAGTGTCCAGAATACCCAGTTTTAACCTTGAGCAAGATAATTATTTTTAACTATTTTCACTAATTATTTGAGTAAACAATTATGCTAACCATGTTAAAATATAAATATTTTAATTATTAAATATATTTATCCCATTTTTTAGAAATTAAATTCACATTATTGTACAAATTTAATTCAAATCCAATCTCACAAACGTGGTTGGAGTGTGAGTTTTTAATGTTAAAATATCCCAAAGTTTTCTAGGGTTATATATATAAATTCCTTGAAAAAATGACTCCATGGTACTAATTTTTTTTAATATATGAATTTTTTATATAATTTTACTTCAATAATAAATAAAAATATAATCTAACTATATTAATAAAGTTAGACGAGAAAGTTGTTTTCAAATAAATTCATTGTTTTTCACTATTTATAAAAAATAAATTTTCTCACATAAATACAAACAATTCACTAGTAGTAAAATTTAATATACCATCTTAAAAAATAAAGTTATTTTTTTCAAATAAAAATCATAAAACAATCAAATATTTGTTTTAGAACTTGTTTTCCATTAAAAGGTCCTAAACCGTCCAATTATAAAAATTCACATTTTTTTTATTAAAATTGGAATTATAATTATTTTATTACACTAATGAATACTAGATTAATTCAAATGCACTTTATTAAATATATAAAATATACATTTCATAAATATATTTCACTAATAGTAATTTATTTAATTTATTAATATAAAATTCCACTTTGGTCCAAAAAATAGTTTTCCATAAATACAGATCTTTTATATTCAATTTGTCTTTATTTTAATTAATAATTAATTGGTATCAAATTAATTAATTTTCTAAACAATAGTAAACCATTATTTCATTATTTAGTAAAACAAATTCATCCCCTTTATTTCAATGGCTAAGTGATATCTATAATAACAATACTTATATAATATTATTTTCTAGTAAGACTCGAGATTGTACATAACAAAAGTCATAAATGGAAATCAATGTTGTGTGAAACAAAATATAAAAATGGTGTTTCTTATGATAAAATTTATATTATTTATTTTCTATATCAAAATCGATTAAAAATTTTAAATTATTTTGAAATACTATGTTTCATGAAATCATGTTTATGTTACATCTATAATTTATTCTACTTATGTATAAATGTATATGAACAAAAAAAATAAATCAATGGGAAATGTGAAATTTTTATTGGAATATAAATACACTGAAATATGGACTATATAAATTAATAATTATAATCAAATTTTTATAATTTATAAATTGTGGTAAAAATAAGATGAATTCTTTTCTGTGTAAATGATTATATAAAAATACTTTTATTATGCATGGGACAGAAAGTAGACTAAATAAATATGTATTTTATGATAACATGATTCTTGAACCCGTCTCCCTTTATTTGGGTTGTATCGAATTCATGTAAATTTCATTATTATTATTATAATACTAATTCTTGAATATCATTTCAATATTTTTCCATTTTGTTTTATAAATATAAATGTTACTTCCTTTATTTGTAATACAAATACAATGATATTAAGAAAAGGGATTTCATTCCAAAAAAAATATTTTACTTCACCATGTTTTTTAAGAATAAGATGATCACCTACTAGAGAACAAGGACCCTATAGTAACAAATAATAAAATATTTCAAACATGTATAAATAAAAGAAAATTATTTTAATCATTCTATAAAAGATAGATTAAATCCAAATTATTTTTATAAGACTATGTGTGGATCTTCCCATTAGAAACATTTTTGAAAATACGTCATAAAAAGCATTTCCCTCTCTACCAACATGAGTAATGATATAATTATTAAATGATAGAAACTCTATAAAATTCGACCATCTACTGTAATGTCTCTAAAGAAAATAAACATATCATGTTCTTGTAGCACGAAAAATAGTAGTTGAATCACATTCTAACCATAAATTATTTCAACTCCCTTAATTGGCATGCCCTATTTACATGATAGCATTATGAATTTGAGCTTCAAGAGATGATTCAACACCAAAATATCCATTTAAGAAACATAAAACATATCCATATTAGTTTCTTTAAACAAACCCATATCCTAATGGGCCTGGATTTTCCCTTGATGAACCGCATGTATTAAATTTAGTCCAACCTAAAGAAGGTCACATCCAAAAACAATACATTGTTCCAAAGGGAGATTGAAAATTATGATTACTACCATGTTTTCTACAAACTGATTAATCATGTACAAAATTATAGGAACCACCATTCCATGGGACCTAAACCATTCTGATAATAGTAATACTACATGAATGTGAATCTTGAGGACTAAAATATATCACATCATGCATACACATATTCCTCTCATACCAATTAATGATGACCGAATAATCTATAAGAACGTTGAAAATGAGTGAGAGAAGATATATAAAGTCATCTGTAACCATCCTTCTTAGATGATTCAAGTATAATTCATGTTGGGTAATTGAACATTAACAATTTCAATGATAGAATTTAAAATGGATGAGGTTGTAACATATCTAAGAAACATACAGTCAAAATCCTACTTATTTTGGTGACAATGAGTACATACTAAACATAATATATTAGAAACGTGCAAATAATTATCAGTAGCATGTTTGGGGTAATCCATCCTCCACACCAGGCTGAACTAAGATGGAATGATTATATTTATTTTCTTTTTTGAATTCCTCTACAAACACAGTAAATATTCTGTGAAATATCTCTAAAATAATTTTAATTAATAATTAAATTTGGGTTAGGCTCCCAAATCTAAAATTCACCAAGAGAAAAGAAATGATAATCACGAAAAACCCACAAAATGTGAAATAGGATAGCAGGAATGTCAATGAATATATAATTTATAGTAATGTAAATATCCATGTTAATATCATCCTAGATTTTATAATCCAAAATGGGAATAGTATTCAAATTTATTATCTAATACACATGAGAGGAGTCCTTTTAGGAAGACCACCTTGCATGTGAATCAATAACAGAAAATGTGGACTTAAAATATGGCCAGACTAAGAAGTCTAGGTGACTAATGATCCCAAATATGAGTTCATAAAAAAATTTAGTATATATGGAAGAAATATTCTCATAATTACCATTAAAAATATTCAATAAATAATAATGTAAATATTTATTAAATAAAGTCACACTTCTGATTCCATGTCCCCCCACCTCAAAAGGATTCCATCAAGTAAAACAATGTACGATATCCAATTTCTGTTCCAAGATTCTGTCACTCCTTATTAAATTACTGATAAAACATTATTGGATTTATTGAGATAAAAATTCCATTTATAAACCATAAATGTGTAGTCCATCGTAAAAATTATATGATCCTTAACCAGGAAGGAATTTCGAGCCATAGAGTATGATTTAAATGAAAAGTTGTTTTTTTATTTCGTGTTCATTATAAAATAGTCATTAGAATGGTGGGTATGAATAGAATTAACCTAATTATTAACATATGGTTTTAAAGTTATTATAAAATTAATTAATTATATATAACGTAATTAAAAATTAATATAAACCCCAATTGAATATGAATGTTGTGTTTTTCTAAATAATTATTTTTATAAACCGAAAGAAATGTGTTAGTAATAAATTAAATTAATTTCTATTATTGAATTTATATTATTTATATAAATATATAGATAAATAAATATATATATATATATTATAAAAAAAATATTTTCAAACTCATCCAATTTATATTATAGGCCTAAAAGTAGAATAAATCAAATTTTATGCATACCATTTATATTTTTATATAAAAATAGTGTTGTTTCCTTTTTGAGGGTGCAGTTTTTTTATAATTATATTTTAGAACTTTGAAAAAATATATAATAATAAATAAACGTATTCATTAAAATAGATTAATCAAATTTTACTTTGGATTAATATTTTTTTTTCTGATTCAATTTTTATTTAAACAAATGAGGAAAAACCCAATATTATTTGAAGATAGAATTTTCATTTTATTAATTTATAATATTAAATTATATTTTTGACTACATATAAAGTATGATTATTTTATTTTTAAATAATTTAACTAAATATAGTTCATTTGTATCAATTTTTCATTTAATTTTCATATAAAAACACTTTAATCTCTTGAATATTTTCCCTTTAATATAGTGTTTTCTCCCCCCGTATACAGGATAAATTATAAATTTATTCTAGAGACTATTGTGTTTTCCATTATTGAAAAAGAGATTAAATATATACAATTATAATTTCTAAATTTAGATAATATGTTCTATTTATAATCTTATATTATTAATAGTAGCATTATTAATTTTTGTTACCATGATTAACGATAAATTGTGAAATTAAGTATAAATATATTTTTAAAAATATAAGACAATTACCCAGAATTATGATTGATTTATGTTGGATGAGTATATTTATACCATATTCATTAATGGATCTTTTATGTGACCATTTACGTTATTTTACGTGATAATATAACATTTATAATATTTCCTTCAAATAAGAGTCAATGATTTCATACTCATGTTTCTAAAAACAGAAATACTTTTTAAACGGTGTCATATTGGTGATATTCAAGACTACTAATATAAATTTTAAACATAAAATATATTGTTATTAATAATATAAAATTATATTTTATATTTAGTGAAAAAATGATTACCTTGAATTGTTACAAAACGATCATGTAGTCATTACCTATTAATTAAAACATCGAATAATGATTTTTTTAAAAGATTCAAATAAATATAATTTTTTATATATTTTGTAAAATATTTTTTTTGATTACCTTGATATATTATGGATTTATTATATATTTTTTGATAAATTTATTATGATATTTTTTTAATGTCAAGATTCCAATGGTGTCAAAATCGACATTAATTATATTTTAAAATAAATAATATTTTATGAAATAAAATAAAAAATAAATAAAATATGAAAAATGTTCCAAAATATTAGTATACTGTTCAGATGTTCAAAAATTATTCATTTATGGTTCTTTTCTAATTTTATCGTAACTATATTCACCATCAAAGAGTAAACATACATGTTTTCACTATAAGAGTTTGAGATGATAAATTATGGTTAAATAAAAAATGATAAGGTTTAAAATATAATGAATATGTTAATCAATTATTTGGAATGAATTTATTATGAAAAATAATAATAATAACATCAATTAAATCAATTTAAATACTAATATAATACAAAATAAATGGATATAAATTTAATACTTTCAGATGTACCAAGAGTTCCCCTCTCATATATTATAAAAGGGTACCAATTAGAATCTATTATTAATAAATAAAAAATATATTTATATATAAAAATATAAACAAAAACATTCTAATTATACTTAACCAAATTATAGACATCATGTTCTAGGAATAAAATTATCCTTAGTTTTCTTAATGTATTAAAAAATAATGGATATATAAAGAAGAGGTTTTATATTTAATTAAGTGTTTATATTTTATTTCTTCTTCCACTTATTTAAAATATTCGTAAACAATGAATAAATAATAAATAAATTACTTAATTTGTATTATGATTTTATTATATTAATATCATCTCCTAAATACCTCCTCTCTTCCATCAGATGGTAAAAGAATTTACAATTATTCTGTACGTCAGAACACTACTTCATGAAATGATGAAATTGGTTCTATATCCCCATAAATCAAGTCTTGTTATAATGATGTAATTAATTATTATATATTTTATTAATGAAATACTTATTATAATTAAAATATAAAATATAATTACCTTTCTTACCTTTACATTCACATAAAAATGATAAATTTGTTCGTGTGTACGTGTGAATTATCACCTCCAAGAAGCAATGTTGTTCGTTTTTCAAAACCACATAAAAAGGATTATATATATACGTATTTTTATATGATTAATATGATATTAATAATATTTTTATAATTATGGAGATATAATATGACAATTAACTTCTTTCCATAATGATCATTGAAAATTGGAAATGTTACTCATTTGTATGTATATCATACCTTCTTTATGATCATAAAGTTGCTTCATTTTTAATTACCATATACAACAAAGTGATCGAAATAAATAAATAAATAAATAATATGATTACTCTTTCATTATTATTAATGGCTATATTAGGTAATAATTAACACTTTCTCTATGTACCTCATATCGAGGTCATTTTGGACTCGTCTATTGAATATAAACAAAACATCTAACGTAAACCTAAATAATTAATCAATTGTTACATAATGATTCTAAGTGATATTAATGTAATAATATTCATTAATATTGTTTTCATGAATGTATACATTTATCCAATATTTACAATTTATGAAGATAATGATTGTATGTGAGGATTCAGACTCAAGGTAAAGCACTTTATTTTAAAATACTCTTTTAATGTTACTCTTAAAAAAATTACAAAAACAAAAAAGGAATGTTTTGACCATATATAGAATGAATGTAATTTAAATATTATATGTAAATTTAATGAATTTATTTTTACATTACATGATTAATATTTTATTTTCAATTAATTTATTTTCATTTATGAGTGCAATACTTTTTAAAAATGGAAAATGAATTCAGAGTGGAAAATTAATTTTTATTTTATACGTGTTTTATGTGTTTTGATTATTTTGTGGTTCCTGGATTAGACCAAGGATAAAATTATGAATATTTAACATCATAAAAAATTGTATTTTATATTAAAGACTATTGTTTTATGGAAAAAGTGGATTCTTGGTATAATTTTCTATATGTAATTCATGGGATTAATTTTTAAGATGGTGTCCTAAATCTCTAAAACTCTAAACTAAAAATATACCTAAATAAGAATTTTCCTCCAAACGCACTAGGATAAGTACTTCTGAAGGTCAGGTTCTTATATATGTTTTCAAAAGATGATTTAGACTGATTTGGAGATCCTTTTATTCCTTAAGAGTTATGGATAGCATAATGGTATTATCATTTTAATGTTCATAATATGTTTCTTTTCATATAATAAATTTTCTGTATTTAGTTTTTGAAATTTAAAGGTGATTGATTTTTTTGTATACCTTCATTTATAATGTTATTATGGGTTATTAATTTTTGGGATGAAAAACAAATGGTTTGACATAATTTTTTTTTGGTAAATACATAATAAAATATATTTTATATTATTTTTACAACATTAAATTATTTTTATAATGATTTAAAAAATATAGTTCTAGAAAAAGGGAAACTCTTAGGATGGGTGATAACTCATTGCATCCAGTAAGGTATCACGAATTGAACCTAAAACTATAGTGCAACAAGGGAGCATCACATAACACTGGACTGCGTAAAGTCTAGGATAGTATGGATTATTTCTATTTAGTTAAATAATTCTATGGAGGATGATTAATTTTATTTATGGAAAACAAGTAATTGTAAAAATAATCATGTGAATGAAATAATAATTTGGGGATGAAGTGATTAACGTTATTTTAAAATAATTTCACTATTTTTGAAACAAAATATAATCAAGGTGAATATAATAAAATGGGATTTTATTTTGGGGTTAATAGTATAATTATATGTCTAAAGAATATATTATTGTTTTAAAATCCTATGGGGATTTTGGTTATTTGTAGAGATTTGTATCATATTTTTGATATTATACAATTGGGGAAATTAATTTTTCTATGAGACTTCACGAGTAATTGATTTTCTTTTTACATAATTCATTAACTGTACCTTGGAGGAATATATGATTAAATACATGAGAATTTTGTGTTTAAATATTTGTCATGAGTATTTTATAGGAATTTTTAGGATATTTATATTTTTAATGATATTTGTAGGAAAATCGATATTACTGTTTAAATTTAGAGAATGAAATTTTATTTTCTTCATTTGAATTTTTTTCATATTTTTAGAATAATTTAATCCCATACTAACTAATTGTGTCTTATAATAATCTTTCATGATAGGATAAATATATAATAAATCTTTTTTTATTAGTTGATTCTCTATAAGTTGATTCTTATTCTTCAGATGTGAAAAACTATACTTAAAAACACATCGATTATAGAAAATGATGTTTTTATGGAAGAAAGTGATTAAAGGATAATAATATATTATCAATTAATTATGATTCTTTAATTTATTATTCTAGGAATGAAAAATAATTCCTCAAATACACAGAAGGGATCTTTAATAAAAAAAATCTGGTTACTTTTCTTAATATGTAATCTATGACCTTTAACCCATCATATATTTGGGTTTTTTTTATTTTTCACTTTCTCATGACCATGATTTTTATCACTCTCCATCATAATGTGATTATTTTTCTCTTCCATTTCCTCTTTTTCTTATATGTAATCTTAGTATGAGTAATCTATTGTGAACCTCATACCTCTATTTCTTTCTTTTAAAGTGTATATTTATTTACTCATTTTTATGATGTCAGATTTCTAGAAAAGTATTTTGAATTATCAAATGCTTTGTTCTCGATCAAAATTTTAAACTAGGAGGGAAAATATATTTAATGTGGGGATATTTTAACCACCTTATATTATAAAATATACAATATTTTTTATAGAATACATGATATGCGACATTAATCTTAAACAAAAAACATAATATTGTTGCTATGTTCTTATAATAAACAAGTGATTAGAATTGTGGGCATGAACATAATTATATTAATTATTAAAATATTAGTTACAAATGTTTATAAAATTATTTAACTGGATACTAATTAATTAGAAGTTAAAAAACAATTGAATATAAAAGATGTTTTTTATGATTAATTAATTTTATTTACCCAAAGCCAATTTTTATTCATAATTTAAATTAATTACTATTAATATTTATATTAATTAAAAAAATATTATATATTCAATAAAGTAATTTTATATTCATCTAACTGATTTTACATTCATAGGAAATAAAATAATCATATTTTACATATAAAAGATCAATTTTGATATAAATTTTTTTTTAATCCTTTTGATGGATAAAATGTTTTAGATAATGTTTTTGAAAAATTTATAAATGAAATTTGACAAAATAATATTATTTCTTCAAATAAAAATATCAAAATTTTTATTGGATGATTTTTTGGAATATTTTTTATAGGTCTAATGTTTGGATTATTATTGAAAATTGTTGAATTACAATTGAAAACATCTTTTTAGTCTAAATAATTTAGTGTGAAAAATTATATTATCTTATTGGAGTAAACATAAAATAATATATATCTTATATCATTTAATCCAATTTATTACATTTGAATTTGATTCAAATTAAATTTTTATATAAAAATAATTTAATCATTTGAACAATTTCACTTTAATAACCTAATAGATCACCCTGTCTATATGAATAATATTTAATTAGTCTAGATAATATTTTGTTATTAATTATGAAAAATGGATTCCTTATTTTGAATCTTAATGAAATAATTTTTCAAATAGATGAATTTTCATTTTGGCCAACATGAATAGTAACATTATTAATTTTTTCACATGGTTGAGGGTATATCCGGTAATTAAGTGTAAAAAGAATATTATAAATATTTAAAAATGATGAAAACACTTTCCCCATTTTTACTTTAGAATTATATTTTAGCCATAATAATTAATTTATAATTTATGTTACCATATATGGATTGTTTGATAAAAATATAATCTTTATAATGTATTTCAACCCCAGATTATAAACTTTATCATTCAACATTTTTTAAGGAAAAAAATAATCATACTTATCAGTCTCTTATTTTGAATAAGATAATAATTTATAAAATGTGTTTCTGTAGTTGTAATTTTATAATATAAATAGCATCATTAAATACACTTTTTTCCTTCGTTAGGGTAATTTATTTTTACATTTTAGTGGAGAAATTATTACATTCATTAATACTATATAATTATACAACAATTATTTAATTAATGTATGTATAAAATAAATGATAATAAAAATATTAAAATGAATATTATTTTAGAAAATTAATTTTATATATTAATTTTATATTTTAAATTGATATATTTTTTGTTGTATTAAAATAGATATTTCAAAGATATATACTTTCATTCATATATTTAAAAGCTCATGTAAAATATAGTGTCAAATTTTACATTAATATTATTCCAAAATAAATTATATTTTATTAAATTATATAAAACTTATAAAAATATAAATTTCATCCAATTTATATGCATAAGGATTAACATGTCAAAAATTATTCGTTTGTGGATATTTTTGTATTTTATAGTAACTATAATATCTTTGAATGTGTATAAATAAATGTTGTAATAGTAAGAGTTAATGATGTTAAATAAAGGTTATAACAAAATTATAAGGTTTTAAAAAAATTTATTACATTTATAAATATCATTGGATTAATTTATTTTGTCTGATAATTATCATATATTCTAAATTAATCTACTTTAAGACATTTTTAGTATTAATTACATGATAATATAGTAATTCTTTGTGAAACTTAATGACTTCTCCTCTCTCATACTATATAAGAGAACCTATTATTATATTTTGATGAAAATTAAAAACCTATTTGGTGTTGAAAATATCTCATAAATTCCATTCCATGAATCCATACACATATTATGGAACTCTTATTTTAGTAATAACACTACCCTTAGTGGACTTATGGTGTTATAAAATGATGGATTTTTAAAGTAGAGGAATCATTTTTAATTTTGTATTTTTGTTTTATGAAAATTTTAACATACAAAAAATGTTCTTCAAACCAGATGAAATAATAAATCAAGTATATTCAATATACATTAACATTAATATGTTAATGTCATCACTTGAATCCATCTCCACTTCCATTAACTTCAAATAGAATTTATCGATTGTGTGTATGGAAGGCTACCACCTCATGAACTGATAAATTAATTTTTAATCACCATATCTCAAAATGGTTTAAATTGATTGAATTAATTTTTATAAATGATTATTTTGAAATATTTATCATTATTAATAGATAATTTATCATTTCTTTCTTACATTTTTATGAATAGAAAATTGATAATGTTATTCATGATTATGTGATTCATTTGTCATCATTATATCAGATAAATGATATATATATATATATTTATATTCAAATGATTTATATGATATTAGTGATATTATTATCATTATTTAATGATAAAATTATACATATATTTTTTCCATAATTATAATTGAAAAATTTTAATGTTACTCATGCGTATGTATGGCCTGCAATATCCATGATCATAACGTAGGATCATTTTTCATTACCATCTTACATGATTTGATTAAAAATAATAATTGATATTTAAATATTTTTATTATTTCATGATCATTATTTTGGGGATTATGGACTAATTATGACTTTCACTATATATTTCCCACGAAATGTGGTTTTCTATTTTCGAACGGTTTCCATTATTTTTTGTTCATTGAACCAAAAACAATCATTGGTATATGTCATTGATGTTACAAAGATCTGGTTTACAAAGGTAGGTGCTCACTAAGATGATTTCCCTTGATACTTAAGAACTCACATTTTTTGAGGATTCCACTTCCGGCTCATCAAATATTTTGACGGGGGGAATTATTTAGTACTATAGGACACTCTTATAGATTAAATATACATTCATATGTCAATTATTAATTATCAAGAATCATTTAGATCACCATAGAATTAAAAATAAAATATTAGCATTTGTGAAATTGAGAATCATATATATATATATAACCAATGTTCATTATCAATGTAGATATCTATATATATATGAGGGTATCCATCAATTTTATCCCCATATGTATAATTAGATATTCTTGTGTAGTTATTATGATGATAATGGTTTGTTACCCATATAGTGGGGTTCTCTAGAGTGTATCGTCATCAAGGGAGAAAAGAATTGTTTTAGTTTTTGGATCAAACCCATGTGACATTATTTCTATATATCCATGTGAAATGAATAATATTCAACGTTATTCAGTGTATCTTATTGGGGAATATCATACATTTTAATATCATATTATATTGATTTTACAATATAGTTTTAACAGTGAATGTTAAATATTTCTAGGTGGAAAGTGTCTCGTCAATGTGTTTTGTTTGGCCTATTCTGGTGCATCCAAGGTATCCTAGAAGGGATATTGATTTCCATTTTGAGTTAAACCCTAATTGGAATGTGGATAAGGGATAATATAGTTGTTGAATGGTGTTTCATTCAAAACATAGGGATGCTTCTAATATATAAAATTTAGATGTGAATCAACTACCACATAGTTCAGTTGGGCTCACATAGGAGTGTGTCCCTTTGAGAGGATTAGGTTGGGTAATACTAATAAAGAGGATAGCCATATGAATGAATTTTAGGCCATTGAAAATGGCTTGACTCATGGAAATTTGGGGGTTTTGATTAGGGATTACTCTTGAAGAGGATTCCCATTTAGCTTGTGCCTTAGGGAGGTGTCCAATGTATCCTCATAATACCAGGAATCAGAGTTCTCATAGTTTATGAAAACGGAAAGGATTACACTAATAGTATACCTAGGTAAATGGGTTGATGATTGGGTCTTACTCTTGATGATGATTCCCTTGATAGGATATGAGTTCATATACCACGTTGGAGCCCCATGGGGTTCTTGTGATTAGTTCATACTCCGAGGGAGGATTCCAATTGAAATGTTGGGATCACATGGATTTTAAGACCACTTCTGACCTATAATACAACATGAGTCATAACCAGTGTGAGAAATGATATGAATAATATAGTCCATGAAACCACACAATCTACCTTTCCATGATCATGGATACATTCCCTTAGGATGCATGTCTATGGTGCAGTCTAAAACAAATAGATTGGAATCTTAAAAGAATGATTCTCTACCGAAACATGAGATCGACTCTGTGGGCACCATGATAATGGAAATCCTATATTCCCACATGATTCATAACCAATCATTGATAAATTTTAGTGATGATAAGAATTCAAATAACTGGAATACCACACTTATCATTCTCCTCCAATAGAATGGTCTGATGGTATGGTGGGAGAAGAGAGGATTATAGTGCCCATCACATATCTGACCCAGTTGTGAAGGTGTCTAAGAGGAGTATATGTGAAAAATTCTATATTAAAGGATAAGGGATTACAGTTGGAGGAATTCACTAAAATTATTCTAATATTAATGGTGGAGGATATAATTCCATGTTTAATGTAAAATCATGAATAATCATTACCTTCCCTTCCCAGAACTAGAGGATTAGGGATGTAGAGATGATAAGGGTGGGACATTGTCATATCCCTTTTATTCATGACCAAGTTCATCGTGATTATATTCCTAGGGGTTTGTTCCTCGTCATCGAAGGGATACAATCCCACATAAACATGGAGGACCATAACAATTTATTATAAAAAGTGTCGGAAAATATAACTAATGTAATTAAAATCCAAATGGGAGATATGTTGGTTTCCCATCCTTCATGGTATTGAAATTATTGAGGCCTTGTTGTAGGATTCAAATGAGTAAAATTCAATAACAGGAATCACAGTAAGAAGATTCCCTCTAATGGTGGCATGGATGTAACCTCAAATATGGGCTCACATAGTTCATGGCTGAGGGGCCAGAGGATCGTCATGAAATTCCTAGGAAGAAATAGACGTTCATCACAAAGGAGGAATATCCACCTATCCAATTATGGAATTCTTTGAGAGATGGGCAATCATTGAAACCAAACTATTGTGTGTATTTATCCTAGGAACCAAGGGTATCCTCTAATCTCCCGAGAGGGGTTTCGTGTATATCCCTTGTTAGGGAGAGGGGTCTCACATATGTTAATAATCATTAGGGGAGAATGGGTACTCATACAAGTGCCTTCTGTTATTGACTCTCGAGGGTCTTTGATCTCACTTATCCGACATAATTAGCTCTTTACTAGGTGTTCATATGGCATGCTGGATAATTTTTGGGGTTGTGGGTGAAGGGGATGTAGGGACATGGCTTGAGGCATGTTATTGTTTTTGATGTTTTGAAAATGATGGGCCAAAGGTCCAAATTTATAGGTAACCAGAGGATCATTGTCGAAGGAGGTTTTTCGAACATGTCTCGAGTGTAGGTGCTCAACGTAGCTTCCAGGCATAGGGGGTGACATTCCCTTTTGTGGTTGTTGGGAAGTCATTCCAACCTTCTCATTGGTATGTGTGTGTACACAACATAGGTGGGGCTATTCCTTTTAATCTTCATAGGAAATTTAAGAACACTAACATTCATAAGGTTTTCATCATTATATTTTTAGACATCTTGAAAAAACCTATTTTCAACCAAGATTAACCCCCCTCAAGAATGGATCTAATTGAAAGAAGAGGGGCTAGTCATGAGTTAAAAAATTGAATGATTAAGAACAATGTTTCAGAAATTAGATAAGGTCATCAACACAGGCATGCAATGTAGTTCTGTTGAGAAGGTCCCATATGCAGATTCTGAGCATAGGATCCTCGAACATTCTATAGTATTCTATAAATATCTATATCCCCTTCATTAATTGAAAGGATTTCATGTTTCTGATATTTCATATCTCTTCACAGGTCATTATATCAACTATATTGTGTTTTCATTTTCTAGAATGGTCTTATATTCAGCTTCCCTGTATATAAAAACATTGTACAATGGTGTTGTGGGGGTGGGGGTGGAACTCATCAAGGATCCTTTGAAAATCACATGACCGATTGGCTTATGCATAACACCTTGTTGAAGGGGATGTATGTGGGACATGAAAAAATGGTCAACATAAGTTCATTCCATTGGTAATTGTTTTATTCTTATACTTTAAATTAAGATTTTTAAGAATAAATTTAAATAAAATGAAGTAAAATAATGCCTTTAATGTTTTTATTTCTCATTTTTTCCCTAAAACACACATTATGTAGGTTTTGTGAGCTGATTCCCAACTTTGTTCGTGAGTCCCCTCTCTAGGTTTGCAATTTGGGGAGTACTAAATTTTATGGTAAATTTAATCTCCTGATATCCAAACTAATAAAACTATTCCATTAGGTAAAATTTTATTGACATAATGATTAAAAAAAGTGATCCAAACAAATCATTTTTTGATATGACTGTTCTGATATTCCTCATATATCTAGCGGGGAATCCTAATCCCCAATTTGGTGGTTTCTTTTTCTAAAATAAAAAATTTGGGAATAGAGGATGTGTCGCCTAAGGATAATTTCACCATTATTGAAAAACAAATTTTTCGTCGTTTTATGAATATAAAATTGTGTTCAATTAGTACATAATATAATAATGTAATCCATTTAAAAAAGGTCTATAAATTTGGTGTTAATTTTTAAAAATCCAACTGTGGAATCTTATACCATTTTGAGTCAATGGAGTTATCAGGAATTGTAACATTCTATCATTGATGATTCATGGGTATGTAGATTCACATTTTTCAATACCATTTTGGGTTGGTTTCAATAGTATTGTTTTAAATAATGAATTTAATATCTATATGGTCATTGGGCATGAGTAGGATTCATCTCCTACAAGAAATTGGCTTGAGTGAAGGAGGATACATCTTTTCTAATGATCAATGATAGGGGAAGTCCCATTTCTAAAAACGGTAAATGTATTATTATTTTTAATGTAATGTGATCATTAAATTGACCATGTAGTTTAATTTCTTCTATCAAGGAAGTCATTTTACAATTAATCCTCATGTGACTTTGATTTGATGCTATGTAGTCTAAAAAGTTGTACTAGAAGGACATTATGTTAAGCAGCCTGATGTCATACATCAAGGAAATCATTCTATGTGGTTTAATGTAATACAACATTGATATTATTCTATGTAGTTTTTTATTGTACATTATGGACTTTATTTGATGAATTATGATGTCATACAATAATGAAATTATATTATACATTTTTCATCCATATAGTAAGGATATTGTACTATACAGTTTATATTAATACACCATGGACATTATAATATAGAGTTTGAATTCCTACAATAATACATTATTTTATGTAGTTTAATGTTGTAAAACAAGTACATTATGGGGGATGTAATTTAAGTTCTTTAGATTTGGATATAAGGTTTTTTAATGACCCTATTTATGGAAATTTGACTAAGAATACGCCATCACTTTCAGGTATGGGGATTTGAATGTTGTAATACATTGTTTTGGGATTTCCTTATCCGAAGAGTGTTAAGGAGAAAAGGATCATGGTGATAGAGGAGTTCTCTCTTGGGAATGATGTTATTGCGGATTAATAGACCCATTTTGTATGATGTTTTATACAAATCTATCTAGGACTTGTTACAACATAGTCTATAGTGAAATAAAATGGACGACAAACCCATTTATGTGTTGTTGTATGAAATTTCAACTATGTAATGTTATAGCATATCAAGTAAAAGAGTTTCTCAGTAATTCCAAAATTTAATCGCAAAAAGTCGATGGATATTTTTTGAGATTCGTATTTCTAATGATAAGGAGTTCAGTTTTTAGGAGGAAAAGACCTCAATATTGAAGTGGTAATTCAATTCATAATTTAAAAATAATCTTGGGAATATGATCTTTATGTAGATATGAATCAAGCATATAAAATGTAGTGCATGTAGTATAAAGACATATGGCTAAAATCTTAACATTATAGAAACCATAGGTGCTATATGTATTATTGAGATAAGGTCATTCATTGAAATTTAGAAACATGAGGAAAGAAGTTGTAAACCATATTATAGGGCTATTTTAGATCAGAAATAATTATACATGAAAAGTATGTAGGAAATAACCACAAACTTCTTCGAATCCGGAGTAAAAATATATTTTCATCAAAGCTTATGAGGTTGAATGAGGATTCTCCTAAGGGAGAAGTTAGCATTGCATGAAAGCCCAATTTTTGTATGGTTTTAAACTAATCCAATCAGTGTGTATTATATAATAGTCATAATGTGGCATCCTTTATATAGAAAACCAATTTTGTGGGATTCTTTGTGAAAATTCAATTGGAGTGTGCTATAGAATAGTCATGAACAAGAAATCTATGGTATTAGACATTCTGCCACTGGAAACTAAATAAATATTATGAAGATCAACAATTGATCAAGGTTTGGAGTATGATCTATTAATGGGATATTTATGTGAAAAATGATGTGTTTGAACAGAATGTTTTCAGTAATATTTGAGTTCCATCTCTAGATTAAACTAATGTTTAGAAGGGGAACATCTATATTTCCATGGAAGATCCATTGATGAGGGGACCTGAATTAGATTTTCTTAACATGATCATTAAATCTATATAGAAGTGGGGGTATTTTTCTATACCCCATGTTTGGGATTATAAATTATGTCATATGCATCACTATGTATAACAATGTGATGACAATCATGAAATATGAAGTTATAATAATAAAATTACCCCGCACATATTGAATTCATCTGTGGAGGACATGGGGGGTTAGATAAGGGTTTATACATAAGTTTAGAACTTTTTTGGGATCCCGTTAGGTATATAAGTTTTATAAATGGGAGAGTTTGTCAATTCCCCACATTTTTCTATATATGGGCCCAATATTGCTGATATAAACATCACTATGTGTCTCATTGAAATGGGAAGCAATACAAACTTAGTTCTTGAGGAAATCATATAGTTTATTTTCATTCGACGAGGAAATATGGGGTGACTTTTAAGGTCTTATATCCATGACCACGATAACCCAAACGTGAACTGATATTCCTCACATACACATGAAATATTCTTTACTAAATACCTAAAGCACACATGAGCTATGTTCAGTGTGATAAATATTGAGTAGAAAAGGTTTCATTTATGGTACAAATGAAACACATTTGAATGATAGGGGTATTTGAATTCCATAGTGTTTAGGCCAAGACATATGATTTATTTTTCTCTATGTATCTCATTAGGATGAGAATCAATCTATATGTTGTTCTTGAAATCCCTTACAGCATAATGTCATGTGGTGTGGATGTTGATTGACCATCATAGAAGAATGAAAACATTGTGGCTATGCCCAAGGATATAATATTAAGCATCAATAAGTATATCATTGGAATAGGAATCAATCAACACATTGTTTTTGGATGGTTCCCTATGTAGGTATGAATCATACATAGAGAATGAGGATTTTTTTGTTACTGGATGAACCAGATATGGGATATTCAGGACTCTTTATGTGTCTCATGGGAATATGAATGAAGCCACACATTATTCACAAATTCAATTTTGTTTTAACGTCATTAAATAAGGACATAGATAAATAGAAATGAAAAGGGGAAATGTTTTTGCTTGGCCCATGAATAGAAACCTAGTTGTCACTAAATATCTCATTTCAATAAGAATCAAGTTGTACATGGTATTGGAATTCCATGACATTTAATGTTACACAGTGAGGATGTTGGTCACCTGGATGGAAAATAGATATTGTGGAATGACTGTAGTATATGACATGGGTTTTATTATATATCATGCAGGAGGATGAATCAGGCCACATTTAGTTCTTGAAATATTGTTCCCCACAAAAATCAGGGATTGACATTGGAAAATGATGCTTCGGTATTTTCTAGAATAATAGTTGGTCCAAAGACAAGAGGTTTAGGTATCACTACATATAGGATGAGATTGAGAATTGATCCATACATTATAGAAAGGGTACTCATTATGATCTAGTTTGTAAATATATATTGGGAGAATTTTTCCTTATGGTCACTATAAAATTTGATACTAGAGATCAGGGAACCACTACATTTCTCATATGAATGATAATCAAGAAACACGTTCTTCTTGAAGAACAGTGTAGTTTAACACTCTTCATTAATGATGTTGATTTTGTTGTTTATTATCTTGTGGTAAGGGGAGGGGGTTACATGTAGTGATAGATATATTTTAGCTGGATGAAGGGATATGAATCAAGTGTCAGAACATATCGTTATGGAAAAATAATCAACCCCCATGTAGTAATTGAAAAGGTTTCATATGCTAGTATAGTTTGTACATAAGGAAAATGGACAATTTGTTATAGCGGTTAGACCCAGGATTGGAGATCCTTGTTTCACTCTGAATCCCATTAAAATGTGAATCATTTTAGAATTCATTATTTATATAGGTTCCCTATGTCGATTTACTAATTTCGTAGAGAAATGGATATTATATCTAATGTATATAGACCTAGGATTAGAGATCTAGGTGTAACTATGTTCCTCATTTAAATGAGAATCATGCCACACAATGTACATTTGAAAACATTTATAGTTTACTATCTTGTTATGACGACATTCATTGTTTAATTTATCATCATTTGGTCCGAATGTGATAATTCTTTGTATTGTATATGTAAAACGGGCACAAATTCCATTATGATTTGGAAGTGATGTGTGTAAGGATTATGTATGAGATAATCCAGTCAGATCATCCACATGCATGTCCAAAAGGGAATCATGACCTGTTGAGGAGTTGTAGGGGAGAGCATAGGACTTACAACTGAGATGGAGAACCATTTTAAAATTACCCTGAGGTATATCTCCACTTATTGTACTTAATAATTTTTGTTAATGCCAAATCAAAGAGATGTTGACAAAACTTTTTAGTGTCTTGTGTTGTGGATGAATGAAATCCTTCTTTTTTAAGTCTCATTGATTGGATGCTATGTTGTGTGATAATGGTGATGATTAATCACCCTTTATGGTCATGAATTAACGAATAAATATCTATATTATTCTCTTATATATGGAATGTGTATGGTTATATTCATGTTAACATCCAGTATATAGAGAGATATTAATGTGATTCAGTGTAATACGTATTTAGGAACTGTGTATTAGTTGGGGTAGTGAGGATTTTCTGTTCCATTAAAAGTAATGAATAATATCTATTATAGTGGACCTTCCATGTAAAGAAAGATACATATATTTTAATCAAACATTTTGGAAGATTATTTTCATGTATCATTGGATTTCTGATGAAAAATACCAATTATCCTTTGAGTAATGAAATAAAGAAGGCATTTTTTTAAAAGCTAAACCTATATTATTTTGATAGAAATCGATGTGATTCATGATGTACATTATTTATTCATCCAGTCTCTCCATTTATTCTTTCCATTTCATGGATGGATCATATACAGACAACTGCCCACATATGAAAATATAGTGCGATGGTAATTGAAACCTAATGTGATGACCTGCTTTTGTTCCATATACTAGTATATATGGGGATTCCCATGTCATTGTATGAGTTTTATTCTATAATACAATAAATCATGAAATATCTTGGATGTATAATTATTTTTATCTTTATCTTCCATCTTATAAAGTATATTTATATAAAATTATTGAAATTATCTATTTTTCCATTATCCACTTCCTGATTGTGTGGTGAATTTTTTTATTTGATACTGTAATCCTAATATAGATTTTACACATCAGTAAAATTGTGGTTGTTTATATTCTCTCTTAGTATCAGGTGAGGGACACAGAACATGGAAATGATGTTGTATTTCACAAAGAGTGCAATTATTTTAGCCCTGACCTCTTCCAGGGGTATTGTCATCTCCCATCATGAGAAGAAATCAATAGATGTCAATATATCATTGAACATCTTGGCCATAACTAGGGTGTATTACCCAACAAAACACATTACCCAAATAGGGAATTTCAAGGTGTATTTGGTTGTATATAGAAACATAGTGTGCCGATATGTGAATTTGGAATTCACTTGTAAGAAATGATACTTCTTTTTCAATTCTATGAAATAAAATATCAATGTGGTCCATTAGAATCCATGAAATTGTTTTTTATTGGAATGCATGATCACTGACTACTGGGGGGAATAGTAACTTTCATGTGCATCTTCCACAATAGGCAAATTCTCTTCTTCATAGACAAATCTATGATGCACTATATCAAAGCCTCGTTTATAGAAGAATGTATGGTGAATCTTGCCATCATAATGGGTGAAGTTAATTTTTCTCTATCATATTTTATTGATCCCATATATGTCCCATTGGAGTAATCCATCTTAAAGGTATTTCATAATGGCAACTATCCAATATGTTGTAGGACCATATAGCTCAGGGACATGGCTGACTACATCGATATCCTCAGTTATAACTTGAAGAAATTGTGTCACCATCCAATGATGGTCAATGGTGATGATATTTTGGTCCTATTTCCAATTTACTCGATATATAGTAGTATTATCCAATGCATATTCTTGTCCATTCTATGATCGGGGGATGTAATCCTATGTTGTCTTCGAGGGGAACTCTTCCACTAAACCTCTTAATCTACTAATAAAGGTGATAACATCTTCTTTATAGATAGAGTAATCCCTGTTGATGTTTCTGATTTCCATATCTCTTTCTCCTTTAACATCTACGTGGTCAACATGTATTTGGAGTGTATATTTCAAACCTTCAATGAGGGACTAATATTATTTATATTTTCAGCACAATTATTTATAATAGGATCATGTATGGTAAAACATTCTTCACTGGGGGGATGAGAATGATCTCTAACCCAACATTGTTGAGAATAGGGTCTTATATTCTTCTCCTTTTTTGAATCCTTGATGGGCTATAAAAATAAATTTTCCATGTTTGGGGGTCGTATTAAATAGATAATATATCTTTAAATATAATTTTATATTTAGTGACTTTGTGTTATATGATAGGTCTTCCACAATGATGTCTTCCAAGGCTCGAGATTTCACTTCTTTATTAGTAAATATGTACATTTCATGTCCTATAGAATAACCTCCCATAATTCCCAAAATCAAGTCAATATAGGATGAAAAATGAAATATTTGAGTGGGTTATATCGATAGACCAATTGAATCTCATAGTGCTATATGTTGTGCCTCAATTTCATAAATTTATTTATTAATGCCAAGAATAACTTTTTGATATCATAAATATAATTACCAAGATTTAGAATGGTTTAAAATAGACAATAAAGGATGTTTTCATCCCTAGTATAATTGTTTTACAGAATAAAGGAACCTAGTCATCACTCGAGTGTCGTCACATAATTATTGAGTGGCCTTCCATCAACATGTGGAACTAATACTAGAAAGCTAAATAGGTACTTCCAAATGATATCAATCACCTCTTTATGGTCATTAATCCACTGAAATTTGACCCCTTCATTATCATATTTGGTAACCGAAGTCGTTTTTCGGTATTGATGACTATGATGCGACAAAAGATGGCCCAGTTCCCATGCATTCTGATCATATATTTATGGTATTGAGGTGGATACATGATAAGGATATCTATTTTTATCTATGGACCAACATCAATTTCTTGGATAAATAGGTCGAAGTCCTCATATTTTATAGAGGATACAATGGGTGTGAATTTTAATGGGTTTATCATCAAGATAGGTTTTCGTAGTATGTTGATGATGTTTTTGAGGTTGAAATGATGGAAGTTATTCTATAAGGACTTGACCAATAGATATTCAATGAATAATTCAACAATCATTCTATGAAATGGGTTATGGATGTGATGCATGAAATGTTGGTATTTGGCATCTGAATTCATCACGAAAAAAGTTATTACCTGATGGAAAAAGGCTCCTTTGTGTTCCCCAAAGGTTGTGGATTCACCATCTTCAAGGGCCATCCTAATATCTCAATACCCTGATAGACATAAAGGATGTATATAGCATGGTATTATGTTGTTTCATCAATTTTGAGTTCTGCGATTGAAATCTGGATGTCATCTTTTGGATAAGGCCTGTTGAGATCATTAAATTATATTTAGACCTGAATTTTCCTATGTTCCTTCTTCACTAAGAAGATTATGGCTAGAAAGTGTGTATTTTTTTACCTCTTGGATGAATTTATCATATATTAAATATTCAACATCAGCCTTTATTTAGGAGGCATGATTCGGGTGTGTCTATATGGTTGCAAGTTTGTTCCCTCGATTATCTTCTGGAAAACCCATGTGATGGGTGGCCACATCAGGGTCAATGCCTTGACTATCATTGTAATTCCCAGAATATAAATCTCAGTGTGGTTTTCAGAAGTAAATATAAACTTGTTATTCATTGGGATTCCTGGACAAACTAATCAATTTGGTTTTTGGATCTTCCTCTATACCATGATATATTTATCTGAGTTCTTATTTTGTGGTGGATACACCTTCCTTAAATGTTGGAGGGGAATTCATGAGGTCATCATATTTTTCCTATTCCTTATGCTTTACTTATTTATCCTCTTTCAAGTAGATAGGTCAATAATAAAGGCACTAGGAGTTATAAGAAGTGAAATAATTTTGGCATTAAAACGATGAATAAATCATTTATGGATCAATAAATGGTGTGATGTCATTTTTATCTCTAATGGGGAGATGATAGACTATGAATGAGAATCTATGTTTTTCCCCATTGATGTGACAACTTCTTCCATAATAACTAATGAAATGGTGATTCTATGAAGCTTGGGTATGGGATGTATAAATTGTTACCCATACAATCGTTATTTCATAAAGATTTGATGACTTCAACTGCACTATCCGGTTCAGTTTTCATGAAATAAATAACTGATTTTTCTTGATGAGAAGTTGAATTTTGGCCCAAAGAATGGATTTAATTGATGGATTTCACATACTCTACACTAACCACTTTAAAGTGATATATGTGATCAACTCCAGGAAATTTGGGGAAATGATCTGAGTGAAATTATTATTCAGGGACTAGTTACCTTATAGTATAATTGTACTCGATATACCAAGAATCACTGGATTTGAGTGGGGATTTTTCACCATAAAATGTACTATATTGACTATTGATAAATTATTTGAGGCATTGGTGGAATGATAAAGGAATAGACACATGATGAGGTAAGCAATGTCATCCCAGTAAGACATTGAAGGCTAGGTCCTTTAAATCAACATTAAATAATGAGTCAGACACGCGATCCTCGAAAAGTTTAATTAGTGTGATCTCTCCAAGAGGGGTTTGTTCATTCTTTTCAAAACCATATAACAATAGATAGAAAAGGGACAATTGAGATTCATAGAAAAATAGTTGGTGATGTATCCATTCCAAAATGAATAGTAATCCTCATCCATTTTCAATAAATACACATCAGGTATCAATTTCATATATAATATTGGATATATAAAAGGTCTTGATGTGTCATTGAATTATTAAAACCTCATACTATTCTTTTGAAGGGATTTAGGTTTTTAATTTTCATGGATCATTCCCTATATTATATATTTCCATAGTGGAAACCTGGACATCAAACTCCTGGGGGATCGATAAGACTCATTTAGTACATCATGGATGTCTTTTAAGGGACTCAATGCATCAAATATTAATAACAGGGTTGGAAGAAGGGAAGGCTGCTAAAAACTATCACACTTATAATCCTGAAGACTTTTGGGGAAAAACCCCTCAAGGTTACATTGTTGCATTTTTGGGTTGGTTGTGTTTGTTAACAATGCAGGTTTTAATGATAAATTTTTGGGTTCTAGATATGTTGTTGAAAATCCATGTTGACAATGAACCATGACAATGAGTGAAAAGATCTAGAGGTTGTACAAACAAATAGATACCAGGTTGTTCCATCTTCCACTGTTTGGTAAATTTTTGGAGACCAGAATTTGGGTGTTGGTGAGAATCTTGAAAAATGGATTTCTTTAATATCTCATTAAAATATAACAAAAGCATGAGTTTTTCAAAGATAGGCATCTTGTTCTGGATTTCATGAATATGTGAAAAATATTTATGGTATTTATTGTGATTACGACGAGCGTCACGAACAGCTGAGATAAAGGGAATTGAAAGTGGAATTTGAGGCGGTGGCCCAAAGGAATTGACAGAATGCTCCATGATTGGAAAATTTCTATGGTGCTTCTCTATATATATAGAAATTTTGGCGGAAAATTTGGAGCATCGCGATTTGAGCTGACGTGGAACAATATTCGTGTGGATGGTTCGAGGGTTAGTGGAATTAACTATTAATATACCTCGACCACCTCGAGAGAAGTAGATATTTTTTCAGATAAAAATTTGTTGCAATTGAATATTTTAGGAGGTTCGCGGAGGTAGTGTGCATTGCGAAATACATGAGCTTTGCAGTGGCTAATTTAGCTCTATGAAAGTGGTGTATCCCACATTGGATTAAGCTCTGAAATATAGTGTTCTCCACAAGGTAGCGAGCTCTGCGAAGGTGTGTACTTTACGAAGAGGCATGCACTTCACCATGGCTTGTTTGAGCTTTAATAAATTTGGTGATTCACGATGCAGGGTTATTTGAAAAGGTATCTCCTAATGTTTGTATCTTAGTGGTCAGGGGAAAATGGGTATTTATTAGTGGATAAAATATGGATTTCAAAATATCATCTACATATAGTGAAGGATTCATTAATTTGGGATAATGAAGAGACTTATATGTCTGTAAACATTGAGTGTATCCCTTCCAAGTGCAGTGAGTAGAGGAAGAGGAAGATAGAAATCCATTCTAATGGCAGTAAGCAATAGAGAGAAATATGGAGTGACCCTTGGGACAGTAATGAGCTGACCCTAAACATTGTATAGGTAGTAATCAGGGGTATAGAAGTGATCTTTCCAAAACATTATTTTTAGTGAGCTTTAGTAGATTTGGTACAACATCTCATTGTGGTTTTATGCCCCATGGATGTATACATGTGAGGGTGAACCAAGAAAAAATCTATGTGTCTTCCAGTTTTCATTCCAACATCGCATTCAAAGCATCATCATCATCATTATATAGATATGGGATGAATAATATCAAAATTAGTACATATGTTCAATCAATGTGACCCATATAATATTGAGGTCAAGATCTTCTGGGGTAGGAAGAATTTTGGAATAGAATATCCAAACCATGATTCTCCCACCCTCTTAGGGTATTTTGGCCTCTTTTGGTCCTAACAATTGGTATTAGAGGGACGATTTCTTTTATCAGATTTTCTTCCTATACATTGGTTGAGATGATTTTTTTGGTTAAAGACACGTTTTTCTCTTAACTTAGTGTGCCCTAGAAAAGGGAAATACATCAATAAATAATCAAAAGTCTTGTAAAATATCCCAATGGGGAAGTTTCAATAGAAAGAGTGTGATTGATTTAATGGAATCAGGTAATGAACAGAATAATGGTTTGGATGAATCGTATATTAAAAATACTTACCCATTCAATTATGCTAAGGGAATGAGTGAAGAACGTGATATTCTATGTAATGTAGGAACTACTGATGATGAATAAACTTCTAGAAGGTGAAAAGTGGTGGTTTTCTTTGAAATAACAGAATTGGATCAGAATTTTGGTGAAGAGATTAAATAAAAAGATATTAAGATCCATGCAATAAAAATGGATGTTAACAATCTATGTGGATTAAATAAAAGGCTTATTGACGTTGTCACTAATATGAGGGAGAATAATGATTCACAGGCTGATGAACTGGAAATGATTTCTAAAAATAGAGAAAATCACAAAGCTAATGTTAAGGGAAAGAATATTTACACAGATGAAATTTAGAATCACAAAGCTAGAAATGTTGATCTTTATAGACATATATTTGAATTATTTCATCAAAATCATATTATATAACAAGAGAATTCATCCATCTCAGATTCTGTGACTCAAGAAAAATTCAAAGTAAAAGAGCAATGTGAAATGGTATATAATCTCACATGAGAGCTGGAAGATGAAATGTGTAGTGGGACGAATCATGAGGGAGAAATCAATACTCATCTTGAAGAAAGGGTTATGATGATTCAACAGATGTAAGAAGAGATAATGATTGTGATAAAATAAGTGGATAAATACAATACAAATTGAAAGAAAAAATGAAGGGTTCCTTGAACTTATTATTTGATTATCCTTCAATAAGTGATGATAAAATGAAAAACAAATATAAAATTTTAGAAGAGAAACAACATCATATTTTATAAACTCTAACACCATACAGTTTGGAAAAAACTAGTATTGTATTAGACGAATCCAATCCCATGATTGACAGAAAGAGAGCCATGAACTATTCCATAAAATAGAAAAATATTATTGCCGCTGGGGATATACCTAAGAGGACATTTATAGGATATAATGACAATATTTACTATTTCTATGAGACTCATGGTAATAAATCAAGCATCTGTTAGAGGATCAGAAATATATTTCAAGATGTGAAAATAGAAACTTTACAATATATGATAATAATAAGAAGCTTCGTGAGAAATCATAGAGAGGAGTCTTTCAGAAGAAAACATTCATTAGATGCTATTACTGTATATAAAAGTGACACACTATGAGTATGTGTCAATAAGCTCATGAGATAAATATCATAATAATAATTCATGCTACATTAACATCTCATCTGAGAAATGATGAAATAATATATGCCTTTTAGGGAATATGTTTTTAATGTTTTCATTACAGTCATTGGGAAATACATTATAGAAAGAAGAATGTTGGAAATAAAAATGGACTTGAAAGGATACTCTTGACTCCAATGATGGATAATGAGAAATTCAACACTAGGAGACAAAGTGGTAAGTTGAAAAATAGTCCTATAACCTCAGGGAAATAGCATAGAGATGAAGAAAAGATCTATTAGTCACCTCCTCTATCACACTCACAACAACTCACTAAGAATAAACATTAATGAATGTTGAAGATAAAGGGAGGATTACTGACAGTTATGGGTAAGAATAATGCATGTATAGTGGAGGGGTCAAAATTAGTGAAAAGTAGTGCGGTGGCTCAAATATCTGATAAAATAAATATTAGAAAAGAACACATTAAAAAAATTCACATTTCATGTGCCACATAGATAAGTGGGAGGAAAAAGTATGATGAAACGTAGATAGATTACTACTAATATAATGAATCAAGTGTCTTAGAAAATTTGTGAAACACCAATGAATGAAATGTGTACAATTGTGTTTAAACCCTAAAGAGTGAGAAAGTCCAAGCCTACCAGATCTAAAAATCAAAAAAAGTCTCAACATATGAGAAATGAATGCTTAGTCATATGGACAGAATAATTGATGTTGGACTACTAGTTGGAGCAAGTAAGGAAAGGGAATGATTCTCATCAAGAAATAATCAAAGGGTTTACCCATTAGGATTACCCAAAATCTTGATCTAATATATTCCAGATGATTCCCTATCCCTATGTACATAAATATTGTTAACTAACGATTCATGTGTTTCAGGTTTAAGGGAGATACAATCAAAGTGGTGGTGTCATCTAATGATACGAAAGGATGAGGTGATATGATCCTTAGAATCACCTGATTCAGATTAGTAGGCTTGAAAGTTTTATTGATGTCTTAATGAAAAGTGAAAGATGAGAATAAATTATGTAGGGGGAGAATAATGTATATGCATCTAAATAGTGTTCCTGACAATAAGAGGAGTTGGACATCATAGGGGGTGGACATTCTATTAATAATTATATGAAACTATGTGACAAGAGAATAATCAGAATATTTAAAGTTCAGATATGATATCTGATTCAACAAGTAGTGTTACACAATAATTTTATAATTCAAATATATATGAGAAGACTATATTCTGTGGAAAAAAGTGTTGATGTGATGGAGAGTCAACATTGAAAATGAAGAGCAGTCAAAGTTATGCAGGGGTGATTTATTGGTTCTGAGGGGAATTGAATGTATATCCATTGATATCATTCCCTATATCATGTGTTAGTTGTCGTCTACGAGAATATAGATTTTGGTGATTTAGAAACAATCATACATCTCATGATAATCTATTTTGTTCAAACAATTTTGTATTAGTTGACTATTTTCAGGATACAAAAAAGATGCTATAGAATATCAACAGTGATTCCACAAGAAAATGAGAAAATAAATTGAAATAAATGATGTCATTATACAATGAAATAGTAACAAGATGCTTGTTGAAGTTGATGATGTGGTAAGAGACTCAGTGGGAGATTGTTCTGAGGCCAGCATATAAGAATGTCATTAGGACTAAATGTGTCAAAGGCAACAAGATGAATGAATATGGTGTAGTGTTTAGAAATAAATCATAACTAGTGTTCCAAACATAATCCCAGATCATTGGAATAGATGTTGCTGATACATTTTCACTGGTTTCAAGTCTAGAAATAGTCAGATTATTACTCTCCATTGCACTGCAATGAAAGATCAATGTGTTCCGGATGGATGTAAAATCGACATTCTTTAATGGGGTTCTAGAGGAGGAAATTTATATAGAGTAGCCAGATGGTTTTCACATTAATGATAATTCGAACAAGGTTTTTTGTCTGAGGGAGGAATTATATGGGCTGGAAGCAGCACCAAGAGCATAGTACTCTATCGTGACCATTACATGGAAAAGCTTGGTTTCCAGCATGGTGGAGTTGATTAGAATCTCTATTTCAACAATGGAAGTAATGAAAGGATGATAATACTATTTTATTTTGAGGACATAATAACTGGTGGATTTGATGAAACTCAGTGTATACATTTTTCCCAATTCATGAAAAGTGAGTTCGAAAAGTCAATAATTGGAGTGGTAATATTTTTCCTTTTTTTACCGGTGTCACATTAAAAGAATGGAACATTCATTTCTTAATAAAAATATTCCTAGGATGTTTTGAAAAAATTTGGAATTGAGAATTCCATTGAAATAAAGTATTTGGTTTCTACCTGAATGAAATTATCAAAAGATGATAATGGAAGTGTAGTTAATTTCCTATAGTACATACCTATTATTGGGAGTTTACTGTACATGAAAGTGACAAGGCCTGATATTATTTTTGTCACATTCCAAAAAGCACTATATCAAAACAATCCCAAGTAAATTAACATGCTTGCAGTGTAGATACAATTTTTTTATATTAATGGAACAATGGATTTCAGCTTAATGTATAATGGAAAATCTCTGCAAGAGTTGTTGTGATATAAAAATATATAATGGTATAGTTTAGCAGATGATAGGAAATCAATGTCAGAAGGTTCTTCCATAATTGGTGGATTCTTTATTTCTTGGATATGTAAGAAGAAGGATATAATTTCATTGGGAATCGCATATGTTATGTCTATTACGACCACTCAAGCAATCACAAAATTACTAGGGATGAAGTAGTAGCTTGATGATATGGGAGTTGATGTGATGTATCTGATGGAATATAGTGATATAACTCAGGTGCTATAAATATCAGAACAAATCATATCCATCACTCATGGACAAATCACATTGAGATAAAGTATCATTTTATCAAGGATATGTTGAGATGATAATCATGAAGTTGGAGTATGTGCCTACATAACTATAGGATGCATACATTCTGACAAAGGCATTACCATAGGATGCTTTTGAGAGGAATTTATTGGCTATGGGAACTCAGTTGACTCCCCGCACGTAAACAATTGTGGTGGTGGAATAAACCTCACCCTGAGGTAGGGTGTGTTTTTCAATAATGTGCTAATTTGTGATCTTTTTAATGTATCAGACCACAGAGGAGTGTCCTATGGGTTTGTTGAAAAAGGTGATAAATAGTGACTCCACTAGGAGGGGAAATCGTGGATAAGGAAGGGAAGAAATTTATTAGTCAAATATACATGGAAATTCTCAAATGTTAAGGAAAAAAATGTCTTAGTCAAAGATATGGGGTGAAGCGGACAAGTGGAGCAACGAGATAGGGGGAGATAAATGAGATATGGGCAGTATTAAATCTGATGATACTAGAAGTGATTAATCAAAAAATAGATATCACAACATCTAAGGATCATAATAAAAGATGAATAGTGGCATTGGAATGGTATTATAAGTTTTCCAACCTTCAAAAATTCTTATCAGTATGGTATTAATGATTGGTGTTAACAACGAAGTGATTCATTGATGAACTTTTCTAACTACTCTTGTTTCTTATGCTGATCATTTCTCATGTGGGATTAAAGTACGTGGTGAGTGAATCATTGGTCACTATGTGAATCGCAAGAGTCTAATGATAGTGGATTATGGAAGGATATTTAGTGATGTATCCAATTGCAGGGAATTATTATGAGAAGAGTTGTCAAGAAAGCCAAAGGGGGAGATTTATGGGAAAACATCCTTCAATGTAACATTGCAGTATTTTCTGGTTTTTTGTGTTTGAGGACAATGACTGTTTTCATGATTAATTTTAGTGTAACACCCCAATCTTCCACGGTACATTTCCCTTTGAATAATGCAATGGCGTGCATTGTACGCAACTTTGAGATTCTAACACACCACAACCAATCAAACTAGCCATTACGAATAGTAGTACCTACTTTTTGTAATTTTATAATTTTGATCTTTCGAAATGGACTTCATTGCTGGATTCGTAATTTCGAAATTATTTTAGGGTGATATTTTGGTACTTTTCGGATAACATTCATATTTTGATGAATAGTGAAAATTACTAAATTTTAATTAAAAACAACTTTTTTAATCGAAATAATTAGTAGTGATATATTATTAATATGAGTGGTTTTAAAGTATATATAGAATATTTTTTTTACTATTTAATAAAATTTTGGTCATTGGATGTAATTTCACATTTAAACCAGACATAAACAAGTGTCAATCTTTTGATAGTTATTATCTTTTAAAAACACGCTATTTGTTTTGACGATGGGAATTAATTTTTAAATTAATTAATGCAGTTTATATGTTTTGAATTTGTTCAAATAGACATCATTTTTGAATTCATAATATCAAATATAGCTTAGGCCTATTTTTTGGTAATTTTCTGGATACTTTCATTTTTTGATGAATAGTGAAACCACTAAGTGGTTGTTAAAAAACTGAATTTTTCCTAAAACTAAATTTTACCACTTCTGTTAGTGGAATTTCAAAAATCCAAGAGACACAGTTAATATCAAAGAGTAAAATGTGGTTCAATGAAATGAAAATAATTTTTGGTGTTTAGTAACTTTTTACATTTATTTAGCACGGTTAAAATTAAATAGAGTAATTAAGGGTAAAAATGATAATAATATTACCCTAAAACATGTCCTAATTCTATTGGATAAGTTTATCTCAATCAAAAACAACCTTATGAGTAACATATTATCATTTAGGCCCACTTTTATTAGATTAGGACATTTATTATTATTTAATTCAAAGAAGAGTTAAAAGAGTTAAAATCAAGATTTATTTACTAAAACATTTTTAATATAGGGTTATACATAAGATAAATTATATTGTAAATATTAATTAGAAAGGAAAAACGATTTCCTATATAATGGTATTTTATTTATAATTTTTAGACATTATATAATTTAATTTATTTATGACACAATGGTGATGCAGTAATTAACTAATTAATGAAATATTAAAATAATTGATATTATAATTATCAAAATAAATTTTATTTGAGACTTTTTATGAATTAAACTACTTTACTAGGTTAATATGACATATTAGTATTGATTATATAAATTTTTTTTTGAATTAATAATGCTTTTATGAATTCATCAAAATCAAAATACCCAATAGTATCAAAATTGACATAAAAGTGTTTTTAAAACAAATATTATATTATTAATTTATATTCAATTCCTAAAAATATAAGGTTCGGCCAAGAGACTTATATCATGATATGTGTATCATTGATGGACCACTTGGGGGTCGCCTAGATTTATATAGTAAGTCTATTAACCATATAATATAAAAATACAAAGAGACATTGTAAAAGTGAAACTAATTAAGTAAGAGTTAATCCATAAAGATAAGGTTAATATAATGACCCAAACCTGCCTAAATTCTATTGTTTGAGTGGTTTTATACCCAGACCCACCATGAACTTTAAATAATCCAATTTTGAGCCATTATAAACCGAATATTAATTTATTATAAAATAATATTTTTAGCTTTTCCAAAGGTGCCCCTCATCCCTCTTATAAAAGGGCACTCCCCCTTCTCATTAATTTGAACAATAAAAACCTTTTGGCTCAGCCGATCCCTACCCAAATACTCTATCAACGTCCCTCACTACAACCTAGTGGCCTTAGTTTGTTCATAAAGCCATCCTATGGAGCCCTTTTGATCAAATCAAATGGAAGAACCCGAAGAAGAGGTAACGTTTTCACCACCCTCTTTCAAGTTCCTTTCTTCTTCATCTTCTTCTTTCTTTGTTATTTCTATTATAAAATAATAACTCCAGTATCTTTTATATATTGTGATGGTATTACAAATATGGTACAACCATATTCAGTATTCTATCCATCCTTTCAATGGCATGTCACCATACGTGCGTACGTACGGCTTACCGTCTCCAAGCCGTGGTGTAATTGTCATTCAATAAATTATTATTTTGATGGGTATATTAACAATGTTTAATTCATGAATATAATAAATATAAAATGATAATTATTTGTTCTATATGATATAACATCCAATTTTATATTATTTTAACATCAAAAGAATGATATTGTCACTCGTGCGTACGTACGGACTACCATCTCCACGAACGTGATGAGATACATTCTACATCGTATCCATTCAAGTATAATTCTCATTTGATGATTAAAAATAATGATTAATGACTTGATATAATTCTGGATATGAATATGATACAACCTATCCATAACAAACATGGCTTACGTAACAAATAATATAAAGGAAAACGAGTAAGTTAACACCCGAAATGATGATAATACTAAGATATTATTAACAAATCAATGTTAAAATATCATATATGATATCATATTAATGTAAATGATTCTTGTATAATTCAATAATAATTATTTCACCATTATAAATTAGGTTAAGCTACCTCCACCAAGGAAAAAGTACAAAGTAAGGGGTAACTTATCTCACTTTTAATTCAGTGAGATTTCCATTATTCAGCACATATTTATTGCATGTGGTTTGTGTACTGTCCATTATTATATTAATTGTGTAATATACATTAATTTATGGATATTTATATCATCGTTTTATGATCCTTATTTCATAGGTTTATGTTTCTCAAGATACCAAATTGATAAAGGAATTTGATATTTCAATTTCCACTCATTCAGCTCTACGCATACTTCATTGATTATTTTACTCCAAGATTATGTGTGGAATCACTATTCATTTTCTTATGTCATAATTTACACTCTCATTTCTGGGGATATAATTTTGATACACAAAATCACTCCATTGATAAATTCTCAAGTGATCGGTATGAACTTGATTAGAGTAATTTTTACTCAATCTCGATTTGTTGAGTTAAAACATCCAATTCATTGGTGTTGTTTTTACAAGAATATGTGTAAATGTCCTTTGATTGGTTTACACTGAATATCACATAATATTGAGTGTATTTATATTTTTCACAGATAATTATGTCGTTGATTTATCCTTAACCTAAGGATACGACCTTTATGAGAGATTTCATATCAATTTACATTCCATTGAGACTTTTTTGTTGTTATACGCCAATTCACTTTTATATGGTATATATAATATAATTTGACATAGTATATCATCAATCCCTTTATTCTCATGATATTATAATGTTTTTATTACCTCAATTATTTGTATTCAAGTGTCTCTCTTTTGGTTTGAAACTCTAACTAAAAAACATTTTTTAGTGTTTTAAAGATTTATTCTTATAAATATTTCTCATTAATGTCCATGTCTTAAAAATTATTTTAAGAATTTATTTATATGGAAATTAATGTTTTAAAATTAAAATAGCTTTTAAAAGTTTCAAAGTGGTATGGGACACGTTGATTCAAAAATCTATTTTTAAATGGCTTCTTGACATATAGTGTGACTTTTAAATGATTTCAAGAAAAAGTGGGATATTTATCTCTAATAGTTTTGTTGGTTATTTTCATCTATGTCAATATCCTTCATTATTCTCTATTGATGTTAATATGATACAATACAATCATTCATATTGTATCGAATGATTTATTTTTGACTGTGGATGTGCTATTTTTATACCATCCATGGTTTGTGGATAAAGTATTGACATTTCGTATGCTAGTTTTAATACGAATGTTTATGTTATGTTTCAAACATTTCATATGGGGAATGTATTGGACTTGGTAAGTGATGGGTGGATCCCGCTATAACTCCTCGATGCATCAGTAGGTCTCATGAGACAAACTACTTTCTTGGCACGAGGCCTTGACAAAACCTTTTTTGTAGTCTTGGTATGAGGCCTTGGCTACGTGGTTATGATTGTCTGGCATTATGCATTCCACCATTATGAATGTGGTTATTAATATTTTCATGTGATTATTCGAGCTGTAGAATATCCATGTGAATATGTAAATGGCACTATTTCATTTTATCCTTTCCATATTATGCTGAATTTCATGTTAAATGGATTTTGTTTTAATTATACATTGCCTTAAAATTTTATGTTTATTTATGAATGTTTCCGCTATATTGTTATCCTTACTACGCATCTGAGCTCACCCCTTACAATTTTTTTCCCAGGATATGAAGAAGTATTTTACTAATGTCCTGCAGGGATATTATGAGGGGATATGAAGACAATATGTTGTTTAAGTTTTTCACTTATTCATGTACTGTAAACATTATAAATATATCTAGTGTCTCCAAGGCTCCTAACCCAATCGGTATTTCAAGACTTGATATTTCTTGTCATCATTCCAATGTTATGTAATAATGCACCGACTCTGGGTAACTGGGGTTGAGGCGTTAAAGTTGGTATCAGAGGAAGTTTAGTAAAAACCTTGGAAGCTAGATTTAGATAAACTCTGATTAGATCACGTAGACCTAAGATGATCGTTGAGGATTCATATAGAAAAACCTCCTAAAATTTAGGTATTGTAGAGATTTTGTGTGTTTTCCGAGCAATACATCCCTATCTGGATATGAGTAGGTATTGGCGGATCTGGAACAGTTGTACCTAGGGGTAAAACCCGAAAACACCGCTTTGATCTAGACTCAAATGGGAACTGGTGCATGACAACTGGCCTTGCTGCACTGTTCGTTACGACACTCCTAGGGGATATGCTTAGGATAATTTACATTTTCTTTGCAAACCCATTTGATGTATTATATATATAAGATGAGAGTAAATGGAATTGGTTAATCATAATGTGTTTCATATTCAGAATTTGGTGACATGTTAATATCTAAATGATTTTATGACTATTGTTACTCACACATTGCTTTCTGGTTTTATTCAATAGCTGGATTCCATGGAAGTCATAGTGAATTTTAGAATGATGTACAAGGTGGGAACGGTGGGGGCAATGAGCAAAAAAATGGAATATTGATAGGCTTAAAAGATAACGTCTTTATTCCAAATTAATTTTCCAAAAATATGATTAACAATATATGTATATATTAAACAATTCTCGGACTCAACAAATAAGAGAAAGGTGATGAATGATAAGAGCTCCACCAGTGGAGACCATGGAGAAAGGAATACTCAATTTCCATCATGCAGGAAATGTGGAAGGAAAAACCCAAGAAAGTGTCTCAATGGGATATTGAAATTTTTTACGTGCGGGAAGGAAGGACATAAAGTGAAGAATTGCCGAAGAAAAATGAAAAGTACTATGGAAGAAGATAAAAATGGTCCCAAGAATCCATTTACAGTCATTTTCCGTAAATGTAGGTGACCTGGCCATTACCTGAGTGAATGCCCTATTATATAGGATATTTTCATGGCCAAAGAAGAAGCTATGTGGAAATAAATGTTTGGAGAAATGTTTAAAAAGTATTAGTGCTCCCTTTTGGTGGGTTTATTTTGGAATAATTTTCTCCTGTATTATTAACCCTGCAGTTTTCCATGTGAGAATGATATTTGAGGAAGAATTATCTTTTCTCTTGTGGATATAGTTATAAAAAACCATTTGGTTTTATATTATTGTTTGGTTTGAGGCAATTATAAGTTATTATAATTTGGGATGAAAATGCAAGGTATGAGATAAGATTTGTGGTTAAATTATGTTATGGTTATTTTGAGGAATTTATCTCATTTTTGTAATGTTATAAAATATAGTTTCTGAAATAGGACAACACGCAGACCGTGTGACAATCTATCACGTTGGACAAAGCTGTGGGAATCGAACCCACAACCAAAGTGCAATTGGGATTTATCGCTTACCACTCGACTACGTGAAGTCCCTGGTTAGTGGTACTATTATTTTTAGTTAAATGATTTTATTGATCAATAATAATTTGATGTGGGATCTTATGTCTTATCAATTGAATACCCTTAGTATAGAAAAATGATTTGGTAATTAAGTGATAAATGTTATTTTTGAAGTTTTTCACTTTGTTGTGAACATTATATTCCCAAGGAAAATAGAATATTATGAGATTTCATTTGAGGAGTAATGGTGGATTTTTATCTATGTTTTTATTGTGGATTTATAGTGATTTGGGTTATTTATGGAAATGATTAGGTTAATTACTTTTATGTATGTGACTTTAACAGAAATTAATGTCATTTGGAGATACAATTTAACGTAGAAGACTACATTATTATATGTTTTGGGTTTTAATATTAGTATGGATTATATTTAAGGATTTTAAGGACAAATGATTATTGAATGGTATTTATTTTACTTTTGGGTATTGATGGTCTAATTTATAAATTAAGATTAGTTTTTTTTCTCTAATGGAATATCCATTTGGGGGATCATCAGATATTATACTAAGCATTTTGGTTTTGATTAATCTCTAAAGACAAGGTAAATATATAGCTTATCCTACGTGGATCATGTATTCCTATAGAATTTTATTCAAACTCTTCCATTGTGACTAAGTCTTCTTGAATACTCATTGTTCAAAAAAATATGAGTTAGTGGTAAAAATTTATTAAAAAATGAAACTCTACTTAAAAATTATGTACATCTCTTTATGTTATTAGTCAATATCATAAATGAAATCCTCTTCCTTATGTAATGTAACTTAAAACAAAAAATGTTGTCTGTTTACTTTTCCTACTGGGAGACTAATGATCGTTTGTCCCAACACAATCTTGTGATTTTATTATTGTTAACATTCTCCTGATCATGTTTTCTATCCCTCTCCATCATAACTTAACACTTAGTTTATCGCCCATATCCATATTTTCATACATCGAATCCTAGTACGGTTTATCTTGGGTGACCTTTATACCTCTCTTCCTTTCATTTAAAGTGATAGTTTTATTGACTCTTTTTCCGATTTGGGACTTTCCATTATATTTTCAAGCCCATTTAAAAAAAAATTTAAGGATGCAATTTATTTAAGGAGGGTAGAATGTAACACCCCAAACTTCGACAGTACGTTTCCCTTTGAATAATTCTATAGCGTGCATTGTACGCAACGTCGATATTCTAACACACCACAACCAATAAAACTAGTCGTTATGAATAGTAATACATACTTTTTGAAATTTTATAAATTTTATCTTTCTAAATGGACTTCATTTTTGGATTCGTAATATCGAAATTATCTTAGGGTGAAGTTTTGGTACTTTTCGGATAACTTTCATATTTTGATGAATAGTTAAAATTACAAAATTTTAATTAAAAACAACTTTTTTAATCGTAATAATTAATAGTGATAAATTATTAATTTGAGTGTTTTTAAAGTATATTTAGAATATATTTTTACCATTTAATACAATTTTGGTCATTGGATGTAATTTCACATTTAAACCAGGCATAAACAAGTGTCAATCTTTTGATAATTATTATCTCTTAAAAACACGCTATTTGTCTTGACGATGGTAATTATTTTTTAAATTTAATTAATGCTACTGATATGTTTAGAATCTGGTAAAATAGACATCATTTTTTAATTCATAATATCAAATATAGCTTTGGCCTAATGTTTGGTATTTTTCTGGAAACTTTCTTTTTTGATGAATAGTGAAACGACTAAGTGGTAGTTAAAAAACTGAATTTTTCATAAAATATTATTTTACTGTTTCTGTGAGTGGAATTTTGAAAATCCAAGAGACACGGTTAATATCAAAGTGTAAAATGTGGTTCAATGAGATGAAAATAATTTTTGGTGAATAGTAACTTTTTACTTTTATTTACGACGGTTAAAAGCAAACAGGGTAAGTAAGGGTAAAAATGATATTAATATTACCCTAACACATGTACTAATTCTATTGGACAGGTGTATAGAGACCAAAAAAACCTTAGGAGTAAAATATTTTCATTTAGGTCCACTTGTATTAGATTAGTACATTTATTATTATTTAATTCAAATAAGAGGTAAAAGAGATAAAATCAACGTTTATTTACTAAAATATTTTTACTATAGGGTTATACATAAGATAAATTCTATAGTAAATATTCATTAGAAAGAAAAACATATTTATTACATAATTTTATTTTATTTATAATTTTTAGACATTATATAATTTAATTTTTGTATGACACAATAGTGATGTAGTAATTACCTAATTAATGAAATATTAAAATAAATGATATTATAAATATCAAAATAAATTTAATTTGAGACTTTTATAGAATTCCACTAATATTTTAGGTTAATATGACATATTATGATTGATTATATAAATTGTTTTCGAAGTAATAATTCTGTTATGAATTTATCAGAAACAAAATACCCAATAGTGTCAAAATTGACATAAAAGTGTTTTTAAAAACATATTATATTATTAATTTATATTCAATTCATAAAATTCTATGGTTCAGCCAAGAGACTTATATCATGATATTTGTATCATTAATGGGCCACTTGGGGGTTCCTTGTATGTATATAGTATGTTTATTAACCATATAATATAAAAATACAAAGAGAAACTGTAAAAGTGAAACTAATTAATTAAGAGTTAACACTTTAATATAATGTTAATATAATGACCCAAACCTGTCTATATTCTATTGGTTGAGTGGTTTTACAGCCATCTCCGCCTTTTCCATTAATTAATCTAGTTTGGAGCTTTTAGAAACCGAATATGAATTTATTATAAAATAATATATTTAGCTTTTCCAAAGGGGCCCCTCACCCCTCTTATAAAAGGGCACTCCCCCTTCTCACTAATTCACACATTCAAAGCCTTTTAGCTCGGCCAAACCCTACCCAAATACTCCCTCAACATCCCTCACGACATCCTAGAGGCCTTAGTTTGATTATAAAGCCAACCTAAGAAGCCCTTTTGATCAAATGAAAAGGAAGAACCGGAAGAAGAGGTAATGTTTTCACCACCCTCTTTCAAGTTCCTTTCTTCATCGTCTTCCTCTTTCTTTGTTATTTATATTTTAAAATAATAGATCCAGTATCTTCTATATAATTTGATGTTATTATAAATATGGTACAACCATATTCAGTATTCTATCCATCCTTTGAATGGCTTGTCACCATATGTGTGTACGTATGACTTACCGTCTCCACGTCGTGGTGTAATTGTCATTCAATAAATTATTATTTGGATGGGTATAATAATGATATGTAATTCATTTAAATAATAAATATAACATGATAATTATTATATCCATATAATATACCATCCAATTATATATTATTTTAACATCAAATGAATGATATTGTCGCTCGTGCGTATGTAAAGACTATCGTCTCCACGAACGCGATGAGATTCATTCTCCATCGTATCCATTCAATTATAATTCTCATTTGATGATTAAAAATAATGTTTAAGGGCATGATATAATTCTGGATATTAATAATATACAACCTATCCCTAACAAACACGGCTTATGTAACAAAGAATATAAAGGAAAATGAGTATGTTAACACCCGAAATGATGATAATACTAAGACATTGTTAACAAATCAATGTTAAAAGATCATATATGATATCATATTAATGTAAATGATTCTTGTATAATTCAACAAAAATTATTTCACCACTATACATGAGGTTAACCTACCTTCGACCAAGGAAAACGTACAAAGTAAAGGGTTTATTATCTCACTTTTAATTGCGTGAGAGTTCCATTATTCACCACTTATTTATTGCATGTGGTTTTTGTACTGCCCATGATTGTATTAATTGTGTAATATAATTTAATTTATGGATATTTAAATCAACATTGTATGATCCTTATTTCATGGGTTTATGTTTCGTTAGTTACCAAATTGATAATGGAATTTGATATTTCAATTTCCACTCATTCGGATTTATGTATACTTCATTGGTTATTTTACTCCAAGATTATGTGTGGAATCCCTATTCATTTTCTTATGTCATAATTTACACTCCCCTTTATGTGGATATACTTTTTATAGACATAATCACTCCATTGATAAATTCTCATTTGATCGGTATGAACTTGATAAGAGTAATTTTTACTCAATCTCGATTTGTTGAGTTAAAACATCCAATTCATTGGTGTTGTTTTTACAAGAATATGTGCGAATGTCCTTTGATTGTTTTACACTGAATATAAAATCATATTGAGTGTATTTATATTTTTCACACATAATTATGTCGTTGTTTTATCCTTAACCTATGGATATGGCCTTTATGAGATATTTCATCTCAATTTACATTCCATTGAGACTTTTTTGTTGTTATATGACAATTCACTTTTATATTGTGTATATAATGTACTTTGACATAGTATATCATGAATCCCTTTATTCTCATGATATTATAATGTTTTTATTACCGCAATTATTTTTATTCAAGTGTCTCTATTTTTGTTAGAAACTCTAACTAAAATACATTTTTTAGTGTTTTAAATATTTATTATTCTAAATATTTCTTATTAATTTCCATGTTTTAAAAATGGTTTTAAGAATTTATTTTATGGACATTAATGTCTTAAAATTTAAATTAATTTTAAATGTTTCAATGTGGTATTGGACCCTTTGATTCAAAAATCTATTTTTAAATGGCGTCTTGACAAATAGTGTTACTTTTAAATGATTTCAAGAAAAAGGGGGATATTTCTCTCTAATAGTTTTGATGATTATTTTCATCTATGTCAATATCCTTCATTATTCTCTATTAAGGTTAATATGATACAATAAAATGATTCATATTGTATCGAATGAGTTATTTTTGACTGTGGATGTGTTATTTTTATACCATTCATGGTTTGTGGATAAATTATTGACATTTTGTATGCTATTTTAATACGAATGTTTATGTTATGTTTCAAACATTTCATATAAGGAATGCATTGGAATAATTACGTGTTAGGTGGAGCCCGCTATAGCAATTCGATGCATCGGTAGGTCTAATGAGACAAACTAGTGTCTTGGCACAAGGCCTTAACAAAATCTTATTTGTAGTCTTGGCACAAGGCCTTGGCTACATGGTTATGATAGTCTGGAATTATGCATTATGTCATTATGAAAGTTGTTATAAATATTTTCATGTGATTATTCGACTAGTAGAATATCAATGTTAATAAGTAAATGGAATTATTTCATCTTATCCTTGCCATATTATGCTGAAGTTCAAGTTTAAACAACTTTTGTTTTAGTTATACATTGCCTTATATTTTTATGTATTTTTATGAATGTTTCCGCTATTGTTATCCTTACTGAGCATCTGAGCTCACCCCTTTCAATTGTTTTCCCAGGATGTGAAGAAGTATTTTATGAATGACCTGCATGGATATTATGAGGGGATAGGAAGACAATATGTTGTTGTTGTTTTTCACTTATTGATTTAATTTAAAATTTATGAATATATCTATTGTTTCCAAGGCTACTAAAATAATCGGTCATTCGAGACTTGATCTTTCTTATGATCATTCCAATGTTATGTATAAATGCACCGACTCTGGGTAACAGGGGTTGGGGCGTTACATTTAGAGTTCCAGAAATGTTGTTTACATACCATGTCGACAAAAAACCCGGAAAAAGAAGATAATATCTAGAGGCGGTACAAAAGAACAAATACATGGTGGTTCCGTATTCCAGTGTTTTCCAAATTATCGGGGGAAAAAATTTGGGTGTTTATGAGAATCGTGAAAAATTTATTTCCTGGAATATCTCGTCAATATTTTACAACGGAATGAGTTTTGTGAAGATAGGATTCTTGATGTTTATTTTTCCAAGACATGAAAAATATTGACGGTGTTTCTCATGATTACAAAGAGCTTAACAAATGGCAGAGATGAAGGGCATTGTGTAGGATCTTTGTCATAGCTGCCCAAATTACATGACAGAATTCTCAATGATTATGAAGAGCACCGAAATCTGAAAATTTCTATAGTGCCTCAAGAAATAGATAGAATTTTGATGGAAATTTCAAGGCATCATGATTTGAGATGATGTGGAGATGACTTCACGCAGAAGGTTAGAAGGTCGATGGAATTGACTATAAATAGACCTTGACCCCCTTGTGAGAAGAATATAGTATTACATAGATAAATTTTTCTCTCTTGAATCATGAAGGTGGTTCGCGGTGGCAGTGTGCTTCGTGAAATAAAGGAGCTTCCCAACAACGAATCTTTCTCAATGAAATAGGTGGGTCCCTCAATGGCTCAATAGGTTTGGCGAAGGAATTCATTTTTCAACGGCTTGAGCTCTGTGGTGGCCTAAGATCTACAAAGACTGGATCATTTAGAAGGTCCATCCTTTGTGAAGTAGTGTTCCCCACGAAGCCTTGAGCTCTGCAAAGGTGCGTGCTTTGCGATGAAGAAGGGACCTCATGAAGGATTGTATAAGCTTCATAAAATTTTGAGCTTTGTGAAGTAAGGTGCTTTGTGAAGGTATTTCCAAAAGGTTATTGCACAGTGGTCATAGGAAATGGGGTATTCTTCAGTGGATAAAATCTGGACTTCAACAGAGCATATACATATTGTGAAGGATGAATTAATTAGTGATAATGGAGAGACCTACAAGTATATAAACAATGAGTGGACTCCTTCTATGTGTAGTGAGCCAAGAAAGAGGAAAAAGGTTATCTTTAGTACCGTAAGTGATTTAGAGAGAGAGAAATAGGGAGTGACCCTTGAAAAATAAATGAGATGACACTAAAAATTGTTTAGACAGTAAGCATGGGTATCGATGTAATCTAGAACAATAATTATTGGCTGTGATATTCCGTGGATTTGGTACATCGACACATTACTATTTATGCTCCTTGGATGCACCCCATCAGGGTCAATCAACTGAAAATATTTGTGTCTACTTGTTTTCATTCCCACATCGAATTCAATGCATCATCATCATCAGATAGATAAGGGATGAATAATATCAATAGTAACAAATAAGTTCAAACAGAGCGACCCTTATAATATTGAGGACAAGATCTAGTGGGGTAGCATAAATTATTTAATAGAACATCCATACCCTGATTCTGCCCCCTCTTAGGCTATTTAGGCCCCTTTTGGTCCAAACAAAGTCAACCATTCCTATCATGGTGATGGTTCATTTTTATGTTCATGGGGAGATGATGTTCCTATTGTAGATGGATTTTCCCTTGGAATATGAGTTTAACATACTTCCACTCCTAGTGGATTAGGTCGGTTGTGATTCCCTATAGTCTGAGATTGATTAACTAATGGAGTATCCTCTAGTAAGCAATATAGGATGATTATATTAAGGTAGAACCAGTCCTTTGAGGGGGAATTCCCTTATTCCAACTGAACTTGCTGGAGATATCTCCCCTGATTTTTTTCCATGTGGACAGTTTGAGTAGGGACATAGATAATGTACATACACCTAGGATGGCCATGTTTCCCCCCTTAAAATTGGATTTGGAGGCTTCCTCCCTTAGTTATCTAATATATTGTTGGAAATTCGAGTTTATAATCTATCTCATAATATATTAAGGGATCCATTAAGTGAATAACATCAATGGAACAGAAGAGAAGCTTTTTTTTTATAAAGATTCGAAATTACGGGTCGACTATTTTTTTCATTTGGAGAGGTAGTGACTATGCTATAGGGATTTTAGTTATTAATTCTGCTAAATGAATGGATAAATAAATTTTAGGATCATACTCATGTACCGGCATTTTATCTTTACATTTCTAGAAATTCCTCTTTTTAAAGGGATAGTTTTTAGAGTATTGATCTATTGTTGATGTTTTATGTATTATATAGGAATTTTATGGAGGTATATTTAGCTATTTGAACAATATTAAGAGAATTTCATTATTTTGATTGATCATTTTTCTTACCATACAGTCATGGAAATTTGAGCACACTTTCTCTTATCATATTTCCATTCATTTTCCTCTCTAGGATTTGTCATAGAAACATATGAAACCGAATTTAGATAATTTTTTTGTTTCATATTCCAATAGTCCACCATCTTTTGTAGGAGTTCATTGAAAACATAACGAATCATGGTTGTGGTTCCCCAGTACTTAATAAAAGGAAAAATAATTATAATGATCCCCATCACTTATATTGCTAGGTTTCATGAGTTTTAGAAACATGACTTCTTTTTTCAATTCCAAGATGAATTATTTTGGTAATTGTTCATTTCTAAAATAATACACCGTGTTTTTATTCTTATCAAACTATTTTCGAATCCATTCTCTTTGGTCTTATAGATATGGTATCAATTGTTTCTAATTATCGGGAGGGGGATCCACAAGATATAGAATATTCTTTAAAGTATGAGTTGGTACCGGGACTTGCTTATGTGTAATTGTAGCGGCCACTTCTTTATTTGATTTAGTTTTTTGAGTTGATGAAATTTCTAGAGCATTTTACTTAGTCACTAGGATAGAATATTACACCGTTTGAGCAGTTGCAAAAATATAGTGAAACACTCCTATTTTTTTAAAATGGATTAGTGGTGTGCTTAACTTATCACAAAAATTCACTATAAATATGGGGAAAATTTTTGATTGAGGGAGCGGTATATTAAAAGGGTATGTCAATCCATTCTAGTGAGAAATCAAAACTAAGACTATTTTATTCTCCAACTTATTATAGTTTAGGTAGTCAAAAATAGTTTTCTTTCATTGTATTGAGATAAACTATAAGAGGAACATTAGATGGAAGTATTCACACCCATTTATTATCTTGTCCATTAAACTTTCATACCACAAAAATGTTGTTCCAGGTTGAGATTGAATTAATATCCTGTGTTTCATTACATTGGTGTTTTTAGGGGTACCCATCCTAGGATAATGTGAGAGACAAAATGTATGCTACATTGCTCTGGGTTTCCTGACCCATTGAATCTTTGAAATTTATAATTCCAAAAGATTTGAGAGGGAAGAGTTTGATCAATTCATTTAGGATAAGGCTTATTTATTAGATATATTAGTGAAAATAAATCCTTCATTTCATCAAATCAAGATGCTAGTGAATCAATAATTTTTATAAGTATTTATGCATTGTATGGTTGATCCAGATCATGAATATGTGTGACAACCAGTAGGGAACTGGTGGTGTCACTACTAGAACATTTCATGGGCATCCTATAGGTGAATTCCTATAAGGATGTGTGTGGCCATGTCCTAATAACCTACAAAATGGGGTAAATCAAGATCTACTACTGTCAGATCCATGTATTTTGTGGTTGGAATCCCATTCTTAGCGGATATTCTTGATCTATATAAAATTTGAGGAAAACCCCCATTTATTGAGGTGCCCCATCTAGGTGCATTAGTTGAGTATTTTCTTGTAAGAAATATCTACTATGAAGGCATCCTTAGAGAATTTCTACCATGATTCTCCCCAATAATTCCATGTCCTCCTCCTTTTTAGAAAGTCATTCTTCAAGGGAAAGGGGATTAACCAATCCGTGAGGGTGGTGAGGTAATCTCTGGACTTTAAAATTCTAATTATTTGATTTCTATAAATGTGTGTATTGATTTCTTATTTGAGGGAACTCTAATATTTGTGTGAAGCCTATAGTTCTAGGTACACACACACCTACTTACATTGTTTCAATTAATAAAATTATAATCTATAAGTTATTAATCTGGATCATCCTCCAAATTGGCTACATGTTCTATAGAATTAGTGATGGAGGAATTGGTGACATTTACTGAATAAAGAGGCATTGAAGGCATCCAATAAATGAATTTGTGTGGTTTTCATCATTTACAAACTCTACAAGGCCTTGTCCTCTCATATTCTAATTCAATTTTAGATTTTTGGTGGATAGTAATCAGGAGGGAAGATATAAATAGTTCATTCATGCATTTCACATGTGAAGGTACTAGATCATGGAATAGTAATAACTAGTAGGATACATTCTTTTCCAATTTCCATAATTGGGATAATAATGATTCTTACAATGGAGGATATTGTTGAGGTGAAGAAGACCACATGCATGAGGGTTGGGGCTATTCTAGTTCTGCTTTCCCAACACATCAGGTCTATTTTGCTAACCTTGAGTGTTGGGTTCAAAAATCACCATCATGAGGGGATATAGTTCCTCTTTAATTTTTATGACTGATACTATCATGGTTCCCCATTTGATCCGGTAGAGATTTCTTTCAACATTGTCTTGGTGAATCATTAAGGAAACAGTTAAATAAACCTCTTTTAAAGGGCATTGTGTCATTTTTCACAGTTTTATTATCTACCAATGGATTTCCTCTAAATAGGATGAATTCTCATTTTTATCTAATTCATGATAAAAAATTTACCCAATAGGTTACTATCGTTTTGCCCGACATCAGTGAGAGTCGGTCAGGGAATGTCATTGTTGATCAAGATTTTTGTTATGAGAGTCAATACAATTTTAACCTAGATTGAAGCTATAATTTATTCTACAATAACTTTCAATGATCACTACAAGTTAATGATATTGATGAAACATATTGCACAAAGTACACACTATCCATATATATGAATATTATATACATCATCAATTACCAGAAGTCACAATCTCATTAATGTTCCATGGCATGCATATGGAAGAGATCCTCAATGTCTATCAATTAGTAGATTTCATAAATCCATTTGTGATTCTATGGAAATTTTTAATATCAACCCTTATATTACCTTTATGGGAATAATATATTATTCATAGGGTAATAACATTGCTTTCATGAGAATATGTTTTTTCTATATGTTGAGACGAATTTCTAGCAGCCAATCATTTGGAACCCACAAGTGAATGTTGTATTGAGTGGTTTCTAAGGGATATAACATGTTTAGTACCTCATATTTAGCCATCTATTTCCTAACATTTAGCATGTCTTATTCATCTTTCACAGGTTTCCCCTCTACCTAGTCTTAAAAAATTGGACACCTTCATGTCATTTTATCAAAGGTAGTGAGATTTGTAGTAGTTTCCTATATTACATACAATGATAGATAACCCTATGATGGTTCATAGAATGACTATTTCCTTCAGTTATGTTCTATTTGATAAAATATTTCACTTACGTATGAAACGATATCATAAATTTCTAGCCTTTTATTGAATGTGCCTCATGAGAGGAGGGATTTCTCGTCAATATATATCAAATTGGACGATTCTCTTGAGAATCTGAAAGAATAGTACATAGTGAAATTTCATTGAGAATTCGAATGTTGGGAGGACCACCATTGTGGATTACAGAAATGAAAAGACCCTCATGATCCTAGATCTTCTAGAAAAGTGGAGGGCAACCATATCTCTCATCAAGATTGATTAGATTGTGGTCAGGAAAAATAGATTCCTGATGAACTATCTGGTGATTAACTTCAAAATTATAGCTCATTTTTCCATAATTTGGTAATTGGAGAGTATGATTTTAAGCTTAAATATAAGAACATCTCTGGCCTTCAAGAAATCAAACATTGAGTACTGAAGGATCATTGTTCTACTCCCTATTTTTATGTCATCTTTGGGGGGGCATATATTTGGATTCATTTTTATGAAATATTGGGGAAACAAAATTGGGGAAGTGGTTTTCATGGGTTGGTGCTTGTGTATCACATTTAGATTCCACTAGGATTGGCTAAGAAACTCTAGCTGGAATGGGTGTATGGTCCTGATCCAGTTTTCCATATAATATGGGGGCTTATTAGTCATGACCAACATGGATGGGGAAAAGGTGTGTATTTACATCAGGGTGACATGCTAATGAGTCACCACATTTGTAGGGACAAATTTATGTGTCCATGCCTAGTTCAATACTGTAGCCATCATTATTATTTAATAGAAATTATATTTTATTTGAACATGTAATTTTATCTATCCTTTCACCATTTAAGGTTATTCTTGGGGACTTCTCCGGTTGGAATATGCATGTATTCAAATTCCATAGTTGGGGTAGAGGTATGGGCCTACTCCAATAATCTAATTTCAATATGTAGATACTAAACGTAATCATGTGTCATAGTAGATAATTGGGTCTAGACCATCTTTTAATTTGTAAATTCTAATGTACTTCTCAAGATGTCATATGGTAAAACTGTTGTTATGCTTAATGATTGTAGGATAGACTATGTTCTTGCACATGGAATACCACCAATCACGGGTTACGGGCTTCATTAGGTGGTTCTAGATGATTATACTTGAATTCATGGTGGGTTATGGAATGTTCATGTTACTTCTTGTGGTATGCAGCCTGATTTGAATGGCATGCTTCCTTAGATGTCACCAGGTAAGTATATTAGAAGGATGATTTATGGCACATGGTTGTATGTTTCCTCAATGGGTTTACCACTAAATTTGATTGGTGGGATTATTTTAATGTGTAATTGTTTTACAATTCTCCCTATTGGATAGTTTCTACCACCATCAGGATATCTTCCATGATCGAGTCAGAATGAGCTGGTCTTGATGAATATGGACTGTACTTTCATAATGTTGAAGGTTCACTAAAATGCGATGTTGGTGGTCATGAATATTTGGAAAATAATAGAAAAATACTCCACTGTCTTCAGGAAGAGTCTTTATGTGTCTTATAGATCCGCATACCTAAGGTACGGTAGGGGTTTTTGGTTGGATTCCTGGGATAATCTCCCAATACAGTAGAAGCTGATGGACATTGTCATCTTATTCATGACCACCTGACATCACTAACTAGATGATCAGTGGTACATCCTCGGTTTGATGGCCAGTTGGGAAGCCTATGGGGTCATGAATTTATTTTTATAATGGTAATACTGAACCAAAAAAATTGATACTAAGCATTGAAGACTCTGGTTGATAATGGAATCTTCTACGTGGATGAAGAACCGACCATTGTATTATCCAAAGCATGAATTGGTGAAATATGAAACTTTGTAAGTGGATTGAATGATTTTCATACAATGAAGTGACTTGATATACAAATAAGGAAAGATGAAACCTCTAAATAATTATCTCATTTGGATGAACACATGCAAGATTAAACTGTTTTTGTTGTCCCTCATTCATTTGAAGAATGAATGGGTCTTGTTAGGTGGGTAACACTATCATCCGAATTAAATATTCATATCTAGATTGCAATTTTTTCAAAAAACAAAATATTTTCATATTTTTAATGTATTATAATGAGTTTTATTTATATAACAAGAAGCAGACAATGGATCAATATCCATGATTACATAGGGACTTGATTTCCTAATGCAGGCACTCACTGGGAGGATTGGCCGATGATACATAAGAACTCAAATTGGTCATGAGGTTGGGAGGACAGACTCATCACACCCTTCGTAGGGGAATTATTTCCTACTCCACAAATCTATTATAGATTTATGATATGTTCATAAATCCCTTATTAATTACCATTTATTATTTGGGTCACCCTAGAACTAATAATAAATTATTACCATGTATGGAATTTAGAATCATCTATATGAATTTGACGGTCTTCATCAAAAGATATATATATGTATATGACGTTCAATATCAATTTTATCCCTTAATAAACTAATTATATATTCTTCAGTTGTTACTAGGATGATACTAGTTTTCTAGGTACACAGTGGGGTGCACTGGGCTGTATCTCCATCTATAGGGACACTTGCTCTTTTTGTGTTCGCATTAAATCCATGTGATAGGATTCCTACATATCCTCAGGAAATAATATGAACCCACAAATCTTAGTTCCTCTTAATGGGTAACACCATACAATTTATGGGCATGTTACAAGGACCAATCCATATAGTTTTAAATTCATGAGGTAGTGAATTCTTGGTGGAAGGTTTTTAGTCAATACATGTTGTAGGAATAATTCCTGAGTACCTCAATGAACGATGAATGGAAACAGATTTCTTGTTTGATATAGAAGATATAGGGATCATGTCCCATAAAGAACAAGGTTTATGGTGGGTGTTGTGCTTAGACATTAGGGAGGCTTCCTATATACACCATTTGGATGGGAATCAAAGCCCACATAATTTGGATGGTCTCACTAGGAAATGTAACCCTTTGAGAGTATTATGAGGGGGTTTCTCATAAAGATGATTCTAGGATTAATGAAACCGATGCTATGAAAAATGTATTTAATTATATTGATTTGTGTGTTTGGTTCGGGGTGTACTCTTAAAGAGGAACCCATTGAGATCAATCCTTGAGTAGGTATCCTATGTATGATGATTATTTTAGGAATATTATTTATCATAGATCATGAAATGGTCAAGTCTTATATAATATGTTTCCCTTAGAATATGGGGGATCATTTTGTCTTAATCTATAGGAGTATTCCCTTGATATGATGTTCGGTCTTATACCAATTTGAATTCTCATTGGTTTGGTGTGATTGGGGATTACTCTGGATGAGGTTTTCCATTGATGGTTTGGGATCTTACAAATTTCATTACATCTATCAACCTCTAATCCCATATGAGTAATGCTTTCTGTGAGAAGAATTAAAAATATAATATCAATAAAACTACATAATTTATATTTCCTTGAATTTAGATACATTATAATGAGAAATCATGTTAAGGGAACACTCTAAAGGAAAGAGAGTGTAATATTTGAATGGTAATTCTCTTCTAAAAGAAGTATATTACTATGTAGATGTCATGATCATGACCAGAATCTCTGACCACCATAGACATGATGATTCACTCGTGGGTTTCATGGACATGACTAATTAAAAGATTTGTAATATGACCAATGACTTCTTCTACTTCTAAAAGAGGTTGAGGGTATGAGGGTAGGAGGTGGGAACACTAATGGTGATCCCCTCTATAACCCAGTAGAAAATAGGGGATGATGATATGAATTGATACCATCTAAAAAGGTGTTGGGATTAATATATGATTGAATCCCTTAAAGTTTCCTCAAAATGAGATAAGATTATATCAATCAATGTTGAATTGAATGGAAATTGAGATCCTCTCCCACCTAGCCCGGAACTAGAGGCTTTAGGTTATACAAGTGACAAGTGTTGTACATTGTCATAGACCTTGTTTCTAAGACCAAGAAACCCCCAAAACATTCCCAGGTGTAGGATTCCCCCTGACCAAAGGGATAAACAACCACCGAAACCTTGATGACCATTACCATTTAGTAAGACTTGTTCAATAAATATCTAAACAAAGTAATACAAATAGAAATGAGAGACACAATGGTGTTCCATTATCCATGGTATTGAAAGTACTGATGCTATGGTGGAATTCTTTACATGTTCATATCTAGTAAAGTGGACCATGGTATGTAGAGTCTTGCAATTAGTGTCTAAGAATATGTCTAAAAGAGTGGATCATATTGGTCTAATCTGAGAGAGAAAATATGACTTGTTAGTTTCATGGAATAAACTAGAATATCTACACATAAGGGGGTATATACCAATTTTTCCAAGGTATTCCTTGGTCAGTGGACCATCAGGGAAACAATATTGGGTGAGTATTTGTATTAGGAACCCTGGGTCTCCTCTGGTGTCCCTAGAGGATTCTATGGTAAGTCCTTTGTTAGGGATAGTGGTGTCATATAGTTGGCTTCTCACTATAGTAGAAACAGTCCTCACTAAGGTGCCTTATATTTGGGACACTAAAGGGAAATTGATATCACCTTTCCTCCTTAATTCCTTCATATAACGAGTTTGAGAGGGAATCTTAGATAATATTCGGTGTCCTGGGTTAAGATGTTATGCAGCTAGATCTTGGAACTACTTCTAATCTTTTCACATTTAATTATATAGAGTCTAAGCTCTTATTTTAGGAAAGAAATGACCATGGGGTAAGGACTTTTCCCAAATAGGTCTTATGTGTATGTGACTAGTATATGTTCAAATTGTATGGGGAGACCTTACTATTGGTGGTTCATAGGGGGATGCAGTGGTCTTGTGATGGGTAGGTGTGTGTGTGTGTGTAGCCTAGGTTGGGCCAGTCAATTAAATATCCTTCTGACTTTTTCACATTAAAATGATTAAGAATATATACATAAACGTTTCACCCCACATGAAATTATGGGGATTCAACCCTATAGACTATATATCAAATTCATTTTGCACTCACATATTGAATATACTCAAAAAATATGGCAGGAACATAAATTACTAAGTAGTTACTATAACCTGATAATATTTGAAATAAAATCAATAAATAAAATTAAAAAGGTTTTAAATAAATAGAATAATTAACCTATGTATATTAATTATGAAATAAGATATTTTATCTAATATTATGATAAAAATTTAAGTGAAAAAATTTAAAATAACATTTTATTATTACTATTTCAACTATTTTAATAATATCTAAATGTTCTAATTTTTAAAATATATATATATATATAGTGAATGGAATTTTAGATATTCATTGTGAAATAATGTTTTAATATTTCATTTACATTTTTATAATTTAATTTAAAAAAAATTGTATTCATTTTAGTGTTCTTGGAATTGATAAAATAAAATGTGATTTCGAAGTGAAAACGTTATTTTTCTTTTATACAAGTTTTTTGTGTTTAGACTTTATTACAGTTCTTTTTTATTGTATATTTGTTTGGGTGGTTCCATCATAAAACAGGAGTACGTTATCCCATTATATCTATCTATTTAATTTTTAAATGAGTCTTTGTTAAACAGTAGGTTTTATCCTAATAGATTGTTGGATGGTATTGTGGTGGTCATTCAAAATGTTATTATGAAGGTGACTCCCCACATTTCCATGAGAGAAATATTGTATGTATGAGTGATATGTATATAATTTTTGAAATTATATAATAATTTTTATATAATTGATTCTGAGTTCTCAAGAAATCATTTTATTTTCAAATGGTATGATAATTACCTTTTCGAAAGGATGATTCCTTTTTCTGGGTAATATAGAATGTGTTTTAAGAAAATTTCTTATGGGGTTATACTGGACTAATGGTTTCAATTTTTTTTTATGTTTTTTTATGGATATTTTTTCTCATACCCTGTTTTATAATAATTTCCATAGGGTGAAGAGGGATTCCAAGTATGAGATCAATGGAGAAATCCTGAAGATTTATAATAATATGAATTCATGTTTTATTTTAATGAATTTATATTGCATTAATGGATATGTTTTATAAGTTTAAATCAGTAATGAATGGATTTAAATTTTAATTGTATGTCCTAATTATCTAAAAATATAAAATTTGTAGAGCATCTAATCTGAATTGTAGTTCAAAAAAAATAAATTGTGAACCTTTTCAGGCTAGATAATTAAAGTATATCCATCCAATTCAATGGGTATTGTGAGTTATTTCATGATATAATTTCAATTCGACAAGAATTTTAATATATATTTTGTCACACTCATATCATTATGATTATGAACATATATGATGTGTGAACATAATTTTGGGTTTTTTCACAATTATCAGTGGTATTTTTCTAATGTGACATGATATTTCATTTTTACGCATCTCCACATTCGATTGATTTAGCATGTATTTCTCTCATAGTTATGATTATGATTTTATTCTTATGATATTATGATGATGATTATGATCATCCATGTTTTACGGATTTATTTCTCTTATTTTTCCTCATATTGGGAATCTATCTTGACATTTTATGTATTTTATATCCTCATGTAACTATATGTACTAAGGTGAGGTGAAGAGATTTTATGTTGTTAAAAAATAATTATTTGAATATTATTTTTGTTTTATTATGTGTATGTTATGTATGATCCTAATTTTTCTAGGATACTAATATTTCTATCATTGAATGTAAAACTATTATGTTCTTTATATTTAAAATGATTTAACTTTCATGTAATTATGATTAGAGTATCTATTTATGCCAACTCAATCGTCGCATGGATAGATGGCTGAAATCATTTTTATGAAAGATACAATTTCTCCCCTTAATTCAATATTTCATAATCCATAAATATCTTATCTTTTCAGATACATGTCATTGTTATGTTACCATGAACCATTTTCCACAAAACATCTTACACCTTGTTATCCATCCAAGGATGGTACTGTATTGGGTAGTAATAATATTTTATAATATCCAAACATCTTATTTAATTCATGTTCTATACTGATTTACTGAAAATAGACTTTAATCTTTTGTGATCAACATTTATGTCAGACCTTTATCAATAGATATAAGGCCACTATATGTCTAATGAAACAATTAACAGAGCAAACTCTGAATCATGTGTTGGGTAAATGTTTTCATGAAAATTCAAAAAAAAATTCAACTCCACAATATTATAAAGTAATAATATTTTATTTTACATCATATATGACAAACATCACCAAGGTTAAACAACCCACATAATATATTTCACTAAATTTATTCCCTCTAATAGCTTACTAAATTTACAGCCCCGATTGTTAATGAAGTATAAAATAGTATACAATTGTAACGTAGACTCAGAATGGGGGGGTAGGAATAATTCTAAATTAACTATTAAAATTACATATATCTATTCACTAAAGTATTACAAGAATCATTAAAATGAAAAATAAATGTTTTCTGAAAAAAATTATTTTTTTAATAGAAGCTTTAGACAAGTTTGGTTTGCATAATTAAAAATTTATATATGAAAAAATTTATATATTTTTTGAAATAAATTCCATATTTTTAAGATAATAATCTCCTAATTATTCTACAGTGAAATTACAAGAATCTTCGTAAAAGTTTAATTTTTTTGATAAAAAGTAAAAATTGATGAATTTTAATTCAAAAAATCATTTTCTTTTAAATTATTTATCAAGATATATTATATTATAAATTGGTTTAATAATAAATTTAGTTTAATTATATACCCATTAATTAATTTGTTTCATTTTTATCACTTTAATGTTTTATTAAAGTTTAAAAAAGTTATAACTATTTGTAAGGTTTCCTATTAAATACTTATTTTCCTATCGTGTATGATAGAATAATTTTAAATTACAAATTTACAATTTGGTGAATTGAATTGTGTAAAATGGATTAAATATTTTTAACAATAATTATTTATAATCTTCACAATTTTCACCTTTATTTTTCATCACAGTTAATAGGGAATATAGTGAAAATTAATTACCATCATTAAGTTAAAAGTAGATTTACTGGGGTTATACTTAGTATATAAGGGTTAAAAACAACCATAATATTTGTTCAACACCATTGGATGGAAATATGTCAACCTAATATATTAAATTCTAAATAATGGACCATTATGGTATCTTTTGGAAGGATACAAATAGGGCTACTGATGAATATTTTGAAGAAATTTAATGTGTGGCACTCACCACACCTATAAAAGGAATCCCACTAAACTTTCATCTTCACAACATAACATCCTTTTGGTTAATCCAACACATGATTAAAACAAAATCTAAAATTATTTGACCTCATCATATAAGCCTTAGTTTGGAATAAATTCATAGTAGTAATGAATTTGGTGAAAACATGAGGATTCCCGAAGAATATTGAACAATCATAAACTATCATTTTTTTATTTCTCCACCACATAAAATTTAGATTAAAACTTGATGATATAATAATATCTATATAAAATATGTAATGGGATGTTTTTATTTTATTCTAATGACATAATCTATCCACAATAATATCTAAATGTTTACAAAATCATCATTCTTGTGTATGGAAGACTACCACCTCACGAACACATGTCATTCATTTTTCTAATACCATGTCACATGGTTGGGTATTATGATGGATACAAATTAAATATATGATATTTATATAAAAATTATCCCTCTACAGTTTTTATATCATATATATCTATATAATTTCCATAACATTGATCGTACTAAAACGTCACTATTTGGTAAAACATAGTATAGCCTCTAAAAGCAACGTGACTCGTCTTTCTCTAATGATTTAAATGGAATTTATTATGGTTAATTATAATGAATATATGTAATAAACAAGTAATAATTACTATATTAATGTCAAATTTATCATTATTAAATCATAATATATCATTTTATTTTATTTTATATATAAAACTGTAACCATAGTCTGTATACAAGTAAAAATCCTCCAAAATTTGATGGGACTCTCTTATAACCACCAAACTAAATGGATAATATCTAAAAGAAAACATAATTAAATAAGATGATATATAATACATATTTATAAATATATCATGATAAAATATTTGCATACCTTCTTTCCATAATAACCTTTTGGAAAATCTAAACGTTACCCATGTGCGCGTACAACATACGATCTTTGTGATTATGAAATTGTATATTATTCAAAAAAATATTTCATGATTGGTTATAAATATATAATTGATATAAAGAAATTATTTATATTTAATTATTTTTTAGATGATAGATTAATAATATATCAAAAATAATCTGATCCATCAGGATGAAACATGCATAAGAATACAAAGAAATATAGAGCCAAAAAAATAAAATAATGATTGATTATTAACAAAAGGATGATAAGATGACATAAATGTAACACGTATCATATTAGAAATATTATTTGGGTTTTTTAATATGTTAATAAAATTTTTAATACAACAATGTATGATGTTAATGCATGTTCATCCAAAAGGAAGCATGAGATTAGAGATTTCATCTCAATTTTATTTCATTGATGTACACTATAATATTATGAACTTAATTTCTATTATAATGTGTATATATTAACCATTTGAAAATAAATATCATGAAAAAAAATATTATTTTTATTTTTATTTAAATTTTAATTATTTAATCTAGATGGATTAATATTAGAAGATACAAATTGGTAAAAAAATTCTAAAAAATTATTTATGTTGGTTTAAATTACTCCTTCGTTTTCATTTATATCTAAAGATTATACAAGTAAAAATTTTTCTTACATATTTTTTTATTTATAATTTTTTTGGAATAAAATTTGATAAAAATAATCAAATTAATTTTCATTTATCAGTTCAAATATATGATCATTTCAAGGGTTTAGTTTCCAATATTATATTGATCAAGATAATTAATGATAAATTTCAGTTGAAGATAATTATTTGGTAGTTTTTTAATAAATTTTCCAATTTTAATCTTAATTTGTTTTCCAATAAATTAATGAATCAATATTACTATTTATACCATAATTATTACATAAGATAATTGATAAATGTTTTTAATAAAAGTAGACATCATTTTTCTCTTTGAACAGAAATCTTTTTTCTTCCGATAATATGTTTCCTAAAAATATTTTCAAAAATATCCTTAATTTGTTTTAAAAATTATTAATGTAAATGTCTCCCATTTTAAAATTATTATAATATTTTTAAAAGAAATATTCTAGTTGTTTTTATAACAAGGATCATTTTTTAAAAAAAGTTAATAAAATTTTAATGTTCTTCTTTACTTATTGGTCTTGTAAGGAATTACCCACCATTATGATAGAAATATATTTGATCCTTAGCTAGAAAGTATACAATCATATTTTGAATGCAATTTTGTTAACTTTTATTATGTAAATTCGTATGTTAAATTGTTTTTTACAATGAAATGGATTTTCAAAAAGATATATTTTTTAAAAATTTATTTTAAAAATCATAAGGACATTTTCTGCAAAAATTTGTTTAAATATATTTTATGGTATTTTTATTCATCACTATGAACAACCATTTATTTTAAATATACTCCACTAGGCATATGTTTTATTAATACCATCCTAATTCTTCCTCGTAATGGTTTATGATTACTTTGACCACATATAACATTGACATTAAAATCCTTCACTTATTTTGGCAGTCCATATAATTCCCTTGAAATGTTCACTTTCATAAGATCATTTAAAATTTTGTTTCCCCTAAATATCCATATTATTTCTCATTGATATGTTTATTTCTTAAACCAATACAGATATTTAATGAGATGATACATTATTTAAGTATCAAAATTTTTATTTGGTATATGTGGAATTCTCTAGACATGAAAGGTGTCGGTGGGGCTAGGTTATTGATAACACCTTGATGAATATGTAGTCTAGTGAGATGAATTATTTAGATAGACTTATTTAAATTGAATTGTAAACATTTGTTTTAAAATTTATATAGGATATATAATGATGGTATAAGTATCATGATTAAACAAAACATAAAGTCTAATAATTAATATTTTCCTTCATTAATCATTTAGTTATGATTATCCATGTGATTATATCTACGATATTATCTATAGATGAATTTCATTATTATTTGATTTATTAAATGGAATATATTTTTAGATAATTACATTTTTATAGTTATTATTCCTTAACAAAATCTGATAGTGATGTTGTTGAGTAACTGAAATTATTTTTAGTTATTTACCATTATATATTGATTTTGTCATATCATATTATCCATTATATTTGGGAAAATACAGTATGTATAGATGCCATTAATTATTAGTTTATTGAATAAAAAAGAAATTTTTTCAGATACTCACCTATCCATGTTGGGTATACTTATTTTTTTCATGATATCAACTTTCTTACTTAATATTTTTTGGGAATTTTAGCCCACCCATTTTTCTCCATTCACAAGTATCCATGAAGTGGAACATGAAATATATTCAAAAATATTCTATATAGAAGAATTATATTATAAAAATATTAATTATGTTTTTCAATTTTATATAATGACTCATGTATATATCTTATTTAAAAAGAAAACAAAACTTTTCTTCCTTTTAGGGTGTGAGTTCTTTCATGTTATCCCAATGTAATAGAGTACGAAAAAACATTGGAATTTTGGGATTAGGGTGTTATAGTTGGTATCAGATAAATGTTAGTACCTACCATGAGAACTATATTTACTAATAACATTGATTATGGATCATTACGCTATGACATAATTTGAGGATAAGTATATAATGAAATTCTATTATTTTGATTAGAGAGGGATTATGTGAGTTTTCCACGAAATTCTCCCTTATTTGGATTTTTCAAGTGGACATGGTTCTATAATAGATGTACCATGGGGTTACAACTCTAAAAAGGTTCTAATGGGATTGACCTAAAATTAATATGGTATACAGTAATGGGCCTTAATGTTATCCTGTTTTTACACTCTTAGGGGATACACATATGATATTTAAAATTTTTATTAAAGAAAATTATAATGGATTTAAATAGATGATTATAATTAATAAACTATGTAAAACCTAATGTATCTTATATTAAATATACAATGTTATGATTAATACATCATATAGGTTAGTATATTGTTTATACATTGCCATTAATGTTTCATGATGAATACATATTTCTTTTTGTCAATAGCTTGAACCCTGTGGAATCATGGTTACAATGAATATGAATGACATAGTGGTGACTACGAGAAAATATATTATTAGAGGGGAGTGAAAGATATTTTGATTATTCTTAATCAGGTATGAAATAATATGATCTGAATCCTAAAACATAAAAAACAATTTATCATCTCAAAAGAGAGGATTATAGAATTATCTAAGAGATCAAATGTTGGAGATACTAGAGTATTCACAGATATATTTTCATTGGGTGAGAAATATAGAAGGTGACACCTGGGAATGTGTCTCAATAGATAATTCAAATTATTTATGTGTTGAAAAGATGATCATAATGGACAACATTTCATGGAAAAAAAGAGCATGATGGATAGAAATAAATCTCACCCTACGTATCTAGTAATAGTTATTTTATTTAAATTTGGATTGGATGGGAATTATCATAATAAATTACCACGTCAAATGGATAAACCGAAGATCTAGTATGATCTATGTCGAAATAGAATGGATGAATAATTATTTTATTTGAAATAAAATATATATATTTTACCATTGGTATCGGGAATATAATAATAATGAAAAGGATAAAGATTTTTTTGAATTTTAGAAGAATATTTGTATTCATTCAGTTGATATCTATGGATTACATCATGGATGATTATTTTAAAGTTGATCAAATGTTGAATATCCCAAACACCCTTTTTACTTTTTTTATGTGTGTCTACTAGGATAAGTGATGACTTATAGATATTGATTGATAGAATATTTTTTTTGTAAATCCATTTAAATTTTATAGACATAAATTTGATGGCACTGAAAGCATATTTGGTTATTACTATTATTCAATATAATCTCAAAATAGTCAATTATATTTTGTAGAAATTATAGGGAGAACCAAATTATTATATAAGACTACAATAAAAATGTTTTTTAATGATTAATGTCATTTCAAGGATACAAATATTTTTTTGGATCATTTTAGTATTTATACTAATAGGGTTTAGAAAAAAGGAAACCCTTATGGAAGGTGACAACATGAAATCTATGAAAACGTAGATGGACATAAACTCATTACCGAAGGATGATAGAGGTTTAATGGCTACCGCAAGCCTTTGTGATTTCATAGTAAATATTTCACTTTTTTGTCAAAATATTTTATGAATAAATGTTAATAATGAACCATATATATCCTAGAGGATGTTTGTGGATTAATAGATAATATTTGATAACATATGAAAACCAAATTGGTATTAGCAAATAGTTAGAAGCATATTGAGATGTGTTTCCCTCTTTAATATTTCTTGTGATCTATTAAATGAAAATATTAATGCTTTAGGCATTAAAAAATTTATTTTTGCGATATTCATTTCAAAAAGATAGAGTTTAATCATAAATTGATCGAATCAATAACCAAAGGACTAAATTTATCTAATGAAATAGAAACAAATCATGTATTTATATTTCCTTTTATTAATTGAATGTAATATAATTTCTCATCCTTAGTAAAATGATCTTGAAAAAAATTATTCTATTATATTCATATATAATTAATCAAATCATTTTTTAAATCATCACATCATCATTGTTTTTGGGGTCCCTAACATTCCACAAATAAATTAATTTCTTATGATCAAGACCTATATAACTATCTATAAACAATTAAGGTTTTCTTCCATGTAAATATATTCAATTTCCAAACAATTTATTCCACATAGAAAACTAGATATGTTTTATTCCATATGAAATTATCTATTTTATTTTCTATATGACTATTATGATATATTATTAACTCATTTTACTGTGTGGGCTTTTAACCAACTTATATTCAAATATAAAAACTATGATTACCAATATGACGTTTAAATTGGGATAAATAAATTTATTTTTTCTGTGGAGAATGTATAAATATTTAATTCTGATATAATAACATTTTATTTAATAGTTCATGTGACAGAAAACACAAATCAAAACAAAATAATAAATTATATTTCATTCAATTGTTTTGGTATGATTGCTTGTAGGAAAAAATATTAGTCAATATATATAGTAATATAGTTTACAAATTGAACATATTCGTCAAATGTTTTGGTATAAATAATACTAAATAAAATATGAAAATTAATGATATATATTTATTTGAAATAAAATAATAATCATTGAAATGAAAATGAAATGTTTTATGAACAATTGTACTATTTCAAAAACACTATTTAGTCACTCATTGCGTACAATATTTAAAATTAAATTTTTACCACATGTAGACTATATACCTAAACAAATATTATTAATTTTATAAATAATAGAATCATATTTTACATAGGGTGATTATATGGGTTTTGTTTCTGAAAAGTTTCATATTTTCCTAAATAATGATTAATACTAGAATTTAATTGAAAAATATATTTTCAATTAAATTATTTATCATGATCAAATATATTTTAAAATTTTTTAAAATAAAAATGTTCCTCAATAATATACCAATTAATTTAATCAATTTTTTTAATTATTTTCTTGTTGAATGTTTATATAAAAACATCATAAACTTTTGGACATTTTCTTCTTAAAAAACCTTCTTTCTTTACTCATCTACATGATTAGTTTTAAATTAAAATATTTCACTTTAAGGAGATTAATTTAGAAAAATATATTTCATATTTGGAGTTATTATAATTTATATAGTATAATATAGTCAAAAAAGTTTTTGACCAAAACTATTTGCGAAAAAAATTAGAAATTAGTAACCATGGTTAAGATAAAAATGGATTAAATGGGGGGTTAGTAAGAATATAAGGGTTAAAAATTACATTATAACATGTGAAGAAAACTTTTTACATCCATATTTAGACCTTATATATTCTAGGATATATAAATAATCATTTGGATGCATTCCTAATGATAAAATTAGGGATATGATTGTGTTTTTTTCTAGAATATCACAAGTGGGTCACTCACCTCACTTTTAAAAGGTTTCCCCTTCCCCCATATTCTTCACAAGATCAATAGAATAAGGTTGAAAAAATACATAGAAAAAATATCTTCCAAAATATTATCCCCTCATACAATAATCCTTATTATGAGTATAAATCGAACCTGTGAAAAATTTTGGTGCAATCAAAAGGAAGATACGTAACGAAGAGGTATTGTTCTTCAATGAAAACATTATTTTTATTATATTATCCAAGTCTTGAATGTGTTATCTATCCTTTGTATATAATAATTTTAGTATATTACATAACATTAGATACTATTATGTTAATGAAATGGATTTAAACTTTATCCATTTCCATCAAATGGGTTAGGAAATCACTATTCATTTATACGGTGGACAGCCACCTCACAAATTGGTGTCACACATTTTCCAATTACCACCTCTCAGGTATGGGTACTATGATGCATTAAATTATATATATATGTGATTTATTATATAGTTATCTTATCATATCATTATATCATAAAGGGAATTTTAAATTCAATCCCATATGGGATAAAATATCATCACTTGTGTGTATGAAAGACTACCACATCACTAAGTGAAGTGATTTATTTTTAACTAATGCATTACATTGAATTGTATATGGAAACTATTAATTAATCTGTGTAACATAAATATAGTATTTATTAAATTCTTGATATATTTATAATTCAAAAAAGGCAATGTGTCATTTAACTATTTTTGTTCTAGAAAATGAATAAATCATTCATGTACATGTGGACTTCCACCTTTACCATTATTTGTGACTCTATTTTCAAAAAAACAAGTAGATGAAATATATATATATATATTTAATAAAATAATATGTTATATATTATATTATTATCATTATATAATGATAAAATATTATGTACCTATTTTTTATAATGATCATTGAAAAATTGAAACATTATATATGTGCTCATACTGCCTTTGTCTCATTGATTGTAACCTAGTACCATTTTTGTAAACAACATTCATGATTAGGTTTAAAGGAACAATTGAGATAAATTATATGATAATTATTTCATTAAAAATATATTGAAGATGATATTACATATAATATGTTAATGAACTAGATAATTCCTTATGAAACACCCGTGTGAAAACAAGCCAATTAACACTTGAAACAATGACTCTATGGAATGATTATTAACAAATAGGTTATAAGATGTTATAAATGGATCATATTTGGTATTATTAATATTAATAAGGTTATATAAAATGTTATTTAATTTTTTAAAACCAATATAAAATAGTTGTAATTAGGTTCAACCAAATAGAAGTATGCAGAAATGGATTTCATCATAATTTTATTCCATTAATGAACAATATAATGTTTTGCAAATAATGTATATAATACTTTGTATATATATTCCATTTCAATTTTTATATAATTATTAGATAAATATTCATGGATTTTCAATTTAAATTTAAATTTTAAATATTTCATCTATGGGGATTTTAATTTAAATATACCCTGTTGTAGAGAACATCATAACATAATTTATTTCTGGTGGGTTTTATTATTCCTTCATTTTCATTCTATCCTAAGATTTTTTTTGTAAAGAAATTTAAAAAAACTATTTTTTATTTCATATTTTTTATTTTGATTTAAATTTGATATAGATAATCAATTTACTGTTTAATTGTCATTTCAATGATACAATCTATCTAGTTATTTAATTCTCAATATTATTTTGACCCAGCTAGTCTACACTTGATTTTCCATTATACAAAATTATTTTTTAATTGTTTAATAATCCCATAAAATTTATTATATTCTAATTATTAATTAATATTTTCATTCAATAATTTTTTTTTATTTTTGGGTACCTAAAATTTTTAAATTTATTTTACTATAATCCGACATTATTTCACTCTTCGGTCAGAAATTAATTTTTTCCAAATCAACTTTCTATAAAAATGTTTTTCACTATTTTAAAATAATTTATGAAATATATTTTAGTCTAATATTTATTTTTGAAAAATATTTTTAATGATAATGCTTGTTGTTCTCCAAAAATTAACTTTTTCAATCATTTTTTCAATATAAGAGGAATTTTAATTTCAACTTATATATCACATACAAAAATAACAAATTTCATGAATAATATTTCATTCAAGATTCTATTAAATTTTCACATGATTATTTCCAATGAAATAGATTTCCCACATATTTTATAAATTGATCTTCAATAAGAGTTGTTTTAAAAAAATAATTTTTTAATATGATTATGGTTTTAAAAGGTGATTTGATAACTGAAAAGGGTATTTTCCTCAACAATGGTTTAATGAAATTTTTAGGCTATTTCAATTCATTATCAATAATAAACCTCTATATTGAAGAAAAAAATTCTGTTATATTGTATAGATCCAATATTGGTTTTTTATATAGATTGTGTATTTTTACATTGACTAATGATCGTATTAAAATTCACATCCTTATTTTATTTTTGTATTTAACAATATTCTGCTGAAATTTTCAACTTCCTATTATCATTAATCATTTAATTTCAACCAAATTTGTATACTATCTACATGTATATGTTTTTTTCTTAAAATCATATTTCATATATATATATATATATTTGGTGTTTTATATTGAAATTCATTTTTTGGAAATACAAGGAAATTCATATTCGGTAATCAATACAGATATTTGATGATGAAGAGAATTATTTGGGAATTATTGAAATTATTATATATTTAATGATTTATAAATAAAATAAATTTAAGTGTACTATTTATATATATGGACATTATTCAATTTTACTCTCAAAAAATGATAAAATTGGGTGGCCTCAGTTAAATGGTTTTTTACCCATCTATTTTAATCTGTTATATGGAAATATATTAATGATATATGTATCATTTCCCTTGGAAACATGAACTCTATCAATTATGAATTTCTGTCATTAATAATTTAGATTTTATTATCCATTGATATTTTACATATGATATTATCTATATATGTATTTAATTATCATTTTATTAATTTCTTGGAATACGATTTCAATTATTTACATTTCCATTTTTATTATTCCTTATCCAATTATAATAGCCATGCGAATAATTGGTTTGATTTTTTTCATTTTACTTTCCATATTTATTATTACATGTCTTATGATACATGAGATAGTTTTAATTATATTATATTGGGTTATATTTTATTCTCATTTTTTTGATTAAATGTCTTGGGGTTTTAGATATTCACATTACTATTTGGATTATGATTATTGATTCATGATAGATTTCACATTACATAACCCTAACTGAGAATTTGATCTCAACCTTACTTTTTCCCCTTTATAGGAATCCATGAAGTGAACTTAGATAAATATGAAAAAATCTTCTAAAGGAATAATGATATTCTCAAAAGAACTTATGTTTACATTTTTCTTCTAAAATTTAATGGAACACTCATTTGGGAATCCATTTTACCAAGACTAATAAAAGATAAATTCATTCAGGATGTGATTCCATTTATGTGTTCCAATGAAATAATGAAGGCACCATCTCCAGGATATTGGGGTTGGGGTCACTACATGTATGGAAGAAGTTAACACCATGTTCTTCTATATATGGATACATCATTATCCATTGATTGACTAATTAATATAGGTTCTAAACCCTTCTCTCTTACATTTTAAAGTGAGAGAAGGTGTGTTGATAATACCACTATTTAGTTTCCAAAAATGATCCTCACATTTATCCATTAAAAGGAATGTGGCCCTCTTCTATGATAACATGGTGAGTGGATTTTAAAAATATGAAAAATTACCTAAAATAATCCTCTAATATCTTCCAATTTTAGAAACCAATAAATCTCATTAACATTTTTTTGACTCAAGAAATTTTCAAAAATTTATTTCCTTAGAGGGTATGCTGATATACCATTGCATAATATTATATGACACATTAATGAATATTTTTATGCTAAAATTAACACATTGTAATTTTTTATAAGGAATTTAAATTTTATGGGTCTTCAAATGAATCATGAAGTGATATCCAGTCTATTATATAATCATTCAATGTCTATTAATGAAATCTATAATTACCACTAAAAGATAAGAAATCAATTATCGAAAGGCCTCATTCAAAAATATATAATGATACCATTCTAATTTTTGATACTAAATTGCATCACAATAAATTTATATTGTCCATAAAATTTAAGAAATGATTTCTAAGGTATATATTCTATCTTGGACAACAATCAATGATTTTTACAATCATTATCCATCATGGAAATATATTATGACACATAGTGTTAATCAGAAAAGTCATCATTATAGGGTATAAAATTAATGTTCTTGACATTGATCTTGTTACACTATTGATAATATATTTATAGTAATATTCATCCATATTTCATCTTAATAACATAATAGGTGCACCCCATGGTGATGCACTTGGACGAATGAATCCATTTTTTAGATTCTCTTATAGTTTATTCTTCAATTAATGAATCTCAATTAGTTTCATTCTATATCAAGTTTTGTAAATAGGTGTAGCACTTTTTATGAATTATATTGAACAATGAATATTATAATATGATGTTATACAATGATATTACATTGGAAATTCATCACTCATATCTCTCACAACACGTCTATCTTAAATTTTGATTTTTTCCTGATCCATCTTAAATAAATTTCCCTTTTGAATGTGAATTATGAATGATATTATGTATGTAATTTCTAGAATAAATTAATTATTTTAATCACAGATATAGGTAATCAATAATTGTTATATAATATTAAATTCTAACTACCTTCCTCACAAAAGATTGTTGTATTTATATTAACAAGGCTAATCAATGCCCAAAAATAATATCAATTTCAACTAGATGATGAATGGTAATATTTTTTTTGGAACACATTCTAATGGACTTAAACAAGAGAAGAATCATAGAAATTGTACTTGATCATATTATAACTAGGTTTTTTTTACTGTTAACTCTAAATATAATTTTTAGCGTGGTAATGTGATAATATTATAATTTTTTTAGATATTAATGAGTGCATATATCATGAATAAAATATGACATTTGACTTTCTAAAGTAGAAGGTAAGTATACCATTACCCATGTTGTTACAGTACCCCTCATCTGAAATATTGATTACATGATATTTCCATTTTTGTCTTAGATTAAGATGAAATTGACATCAATCATTTCCATTAACATTTTAATTTTTGAGAAATTTAGAATAATTCCAATACATGTTTAATTTAAAACAATAGAGTGTGGGTGGTGCATTTTTGGTTGATTTTTTACTATCCAATTCATTAGAGAGATTATTCCAAACAAATTAGCATCAAATTTCGAAATGATCTTCCTTTTCACACTTGAAAATTTTACGATTTCAGTTAATTCATTTTCCCCCATGTTTCCATCAACTTTTGAGCATAAATGAAATATAATCTTCTTAAACCCATGGATTTGATAATTTCCTTTGAATTACATTTTTATTTTATTATAAAACTTATTTGATTGATGGGTAACTGAAATCACCATATACATATTGATATGACAACAAATTATACCTTAATAACTATAGAAGTTATTTTTTTATAACACACTTCAGATAATTGGTATTATGCCCCTGAAGAATTGATCAACCATGCCATCAATATAGATGATAACACTATAGTTGTACCAAACATGTCTTATAAACATTTCCCCATATGTACCCATGGATTCATCTTACATATCATTCAAATCACAGAATACATTCTACATTATTATAAAAATAATATGTATAGAATACTTATGGACATAAGCTTTTAAACTTATCACACTCCATTGAGTTAATTTATTATTGTTTATTTGTGTTCTTGTTTGGTGTCCAAAAATGATTTGGTTAACAATCTAAATGATAAACTACCAAAATAATATTCTCACGTTTCATACACTAAAGAATGGGAAATATCATTTCTATGTCACAAATCCATTTCTTAGTAACTAGTGGATCATTGGAACTACTAAAAGTTGTTGTACGTTACTTTCTAGAGGATTTCAAATGAAATTTCTCCCTCATTTTATAATTTAAATAATCAGAATGATTACATTATTTATATGATTACGGGAAAATATAAATGAGATTTTTCAGTCAACCTCTATTAAAATTAAGTTACTCTAGAGAAACATTGTTTTATTGTCCATCCCCAGCTATTTTATGTCCTTGTTTAATCTCCCATCATTCATAGTCGACCAGATCCACACACGCATTGCCAATTTTTGGTGGGGGAGGAATGATGGAAGGAATCGACCGCAATGGATGGCCTGTGAGAAACTTTGCAGACCCAAATCAATGGGAGGTATGGGTTTCCGGAATCTCCTTCTCTTCAATGATGCTCTATTGGCCAAGCAAGGATGGAGCTTGATTAACTGTCCTTCGTATTTCTGTGCATAGGTCCTCCAGGGTATGTACTTTCCCCACACGAACTTCATGCTTCCTCTCTCAGTCCTCGCCCCATCTTCCTATAGAGAAGAATTGGGGGGGGGAATGGATCATGGATAAAGGACTGGGCTGGAGGATTGGGTTTGGTTCTTCAGTCAATATCTGGACTGATCCTTTTCATATCGATAAGGAGGGTATGCGGGATACATCCCCCGTCCAACCAGGTTTTGAAGATGCCACTATCAGCTACCTGTTTTCTGACCAGGGAAAAGGGTGGTGTGTTGAAAAGATCCTTTATTGGTTTAACGAAAGGGACCGAAGATTCATCCTCAGCATTCCTTGGATCCCTGACGCAGGCCCCAACTATCTTTTCTGAACCAATGACATCATCGGAGAATACACAGTGAGGTCCAGCTACAGAATGTCCCTTGGCCACCCCCCTGCCGGCCAGGATGAGGGACTTTGGAAATCGATCTGGACACTGAACGTTTCCCTTAAAATTCTACATATTTGGTGGTAGGTTTTCACGTGTACCCTCCCAACCATGATCCTTATCTCTTACCGACTTATGGCCAGTTCTTCCTTTTTCCCTTTCTGCCCGAGAACTATTGAAACTCATTTGAATTCCATCATTCACTGCCGAGAGCTAAGCAATTCTAGAGTAAATGGGACCTGTCCCCTATCGATTTACTAGATTTAGCCTCTAGCCTTCCCGATCTTCTGACGTGTTGGTGCTCCTATCTTCCCTAGGCTCTCTCATGGTCTCTTTTCACACTGGCCTGTATTATTTGGATCTGACACAACGATGCCATGTTTCTTCAAGCTCACCAACCTCCCTAATTCTGGATTGACAAGGCTTCTTTCTTGGATTGAGGGTTGTAAATACCACAAGGACCATTTTATGATAGTAGCTGCCCTTATCCCACCATCTTAGTGGAACCCCCCAATGGAATGTACTCTTAAAATTAACGTGGACTCATCTCACCAAAAGGATGGACTTGTTGCCCTTGTCCTTCTGGCCTATAATCATCTGGGGAAAATCCTTGCTGGAAAATATGTTCCACAACAGGCTTTCTGGGAACCGGCGGTTGCTGAGGCCGTGGCCATCCTTATTGGTTTGATGTTCTCATTAGAATTTGGATGGAGAGACATTTTTGTGGAGTTTGACTATCTTACCATCATTAATTCTATCAACAACAATGATGGTGGACTCCACCCTTTTGGTACCATCATTAGGAGGATTCTCTCACTTGGATAGTGCTTCTCTTCTTGAACCTTATCCTTTACAAAATGGGAAGGAAACAATATGGCCCATCAGCTAGAGGTCTCAGGCCCTTTTGACTCCATACATCTATTGCTGGATAATTTCCCTTCTTGGCTTTGTTCTTGTACTTCTGCTGATTTTATTCATTAATGATATTTGTTTTAATAAAAAAACCAAAATCATTATATAAGTGGAAATAATCATATTTGGAAACCTAATAATATTGAAAATTATATATTAGGTTGTCCGAATCATGAAACATTATTATATGTCACCATAGGTTAAGAAAATTTCGTTCATGATCATTACTATAATTTTAGTATTTCATCATATACAAAGAATTATCCAAATAGTTATCACTAATATTTTCTTATTCCATCATAATTTTTTTACTAAAAAATACATTTAAAAAATCAAAAGCATCCCAAAAATGTCATATATATTTATTAACTCTATGTAGGTCAATATTCATTAAATAATATTGTAACCAATTCTCTAATCCTATTGGGTTAGAATAATGGTAAATGTGGAAGAAGATAAAACCGGTTTATAATAGTTATACATTATCTCCCACATAGATCATATTGACTATCACCCTTCTTAGACATATAATTCATAAAATAATACTTTTAAATCTTATAGAGTAATCATAAGGAAGGGTGAGATATTATGTTTAGTAAGCGTAAATAATGAAGATATAAATGATCATAAAAGAATTACATGAAAAAATTTATATAAAAACATGATATTAACTTCTAAAAAGAACACTATAAATATCATAGACAATAATCATGATTCATGGAATAAAACACAAATGAATATAAGACATTATTCATAAAATAATCAAATAATCTGATCCATGATAGAACAATATAGGCATGAAAGATGGAATTATTGTAGTGAACCTGTCCCCAGTAGCCAAGATATAGTGTCTACATTATTATGTTGATATAAGATACACAGATCATATACTAAATGGCCGAATAGATTAGTGTTTTTGATAAACTAGATACATACCAAAAATTAATATTATATTATGTGTTGTAAAGTACACTAAGAATTTTCATTGATAATTCTATTTTTGTTCTTATTTTATCCATACATATCAATCACAAAATACTTCTAGCTATAATGGGGAATATAAATCATATGAAAATGGTGATATCATATTATCAATAAGAGTAATAATTTAATGGAATCTATAAATAAATAAGGTATTATCAATATATTATGGTAAACAACTAAAATAATAATATTAACTTTATTCATTCACCATAATGAAGAAACAATAACATAAGATCAATTAATTCAAAATAATTAATCACATAATCATCAATATTTTCTATTTATATGATAACTAATAGACTAATCACCTATAATATCAATAAATGATTACATAAATATGGATTTAATAATGATATATATCTAAAAAATAATTTTGAGGATTACACTAAGACATCTAATCTTATAGATTTCTATGAATGAATGCCTAATAACATTGAGAATCATGAATAGAAATTTATATAAATGTTAATCACTCATCCTAAATAATATCTAGTTTTTCTAATGAGACATACTAATACCTAATGGGGCACTAGTGGGACACTACAACTATATATAATGTCGATGAAATTTATCATATGAATGGTTTTGAACATAATTAATATAGATACATATATTTGAAATAGAATAAAAAACTTTAAATAAATTCGTCAATCAATAAAATTAATAATAAAACATATAGATTTAAATGAATTGTATCAACAAAGTACATCACTAGTCAAACTGTTAATAAAAAAATGATTAAATATTAAAGATGATAACATTTTGACAATATCCCATTTAAATATTATGTAGCTTGAATGAATGCCTTCAAAGATAGAAAATGATTTTAAGAGAATAGTTGTAACACATCATAAGAAAATTACTATTCTTCTAAAATGACATTTTATATTTTAAAACAAGAAAATTCAAAAAAATACTGTTTATATCTTTTTTTGAATATAACATTAAAAATCATTGAATTTTCAAATTATTTATAAAAACATTTTATATGAAAACAATAGTGTAAAAATATAAAATAATCTTTAATGAAATGACTTACAAGGTGTCTTTTAATTCCATACATGTCATATAAGAAAAATGGAACATTAAATTCAAATTATAAAATGGTAAAAAAAGTTCCTCATTCCAAAAAAGATAATTATATTCATTTCAATATATTTTTAATAGAAATTATTAGTAATTATTAAATAAAAAATATTTATAAAAATAAAACTGTATTGAAAATTTATTATAAAACATGTAAATGGAAGAAAAGTACTTTTCAACATAATAGAGAAATAATTTCAGATTATCTTAAAAATATTATTTAATAATTATAGGTTCTAAATAGAGGGAAATGGTATAATATTATGAAATAGCACATCATTAACCATTTTATAAGAAAATGGATCTATTTAATGATAATAATATAAATTAATTCCCTAAAGGGACAATTAAACGAAACCATTCCAAATAAGTATGGGATTGTGAAATAATCTAAGATGATATTAGTATCATTTGGGTCATAAGTCATATGATGAGATAAAATAGAATGAAAAATTAAATACCATCCTGATAAACGAATTCATGAGATATAATAAAAAAATTAATTATACACAAAACAAAAAATATTGAACTAGTGATTATTGTGTTTGCCTCACAGAACTAATACCGATATGCAAAACCCATTCCTTGAGCCTGACTCATCACATATTTTCTTTATCATTATATTTTTTGTTTAACCTTGTTAGGATGACACCAAATCCATACATATTGGTATTTATTTCCCAAAAAGGATTCTATGATAAGTTACGAGATGATTAGATGTGATTTTTATTAGGATTCCAAAACCAAAATGACACAAAGGAGTGAATAAGAGTATATTTTGGGTGCCCTTTTATAGTAGAGGTGATTGGAACAATTGTAATTTTGGAAATGAAAAATGTGTCCTCAAAATTTTCAATTCCAAAATGGGAAAAATTGATTATTATTTGGAATAATACAAGATAGGGTGGAAATATGATAATCTAATATAGTTTATAAATGTGTTTATATCATTTTAACAATTATCATTTAAGTTTTACAAATTGTAAATCTATTTTTACCATAATCGTATTAAGTCATTTTTGGACTATTTATATTCATAGAAAATAATGTTTCCCACATTAGATAATAAAAATAATTATTCTTAAAAATAATGAATACGTTATTTTCAATTTACAAATAGATGGATAATAAATAAAATTTACAATTATTTCCATCAATGTGAGTGGAAAGCGAGTTTTCAAAAAGAAAATGCCTAAAAGCATCCAATGATTTTATATCAACATTCAACAACAAAGTAATCCAATGATTTAAATTGGATTTAATGAAATATTTTAGAACATTTTGTAGTTTAAAAACAATTAAAAAAATAATTTTACCCTACAAATAAATTAAACGACATCGTAGTATTCATTTAAAATTCTATACATTTAACTATTAATCAAAAAATGAACATTTCGGAAAAATAAAAAATATTCCCCCTAAGATATTTTTGATATTCCGATTTCAAATAAAAAATTTATTACCTTCAAATAAATATAAAAAAGGTTGAAAAATATAATTTCAAATTGTGAATAAATATCTTGATTAAACTATATAATTTGTTTTTTCAAAAAACATTTGTTTTTCCTTTAAATAATGATTTTTTTAATAATCAACAGAAAATAATGAATTTTATAATTTCATTTGTACTATTCATTATCACAATCTAAAAGTATAGATTATAAGGGTATAATATATTATTGTTCTTTTTTATTTGGGGTTCTATGTTCCGTAGTCCTTCGAAGAGGTAGAATTTATTTTAAAATAAATATTTCATAATGACTTGGGTGTTATCATTTACTCAATTCATGTTGTTACATGGTATATACACTATCGAAATTAACTTTTTTCTCTGAAAATATTATGGGGATACATTATCCCCTATAGAAAATTTAATCCTCACAATTTAATTCATATGTGTGTAATCTAGTGTTTTACATATATATATACCATTTTAGAAAACTCAACATTACAAAATGTTTAATAAAACATTCTTTTTGTATGAATGAAAATGAAGTATTTGAGTCATCTAAAATAACATATAACTATGTTTCAATGACGGAGATCATACATGATGAATGAAAACATTGAAGTAGATAAAAATTATAAATAATTACTAACAATGATAGAGGCTATTATCTAATGAAAATGAATTCTAAATGGAATTTTAAAGACATCAAAACAAAATATATTTATATGAAAATTTTAAAATCCATGTGATTTTTTAGATATGATGTTATTGGAATAAAAATTATATATCATAAAAACATTTGTATATTAGAGAACATTTTTTGTTATAAAATATTTTACGAAAATATACTTGCATGATAAATTTTAATTTTATAAGAACAATTCCATCTTTTGTTTTTGCATAAATTAATTTTCAATTCAAAGCATACTCAATGAAATAAATATCCAAAAAATTTCACGAAGCAATGAAATATAATTTTAGTTGATTGTAATATCCATAATAAAAAGACAGTTCATTTATATACTATATTGTTATTTTTATAATAAGATGGATAACATATGTTATCCAATATAAATGAATCTTCAGATGGGGAAATAATAAATATATATCTAAAACCTCATCAAAATATCAACATGAAAAAATTCATAAATTTGTAACCTCATGGCCCATCCAAAATATTATGATCAATAAATTTAGAAATTGGGTCACTTAATTTACAGAATGAACTTTCCATTAATCAGTTCCTTGGTTGTTAGTACTATCTTATTTAATTTTAAAATATCAATAATCTATTTATCAAAACAATAATAACTTATTATTATAAATATATTATTGTTTATATATCACCAGATCACACATTTTTCATAATGTTCTACATGCCACTGAATGATTTTTCATAATCATTGGAACCATTAAACATATGATGTCCAATCATTGATGAATAATTACTATAGTGTAATCATTAATCATTTCAAGAATCTCATTATTAAAATACTAAAACATATATTTCATTGATCCTCAATAAAATTTGCAATAGCCATTCCTCTTCATCTATAGTTATAAAATAAGTATAAAATTGTAATCGTTTCCTCATTTGGAGGTATATTAACTTAGAGGATGGAAAATTAATTTATGTATTACTCCATATCCTTATAGTGGAATTATTTCACAATGCAGTATTTTTTATTCCATTGAAATCGTGGGAAACAGACAATTTTTTTTACAAATTAGGATAAATCATTTTCCTTTTAATCTTGTACTAGGGGTTTTCCATCCACAAGTTTCACATGTTAGAAATTTCGTTTTTCTCTTTTTCTATTTATCCTCTTTCTTATATGTTGTCCTCTTTATATCTTTCTTCTCTTTAAAGCCATAATAAATAGATAATTCTTTCTCTATCTTGATAAAATTTGGTACTATGATCCCATATGATTATAATGACATGGATATTAGTTCCCTTTATTTTTTATTCATCCCACCAACAAAATTAATAATCTATCTCATTAGATTACATAAATATTCTAGATTATTCCATTCTAGATTTATAAAGTCTTATTCAAACAGAACAACATTTTCCTCTTATTTATATCTTATAATCAAGTACTTTCTTTTAATATCATCACTTTGATTATGCGGAAAACCTTTTTTTCAAAAAATGATACCTTTCAATAATACAACACAATGCTTTCAATTTCATCATTAAGCAATAAATTACCACCACTAATTTGTATCTCATAACTGTTGATAAACTGTTAGGAAAACATTCTCCCTCTTAATAATTCCTAGAGTAAGAAATATCTTCTCTAAGTAATACATCTAATACATAGCTGATAATGTTTTATTATACCCTTTTAATAATGAAGGTTTTTGAAACATGAAGTAGTGTGACACTGTTACTTCTCTTGGTGTATTGTTGGGATCCTCTATTTGAGAAATGTTATCACTGATATCCTTAAATCAAATCCCAAATATGGTTATAATTTTATCTATTACATATGAAAATATATCTAGATTTAATATATTTTTGATTATGTATAATACTATATAGTGTGAGTGCATTGATATATGTCACATTCCCTCTGTTATGAAATGTGTTTTAACAATGACATACACAATATTATATCATAACTTTTTATATCAAAATGTATAATCCCAAAACAACAGATAAACATCACATAAACTGAAATATTTATGCATATATAATCTCCTCATCATAAAAATAGTTCCATTAGAGATAAATTTAATTTAAAATCCACCAGAATGGTTGTTAAAGAAAAAATTGTAATTATCTTAATCCATTCCCCTGGTAGTTTTAAACATGGTGAACAATAAAAATTGTTGTCATGCACTAGGTGATAACTGAGTGAAGCCCAATTCCCCCATTTTCATAGTTATTAACCCTATGTATATTGGTAAAATAAATATTTCCACATGAAATATCCATAGAGGTATTTATTTTATATAAAAAACAACATAATATATACATTTCAAAAATATTAAGCTAGTTTTTTATACTTGTCCTCAACGGTGATCTAGGGGTTATGTTTCATAATTTATATTTTCATAAATCTGATTCTTATAGTATCAATTAAATATAATTTGATACTGTATTTTGAGACCCAGACCTGAGTTTCCTGAAGATAGTGTCTTATTTATTAAATTAAACAAGACATAATCAATTTCATTTTGATGGGCTAAATAATGTTATAGTCTTGGTCAACTAGATATATAATTGAAATTCACATTACATTTTAAATCATAAAATACAAAAAAATATTGATAATTACATTATTCTCTATATTTTATCCATATATATTAATCACAAAATGATTCCTGGAATCGTAGGGAAAATTAAGCATATGAAATGGGTGACCTAATATTTTTAATAAGGTTATTTTTATAATGGATCATATGAATAAATAATATATAATAAATATTGAAAGCTAGAAAACTAAAACACATTAAATTTATTTAATATCCTTAGAATAATATAGAAGGAATAAAATATTATCAAATAATTCAATATAAATATTCACATGATATTGAGACTTGACCATGGATATTCTATCTAATTTAATAATAATGGGGAATATCAATAAATGAATAGATAACAATGAAATTAATAATGATAGACATCTAAAACATACCAGTATGTCTTATTCCTTGAAATCTAATATCATTTATTCATGTAAATTTAAATTTTAAATAATACAAGTTGGTTCTATAACAATCACATAAATGGGTAACGGTTCATATAAATCCATATTTAGTTTATCTCATGATACCTACCAATTCATCATGTGGTTATAGTGATCCCAACCCAATAAATAAAAATTCCAATTCATTCCATATATAAAATCATTGAAACATTCTACAAATAAGCATTCATTTTTAATATATCATAGGGAATGTAAATACTTACCAAATCAAAAAACATAATAATAAACCATCCACATTATAATGAATAGTATCAACACAGTACATCACATGTCAAAATAATCATAAAGTATCTCAAGAAATAACCTTTTTTATCGATGGTTTATATACCCAATAATCCATAAGTTATATCGAATAATATCTTTTTTGATGGAAAATTATTTTGAAAGACCACATCGAACATTTCTTAAAAAAACGTTTTATTAATAATGTCAATTTTTATTTTAGAATAAGGTAATTCATAATATGTTTTCATAATAATTATCATTGAAATTAATATTTAAAATCTAATAATTTCCATAATTTTAGAAAAACTATATTTTAAAAATAGAACCCTATTAAATTTAATTGGTTGATTCAAGGAAATTATGGCCATGATTGCTATTAATTAAATTGATTCTATATAAATTATAAAGAACATCGCGTTTTAATTGTAAATTTATTTTAAAATTTTATCATTCAAAAAAAAGATTACATTAAAATATTTTTTGATGTTAATATTTTTTTTGAAAATAGGTATAATAAATAATTATTATATTTCAAAAAAAAGATTATTGAATACGGTTTTAGAAAAAAAAATGGAAGAAAGTTGAATTTTGACTGATGAGACAAATAATGTTGAATTATCATTAAAACATTTTCATAGTCATTTTACAAACCAAAGGGCATAAAATGGTACTTTTACAAAATATTGTAAATGAAAAATATGAGTATAATTTTGTATATTTATTTTTAGATAAAATTTCAATTAATTAAACTAAGGGAGACCTAAAAAAAACCCAAAAAAGTATCTTATTTTGTAATAAACCCTTACAACATTGATAAAATTCATTTCATAATCTCATATGATGTAATAAAATTATATGAAACATTAAATTTCCCTGATAAAAATGAATTCATGATATAGAATAAAATAGGTTATTGTAAATACCACAAAAACAATAAGTGGTTACTATAGAGTACTTATACTTTATGTAATAGTGAGATCAAAAACCTTGACCGTGAGTTAGGCTCATCATGTATATATTTTATCTTCCACTTATTTGGGTAACCTGATTATGACACCACCAAATCCTTCTTTGAAAAATTTATTCAAAAAATAGAGATTCAATGTTGAGGTGATGGAAGTTGGAATGTAATTTTGGATAGTCTTAGATGATCCAAAAGTAGGTGAATGTATAAAGAGGACTGAAAATGGGGTCATCTTTTATAACAGAAGTGAGTGGAAAACTAGTAATATTTATAATTAATAAGGTATTCCTAGAGTTTTCACATTCCTTATGTGTCTGAATTAGATAATTATATACACTTATACATCATTGGGTAGAAATAAGTCTATTCAATTTTTTATGAAATTATTTAGGTCATTTAAACCATTTTATTTTTAGTTTAACTCTAATATAATTCTTTCGCAACATAACTATTCTACATTGTATTTGGATTTTCATTATTAAATTTGTTCAAAAAATTGGTTGAAATTAATAGATAATATAAATCATTCTGATTATAAATATGGAATTTATTTTTCCATATTGGATTAAAAATTATGTGCAAATTTAATATTAAATTAATCCTATAGATGGTATGGGATAGTGTTTTTTCAAAAAGAAAATCCATAAATGTTTAAAAATATTTTATATCAGAATTTAATATGAAAATGATTCCAATGTCTAATATGACATTAACAGATATATACTTCATATTATGATAAATTATAAAATATTGAATATAATTTATCCTGCAAAAATAATATAAATGAAATCAAAATTATCAATTAAAATTTAGTAATATCCATTATTTATAAAAACTGAAACATTTAAGAAAAAATCCTAAAAAATCACCCTTAGAAAAATTTTATATTTTGATTTCAAAAATAAATTTTATAGTTTTTTTTAAAATGTGTTAAATAATAATTTCAAATTATTTGTACAAAGCGCAATTAAATCATAATTTAGAATAAGAATTGATTATTTGAAAAAATTTAATTTTATTTCAGAAGATTCAATTATCATTTCTAATCAATTCATACACAAACTTTTTATACTTTACATATTAATATTCATACCCAATAACATAACTCTTAGTTTATAACGATATACTATATTTTTGTTCATTTATACATGGGATCAAAGAGATTATAGTTAATTTAGAGTAATTATTTCCTAATGTCTCGGGTGTTGTATTTTCTTCTAATCATGGTGTTGTGTTCCATTAACACTATTTAAAACAATTTTATTGATATAAATTCATTAGTTGTTACAATAGTGGAGTTAATATAAACATTTCCACTATAGTATATGATCTTTTCTAATATGGTCATTATGGATTGGATTCACACCAATGACCATCGAAGTAATCAACGTTTACTCCCAAGATTATCATTATGGACAAAGTCCCTTTCAAAATATGATTCACTCCAATTCTAGATTTTTTTATCTCCTGAGGTATCAATTTTTAATTAAAATAATTAAATGGGGATATAAGACCCACTATTCAACTAATCAAAATAAAACACATGTGTAACACAATAATGTAAACCATTCATCATATCGAAACCCATGAAAATAAGTGGGATTCATAAAAATTCGTTATTGAATAACATGTGTAAAAGGAACATGTATCAAAAATAATATTTTATATAAAAAATAAGATATTAAAAAAATATAATATGTATTTTATCCTTATATCATTTTTTTGTAAATCATAAACAATTTCGATGATTATTTTCTTATATTACTCAAATGTTTATTAAGACATTATTCATGAAAATATATGTTCTAATTGTAAATAATATCTTTAAAATCGAAAAAACTTCCAAATTAATATGCAAAACGATTCCACTAAATTAAACCATAAAAAAATTTGTATTATTGCTAAAAAAATTTATCATATAGAATGGTTGGATATTATATTTGGAATTCAAATTTTTTTTAAAAAAATTCAATCCATACTTTTTTTGGTGATGTCCCAAAATAACTCTGGTGGAAATCGAAAAGAATATTCATCATGAACCATTTTTAAGACATTCAAAAATGGATAAAAATTATATTCGAAATCATGGGCTAGTATTAAAAAACTTCTATATAAAATGTTTAGAATGCATGGATATATACGAAAAAGTTTTTTTTGACTTTAGAGAGAAATAAAAGAAAATTTCGTTAATTATTTTTCAATAACCTTAGTATATATGTTGAGGAAATAAATTAAAAAAAATATTTTAATAAATAAATATAGTAAAATAAAATTTATTAGTACCATTAGTGCTTTACTGTATCATTTCATCATCAAAAAAAATCATAAACAAAATCAATAAATAATGAAATTGTAAAATAAAACTACTAGCTCTTGTATGGATTACATTATACATTTTTGAATGTATTGTATAATAAATATAGGTTTATTATAGATTTTATTATACAACTGTACTGAATATATCAACCCATTTATATGTTACATTTATACTTTTATCATCAGTTTATTACCAATTCATTATTAAAAATACTATTCCATGTGGTAATTTCTACATTTCTCGTATAAGATTGAATTCGTTAGTTAATTTATTTATACAGTGATAATTATTACAATGTATAATATTTTAAATATTTTTATAAATAAAATATTTTCTCATTATATTCATAATAATATTCATCTTAAAATTTTGGGATATAAATAATAATTACCTTTTTCGTGGAAACGGTTTCTTAAATGTATGCTTGAATGCTATTTAAATTTTGAACAGATAGAACAAAAGATATTTAAGAAAAAATTCATTATTGTTAGATAATTATTATTTAATATATATCATATTTATTAGTCAAATTTTTCCTTTCTTCAATCCATTTAAAATATATATGAAAAACTATTAACATTTTTTCTTGGAAGTGGTGGTCTAAAGGCACGCACGTGCGACATTATCATTTCTCAATATAATGGTTTGTATGAATGTGGATAATATATTATCAATAAAGATGAATAATTTTATCAAAGAGATGACTAAAAATATTATGGATTTGAAAATACATAATGTAATATAAAATTTTATCATCAATCAATTTTCCATTTTAGGTTTTCAATAAAATATGATGGGTATATCAATAAGTTTATATATTTTAAACAAGATACAAAATGCTTAAAAAATATAGGGAATGTAAAAATAAAAAATTCCATTTTTTAAATTGTGGGAAAAAATTGTAGAAAACATACCCAAGTCAAATGTCAAACTCACTATATTTGATGATGGCGGATAGGACCGTCCACACCATATGAAAGCACCTATATGGAAATAATGTAAAAAGAAATGGTATTTGATGACTTATTTTATATTTGTGATAAAAAATTTATTAATAAAATGATAGGTGTATTGTCCATACTTGTTGCGAATCCAAACCACTCAAAATCACTATTTAATGAATGGGAGGAAGAAATTAATCTTTTCATTATAAAAATTAATTTGATGAATAATTAATTCCAGGTTATTATATGTCTAAAAATAAACATAAAAATTGTTTTGTAAATGAATCAATCATTAAAATTAATATATTATAAGTGAGAAGATTTTTATGAATGATAGTTATATAGAAACTAAAATATTTACATCAAAGTAAATAAGTATATGGTGCATTATGTGATCATCAATTACATGATAGTTTCTGATGGAATTATTTTGAAGATGATTATAATAGGATTTTTATGAAACTACATGCATACTTATTAAAGACTTATCACTTTTGTTAAATTCATATGTATTGGGATTATAGATTTTCTGTTGAATGCATGATTTTTTCAACTTAATTAAGTGGGGTTCTTCTAGAATTTACGTTTTTTATAGAATTATAAGTGGTAACAATTTTTGTAATATTTTTAATAAATGTGATCAAATTTATAGGTAGCCAATGTAATAAAGCTTGTGAAGAATATTTTACAACATAATCTGCTATAATAGAGAATTTTTATATATATAATTATATTGAATGATGTGGAATATTATTATTCAAATTATCTATAATAAATTTTTTAAAATAAATGATTATATATAAACCAACATCCCATCAAGAGATAAGTCCATATAAAGACACCATGTTGCATCTACAATGATAGGTATCAGGTTCACTAATATTTACATATTTCATCTTATGAGTAATTGATAAAGGAATATAATAACATATAGATATTATATTCAAGAAACACTCTAATACATCCCTAATAAAAATCAACTCAAATTGAACCATTTATTTTTCATGACAATATTGTATATATGTATGTATATTGAAATCTGTGTGGTATTCAATTGTTTCTAATTTCAATAAATTTTTACTATTAGAAGAGGTTTTAAACTAGGAATCCATATTATCATCTTCTGAAATGTGAAAATATTTGCAAAAGTGGAGAAAAAAATAAATTTATTTATCTATTTCAATTTTTAATTTAATATATGATTGGGATATGTATTTAAATCCAAAATAGAAAAAATTTTAAAAAAATTAGACTATACAATGTAATTATATATTGAATAAAAAATAATTTAATTCAATTATAAATACTCAACTTATTTCGTGTTTCCCATGTACTCAAAAACTGTAAACATTTTCTAACATCATCTATCTTGTAATAATTATCTATCTATAAACATCATAAAAAGGGTAAAATTGAATACATCTCAAAGAGATATTCTCATATGGAATAATAGATGAATAATATCCCTTAAATTATTCATCCATTTTTTCTTCTAAAACATTCTTAGAAATGGCCTATAGATAGATGTGAGGCTAGATTTAATATAAAGATATTCTAAAACTTTTAAGGAATGAGATCAATATACCATCATTTATTCTTGAATATTTTTTAGTATTACATGAAATATTTAATAATAAATATTTTAAAATAAATATGATAAAATGTTAGTAATTAATATGATCTTTTCTTGAAAAAATAAATTTATACAATTTTACAGTGACTCAACACTTTGTGATTTATCATTCAACTATTTTCTCTTTCCATGGATATGGATGTCACATTTAATTAAGATCCTCCAAATATAATAAATGTCACTCTATACATTAAAATGTATGAAAACACTAAGGTCCATGAATATAGTAAGAAAAAACTAAATCTTTTAAAATAATAATATTGAAGACGTTATCTTTTTAGTTTTTTTCATACTCCTCGATAGAATTACATTTTGGGATGTAGAAACAAAGAGTGTATTGGATAAAATTATTACAAAAAACAATATTTTTACTAAGAAAACTACAAGAACAAAAATTTATCCATTTAAATTATTTTTCTATTATAATATAAAGAAACTTAAAACATACCATCAAATATTTTTCCCAATAAATGGTTGTATTTTTTCATATATTTTGAAAACAAAACTCTATATGGATTAAATTACAAAATGTAAACAAAATTCACTGCAAGATAGTAAGTTAATGAATATTTGTTATTGTAGATCTGCATGATGTTGACAAACCAAACTATATTGTGGATATGAATTTGTTAATGAAAACAATTTAAAAATATATTCCATTATTACACCTATTAAATTTTCTATCCATCTAATAATATTTCTTGTGCTATCTGGGAAATATAAATGAACTAGGGCCTCAATGATAAACTCAAAAATTTATATATTTTGACATTTAATTAGGAAAATTACATAAAATAATTGAAAATACATAAAATAATTTTTAATCCTTGTTAGTCCATGAAAAAATAATATTAAAATAAAAAAACATAAATATGGTGAGTTAATTTTAGAATTATGGATCAATTTATTATCACGTATAAAATCTCAGGAGGTTTTGGATTGGGGTCTCTTTATAAGGAATCTAGATAGTGATCCTAGTGAGGATCACATACATTTGATGTGGTCTTTGAAAGATTCCATTTATAATTATGAAATAATGTTTAATAGGGTGCTAATATTGGCCTAAACATTGTATTGAAAATTAAATGGCAATTAGGGTTGATTTTATGTAAATAAGAATAAATTTAATATAAATTGATTAACATTTTGTGTATATGTTGGGAAATAATAATTTATTCTTAAAAGGAAAAATGAACAATTCCTATTTTTCTATGCATTTGGGAAGAAAAAATGTCTACATAAAATACTTATTCTATAATTATGATGACCTACAAACGTAAAATGAATATGTTATAATATTTATTATAGTATATATGATCTCAATAATTAATGGATGAAAAATAATGATAATCCTATAAGTTGATAGAGTATCATTGATCATATTATTATATGATCAATTAACAAAATAAACGTTTGCAAACTAGAAAACAAATAAGGCATGACATAAAATTAGGATATACAATGCCTTTATAAAATTTCAATTATAAAATATCATATTCTGTAGAACATGTTAAATATAAAAATTATTATATTAAAACCATTCCTTATAATTATATTGACTAATACTTATAGCACTTCTTTAAAAATCATCTAGAATATTATTAATATTATAAAATACTGGAAATAAGATTTAAAAAATTAATCAATCAAAATATGGAGTCCATCAACCCGAGAAAATACACACATAAATATTTATGATTAATAATACTATAGAGAAACATTCTAGTACCATGTCCATGAATCTTCAATGACATTAAATATCATAATCAACAAGATTAATTATTACTCATTCTATTGATTTTGATGTTCTTGTGTTGAAATATGTTAGAGACTAAGATGATGCATGCTTAATAAATTGAGATTACACTTCATGAAGAGTGAACTAAAGTAGGATAAAAAATAGTTTGTTATAGTTGTGAATTTTTAGATGTTGTAGGTTCAACGCAGTGAGCCTCATGCTGTAGGATATACCATGAGTTATTGTGTTGTGTTATCTGATTGTAAAAGTTCACCATCAGTGTATTTAGTGAGAAAGAAATAGGAAATGTGTAGTTTGATAAAAATATTATAATGATATGATGGGTTCATTATCTGTCTTGAGGACAATAGAATATTTTTTTTGGTTTATATAAATGATAAATGAAAAGAGGCATAGGTTCAGGGAAGCTATAATTTCATTTGATGATGCTCGTTGCCTCCAAAACACTAGATAAATGGGGAGATCCGAATGATAATTGAGAAATGAAGAAGGATCGGGGAAGACGGGGCAGCCACATTAGACCCGCATCAGAGGAGGTGGAATGGACCGAGGTAGAGAGGAATCTTTGTTGCTACACCATCATAAAGTTGGGGAGTCCATGTCGTAGGCATGATGAAGGGGAGGAGGCCTACCTACTTTAAGGGTTGAGGATTATCGAGAGCATATCGGAGGTTGGGAATAACGAACAGGGAGCATTTATAGAAGAGGTGGCTTCAACTATGTGGTGATAGAAGATGGCTCGATTGGATAGGTATACGTTTGGAGAGAAACATGATTAAGAGGATATATATTAACATAGGTTGGAAATAATTTGTTGTTGTAGAGATCCTCTTTCTATATTATTAGTAAATTGTGGTAGTAGATGTGTGTTAATATAGAATTTTTATAGTAGTGAATAATACCCAGATCATTAGTCAGTCTTGGGGAAAATTATAGATCCTCTGAATAGGTAAATAGATCACTAATACACAGAATATGATTGTGATGTTTTCTTTAATTTGGTTCAACATATGATAGTCGACACGTAAGTGCAGGGTCATGTTATCCTTATTCCCAAAGAAGACTAGAGAACCCAAAGGTGACGTAGTTTGATAGATAAACCCCTAATACATCAACAATTCCAATTCGGTCTTAATCTCATGATGCTATATTGGTTCTTTTATATATAATCGAATATAAACTATCTCATCCCCCCGATATGATCTCTATCAAAAATATCACATCTCTATTAGGTGGAATCCCCACGAAGTCCTTAGGAAACATGTTATATAAAGGGTCCACAATGGGTTGAAATACATTATTCTTCAATTTCACATCATTAAACCTAATACATGGAACAATTTCATTGAGCTCACCTAGTTATAGACGAATTATCTTTACATGGCCCACTTTAGACATCCTGCCCTCCACAATTTACAAAATTGTCTCCCTTATGAGATGTAAATGTTACTCTTCTTTAGTAACAATAAATGAGTTCTCTATATATTACTAAATATTCTATACTGTAAATTAGTGAAACTCGGGTCATGTACACGGATTGAAATATCCCTTAGAAAATGATACTCTACAACATTGAGAGAACACTACGTTCACAAATAGATCTCTCAATCGTACTCCCAATGTTGTATCCATCCTAAAAAACCCTCTCAAAACACAATTTCCAAATGTAACACATTTATAGGTAGTGAATATATAAAATAATGAAAGCACCATTATTAAATAATGAAATTGTATTCATAGAATAAAAAAATAGCAGCACTAATTGTCGATGGTCCAACCTCACTTTCTAAATGTGTTAGCAAAACTACATGACCAATCATTTATTTCCTCCCTATGTTGTTTCTATGTCCCTTGAGATACATCATTCTATTTTTTTCAATGGTTGTGGTTGAAGCCTCATTTATTATTAAATCAATGCAAAGACTTCTTTAACTATGTAGAGGAAGGCTCATTACATAGCCCGAAGTCCCTGTGGGCATTTAGCCCATAACATGGCCCATTGGGCTAATATTTTTGCCCAAATCCCATTATGTGAACAGTACTACTACAGTAACCACACTCCTACAGTCACCCACAGTACTGGTAGCTACTACAGTACTCTATCGCCACTATAGTGACCTATCGCCGCTACAACACCCGTTGTTGCTACAATGTCGCCACATCTATAGTACGCTACAGTACTGCAATAGTAACCTTCTCCGAATGGGTTTTGAACCCACATTTTTCATGTAGGATTAAGGGGTTCTTACCACTAATCCAAACCCAAACTACAGATACATTATTCTATTGATATGGGTTATCTTTCTTAGAATCTCCATGTCTACATACTCAACCTGTAAGGCATGTAAAACTCCACCATCTAGATTTATATGGAATTGAATACCCCCTTCCTAGATTTTAATTCTATACATCTACCCTATCACATAAAATATGAAGTTTTTTCATGTTGAATTATTGTAGATGTATGATTCAACTACAAGATTAGAATTCTTTTGATGGTTAGGGACATTATCTATGAATGTGACATAGCCTACAACACTACGGGAAGAACGATAGTGTAATATCTAAAGTAACAGATCATTCCACCAAGAAACTCTACAGTATAATATTCTAATGAACATAATTATAGTAATTCTTCCTACTCATGTAAGTTGGGAATCATTATTACCCATCATAAACCACGTTTTCTCCACTATAATCTTAATTTATTTTCATATGAGACATGAGAGCCTGATCCACTTCATCAAAAATCATATCTGATCAAAATAAGTAGTCTTGGGGCTTAATCAAATATTTAGTCCTATCCTGGAGGATTTTTTCTATTTCTATCTCTTCCTCGACCAGTAGAGGAGCAATGTGTCACAAATCTGTATAGATACCAGCATAGTCCATATTGGATATACACCCCTAATTATACCTTATAAACTATGCTTCCATATAATTTCATTGTTTAGCTGGATAAAAGTTCATCATGAATTTCTCTTGGATGTCCAACCATTACATGTTTTTAATATTTCATAGTAGGATTATAAATATCCCACCACTGAATCATTGATTCCTGGAAAATATAATCATTGAGTATGAATATTTTCTCTTTAGGTGTCTCTATGTGTTCTTGAATCATTTATATAGACTCAATCAAGAACCAAGCGACATCAAGTTGACCATATCCAATGAGATTCATTGGGTGATGCAACAAAATCAACCATGTAAATTGAGACATACAGTTAAAAAATCCCATGGGAATCTTTCCATAAACTCTTTAATTTGACCAACAATATCTTGGAAATGCACTATATCTTCCTCACTTATCAATAAAGGATCCCTAGGATACTCTTCTGGAACCACATTCCTAGAAATTTCATCATATTTTCTAATAAACAACTGGCATCATGGCTACATGTCTCTATAATTCCTAACACACTTCATAGGTCACAAAACACATCATCATTGCAATTAATGGGGTTCACATAAATCCATAACAATTAATGAAACATACCCTACCAGTAGGCGCATTTTTCATAAAAATATTCACATGAAATAAAACCACATTCATGTAAAAATCTCATCCCAGAAACGTTTTTTGATATGTGTGCCTAAAATTAGGTTTAATAAAATAAATACCATGTACATATAAAAAATAATTCACACTAAACTCTCATACCATGTCTTGCGATGAATAAAATATTAGAAAATAATGAAGGGAAATAACATCACACAATAGGTGTGCCGCTCAAGGTGAAATAACATTCCTTGGTAACAACAGTCATCAATATAAACAATCCCACCCTAGGTATATATATATTTTCCCCCATACATGGGTTAGCTAATCCCATGTATAAGTTGTTAAAAAATAATGGGTCATCCAAATATCCATTCTACAATTCCCTAAATAGATAGACAAAGGAAAAAAAAATAAAACTCATTTGATACCACATTGTAATATACAGACTCTGGTTCCACAAGTCGGTCCCATGATCCGATGGGCTAAGTGACCTTAAGCCTGCCATTTTATATGAAAGATTCTATCTATTATTAGAGAGGGTCAAATATATAACATGGAGAGAATATACCATCATTATCAAAGAATAAAAAACTGGAAATAAATAAACTATATCCAAATGAATAACCAAATTACATTTCATACCCAAAAAGGCTAGTATCACATACTGAAGTAAAAAAAAGAAATAAAATATAAAAACTAAAACAATATATTTTTCATGTCAAAATCAGTGTAATGTTTTAAATGAAAAAATCGATATTAAGACACATAGAACCCCCATTAGGGTCCCGAAAACATGTATTGTTCCCTCATACATGACCCATCCTATATTATACATATAACATAAAAAACATTCCCATTTCTAGTATTAAAGTCATGAAGTCTATTCAGAAACTAATATGTCATCCTGAGTACGGTGTAAATAAAACACCATAGGAAAGCAACCATGTTTCTGAAACAATATTCTATCAATAACAGAGAAAGAATTTATATAGATAAAAAATTATAATCAATAATGTAAAAAGTTTATATATTAAATTATTCATTATTTGACCACATTATTTTTTCTCTAGTTTAAGATGACCCCCAAACAATATATCGACCCATAATTTTCATACATTGTTAATACTTCAAAATTGAAGCACACTTATTACAACATATGGAAAAACCACAAAGGACCGTATAGGTATAGTGTCTTTAGAAACTGGGAAACATAAACAACTGGTTCATAAATCTTCTACAGTGTCTCCCATTTATTTCATCATATCTAGGGTCCCTTTAAGCATATTCTACTTAATATCCATCTTCCTGACCTGGGGAAAAGAAAACATAAAAGGGTGATCTCAAATGCTCAGCAGGGGCAAATAAAGGAAATAAAAATCATATCATATCTTTTTGAAAATCTTATCCTGCAAAAGAGATCATAATATCTTAACATGGAATAAATCATAGAATTGAAAATGATATCACCATAATCAAAACTTGAAACTCTGTGGCATGCACACATAATCATGGAAAATCATTTCTTGTTAGTCATGACTCATTTCCAAGACTATCTTAGTGGACAAAGTCCCTTTCTGAACCTAGTCACCCTCGTTCCAGTCCTGTTTCACAGAACCGGTATAACCTACCATTCCAGCCCAGTCTATCTCATGAGATATAAAATCGTTACCCAATGCATTGGAGGGAGATATAGGTCCCACCGATCTTATAATGAATCCTTTCTTATGTGTGCCACATAATCATAAATCATACATCATCACATAACACATGTAACAAAAATGGGATTCTTGAAACATCATGACATAATAAAACAAACCATATAAGGTAAATGAATTCATAAAAATAATTCCCTCACAACATAATCAAATCAATGTAATAATAGGGATAAAAACAGAACCCTTTATTATCTTAGATGGAAAATAATTTTGATTAAACACTTGAACTCCATTCTTGAGGAAAATATCCTTTCTACTTCAAAAATACATTTCCTTTTTTAACATGTCATACAATTCTAAACTAAAAGAAGTTGATTAAAATTAAAATTGAAAACATCTAAAGGAAGCTTCTTGGAAATAATGTTTTCAAAATCCATTCATGCCGTATAAGTTAAAAAAACATTCTTCGTACTTTTGTCGGAAAAATTCAAAAAGTAACTAGTACGAAAAATGACAAAATATTCCTTTCATATCTTTTACTAAAAACTCACCAAAGGGTAAAATAGGTTTTAAACAATTTTAGGTGGATGGAAATAATATTACATATTAAGGGAACATGGATGTGGATGATAAAATACACCCCAGTAAATACCAACGTATAAGCAATCTCGGATAAAAATGAGATTGTGATATTTTCCCTTACCTTAGGTCTAACTTGCTTTGTACATGTCCGAAGCTCCTGTATAATGGTTTAAATAATGTTATTGACTTATTCCAGAATCATACATATTGATATGATATCATATATGGTCATATTCTTAACTTCTTATTAGTAATATTTCATTGTTACTTGTTACTCGGGTCTTTATTGCCTTTTGTTCTTATGCATGTTTTGCTGAATAAATTCTTATTCTTCTTTTAAGGATATAAATACCTTATATCCAGAATGTTATTAGTGTAACATATATCATATTTATTCATTCAATTCATTTATATAATTTCTATGTAATGATTATCATGTAGAACGAGTCGCATCACATCGTGGAGACGGTATTCCGTACGTACGCACGAGTGATGATATCGTTCCTATGATCGTGGAATTGTATTGAAGTGTATATATACTATTTCAGAATCAATATCAATTTTTAATAGACATATATATTCATTATTTACACCATTATACCCATCCAAGTAAGGTGTTGGTGGAAAATAGATTACACCACGGCGTGGAGACGGTATTCCGTACGTACGCACGCGCGGTGATTTCATTTTTCCGTAGGATGGATAGAAGGTGAAATAGGGTTGTTTAATATTTATAATAACATATCAGTATGTAAGTAATACTGATGTTATTACTTTATCATTAAATAACTAAAGAAGAAGAAGTTGAAGAAGAAAGAAATTGAAAAGATCGGTAATGGACATTACCTCTTCTTTGAAACGCCTCTTTGAATCCTCCACTTAGGGAACTAAGATTGGACTTTGAAAAAGACCAGGACCTCTAGGATTATTCTAGGGAAGTGGAGAAA